>BPLQ01002033.1:617395-807994 GCA_021605075.1 Caerostris darwini
CTGTTTATTTATTAAATAATTATATCTTAAAGCAACATAAAAAAATTACTTATATAATTAAATTAATATTTAATTAGTTTATATATTAAAAAAATATTTAGATTATAAAAGTATTAATAACACAAAGACATCCAATAGATGCACATTATGCAGTTGATATTATAGATATTAAAAATATTTTTCTATTAAAATTAATTAATTAATTTCTTTAAAATCAAAATAATTTTCATAATTAAATTTAATTTGTATATTAAGTATATATATATATTAAATAATTTTAATTACATTATAAAATGATTAATAATAAAAACAATCCACTAGATATAGCATTATGCAGTTTAATACTATAGGTATTGAAAATATTTTCATTATTAAAATTAATTAAGGAAATTAATTAATTAATTTTCATAATTAAAATTAATTATGATTATTAAAATTCATTTATTCATTAATTTTTTCATAATAAAATTTAGTCTAAAGATTTAGAATATTTTAAAGAAAATTAAGTACTGCAAATTAACACATTAGAATTACAGTATACAGTTAAGTGTATTATGATATAGCGACTTACAAATGAAATATATATATTTTTTAATGTTCAACGAAAGCATATTTGAAATCTTATGAACTGTCTGCAGCTCATTTAATTTTATTGTACTAAAAATTTCATATTGTAGTCTTCTTACAACGAACAAATTATAATTTAAAATTTTAAAACAGGAAATCAAACTTTACTTTCATTTAAATTTTAATTTTTAAAGATATTTCAATGCATCTAATTACTTGCAATCATTTTTAGAAAATTTATTTGGGTACTTGAAAGTTTATTATTTTCCTTTCAAATTTAAGAAGAAAAAAATAACTAACTTGCACATTTTTTATTGTTTTGTTTTTGTTCTTCAAAACAGAACTATTTGTAACCATTAAATTACTTGTCATATTAGATATATATTAGAGAATTATCTCTCTCTATATATATAGAGAGAATATCATAATGTTATTTACATATATTAGAAAATAACCTAATATTATTTACATATATTAGAGAATATCCTAATATTATTTACATATATTAGAAAATATCATAATATTATTTACATATATTAGAAAATATTCTCTATTAGAGAATTATCTATAACTTTTATTACAACCACAAATCTTTGACATCAAAATTTTATTCATAAATACTTTAACCGACTTAATTATAACTGGTTATATCTGTTTATATTATACCAATAAAGTAGATTTTTCTCAAATCAAAGAAAGGAAGATAAAGAACCGTTTAGAAAGCAAAATCATCGCTTCTTTTTCTCTTGATGGTCAGCAATGAAACTCTGCTCAGCAGGGGACGAAGAAAACTGAGAAAAAGTTTGGTGGTTGAACACCCTTTGGGAGTTCGAAGGGCCATTATTTCGGACAGCAGAGACAGTGCTGCTATCTGAGATTGTCCGTTAAATCAACCCGCTCCCAGGTCACCAGAGGGATATTTATTTTGGAATTTCCTCGCTAAAGTTTGTTGCAAAGCTAAGAAGAAGAGGTTCCTGATTATTTCAAACTTTTCGATAAACATCAATTCCGATGGTATCACTCTACTTTAGTTCGAAATGAGTTTTTCGAAATGCTCATTTAAAACGTTGACGTTAAAGCTCATTGATTGTTTCCTAAAACTAATTTCCATAAAATTTCGAGACAAATTGTCGCTATAGTAAGATTATAAGTATATATCAATTAATAAATGATTTAATAAAAATATTTCATAGATTTCAGAAAAATAATAATGGCAATATTAAAAAATATTTACTGCAAAATAGAAATTATACCAGCTAAAGAATTTAACATTTAACAATATGCAAATTACATATCAATTGAAAACTTTTGTAGCCTACATAATCTTTGTTATTTTGACTCAGTTAGCAATAAATTTTAAAGAAGTAGTCATTTATATTTACATTTTTGTGAATATCAGCTCAAGTAATTTGATACGATAACTCAAAATAATTTTTAAATCAGTTTGTAAACATTTACTGCAAAATAGAAATTATACTAGCTAAAGATTTTAAGAATATACAAAATACATATCCATTGAAAACTCCTGTAGCCTACATAATCTTTGCTACTTTGTCTCAGAAATGTTTATTTAAAAGGCTGACGTTAATGCATATTGATTGCTTCGTAAAACTAATTTCCATAAAATATTCTAAACAAATTGGGACAGTAGTAAAATTTTAGTTATATCAATTAAAATAATTTAATTAAAATATTTGGTAGATTTGAGAAAAATCATAATGTTAATATAAAAAAAAATATTTACTGCAAAATAGAAATTATACCAACTAAAGATTTTAACAATATACAAATTACATATCAAGTAAACTCTTGTAGCCTACATAATCTTTGTTAATTTGACTCAGCAATAACTTTTAAAGAAGTAGTCAGTTATATTTACATTTTTGTGAATATCAGGTCAAGTAATTTGATACGATAACTCAAAATAATTTTTAAATCAGTTTGTAAACATTTACTGCAAAATAGAAATTATACTAGCTAAAGATTTTAACAATATACAAAATACATATCCATTGAAAACTCCTGTAGCCTACATAATCTTTGCTACTTTGTCTCAGAAATGTTTATTTAAAAGGCTGACATTAATGCATATTGATTGTTTCGTAAAACTAATTTCCATAAAATATTCTAAACAAATCGGGACAGTAGTAAAATTTTAGTTATATCAATTAAAATATTTGGTAGATTTGAGAAAAATCATAATGTTAATATAAAAAAAAAATATTTACTGCAAAATAGAAATTATACCAACTAAAGATTTTAACAATATACTAATTACATATCCATTGAAAACTCCTGTAGCCTACGTAATCTTTGCTATTTTGTCTCAGTTAGCAATGAATGTGAAATTAGTTGTATCAGCTCAAGTAATTTGCTTTGATTACTCAAAATAATTTATAAATCAGTTTGTAAACATTTACTGCAAAACAGAAGCAATACCAGCTAAAGATTTCAACAATATACAAATTGCACATTCACTGAGAACTCCTGTAGCATAGATAATTTTGATTATTTTTCTTAGTCAGAAATAAATATGAAAATAGTTGTCATCTATATTTAAATTTGCATGGTATCAATTCAAGTTATTTGGTTTGAAAACTCAAAGTAATTTTTAAAATCAGTTTGAAAACGCAATTTAATAATATCGAATTAAAATATTTTAGAAATGAGACGGATGTAATTTATTTATTTATAAATTATTTTATCTCAGCATAATATATTTTTAAAATTAAATTCGTAAAGTTTCTCTTCTTACATAAAGTATAAATTTTTCGAAGTATCATAATAATACTTGTCAAAACTAAATGTTACTATAATTTTAAAATCGTATCATTACATATTTTTAAATATTTCAAAACAATTTTGTACTGGAAGAGGTTTTTCTTTTGGATTAATAATATAAATGTATTTTACAGTGACAAATATTTTCCTATTGCTTAGATAATTCTTAAGAATACTTCAAGAACTCTGTGAATGAAGGCTTGTGACGATCTTTAAAGAACAATCGCGGAATTACAAACAGATATTTTTAAATCAAAATAATAAAGGTTGTTTGTTTAAATGTTGCGATTTGTGTTAATCTCACATTTCTCTGGAAAGAGGAGAAATTCTTGAAGCAAAAATTTAGATGAGTGCCTATCGAAGCAAAACATTGCATTCACATCTAAATTGAAATATAATATTTCAAAGAAAAGGATATAAATTCCATCTTAAGGAATTTCAAAAATCTCTGAACTTAAAGAAAGCTTATGTAAATATTTGATTTCTCAGTTTTTGAAACATTTGCAGAGAAGTAACAGTTGACATCTTGGAATAAAATTTAAAATATTTGATATGCTTTGCTTTTCAAAGTAAAAATACATGTATATTCAACGTCGAGTTTCGCTTCACCATGAAATTTTGATAGGACTTTGCTATAGGGATAGAGAGTACCAAATGAAAAGAAAATATTTCTGCGTAGTATTGATATTTTATCATCAAAAAATATGGACATAGGGATAAAAAAAATTGGTTACATTGAAGATTGTGAGACGAATTTGCCTTTTAAAGGGGAAAAAAAAGAGCAAAAGCAGTTTTTGCATCAAGAATTTTGGGGAAAGAATTAAGTGGTTTTTATTCATGGAAAATTTTTATATGTTTCCATTATAGTTTTTTATGTTATGAAACATTTTTATATGTTTTGAAATTTGTTTTGATAAAAGTAATTCTTAAGTTACTTTTAAAATAAGATATCCGTAGCTTGTTGCTTTATAGCCACTCTATAAAGTGAGAGCATAAAGACTTGGAAATAAAAATTGAATTACTAGATGTGGTACATTGTAATGTACATTGCAGTGTACAATGTAATTACTAGTTACTTAATTGCTACTTGTAATTATCATAAATAATTATAAATATTTTTATTGCATTCCTTTTCTGACATTTTTTAAATTACTTTCTTAAATTTCAAATAGTCTAAAATAATTTTGGTGAAAGATTATAATTAATAATCAGTTTATAAACATTTACTTCAAAATAGAAATTACCCCAATGAAATATTTTAACAATAACCAAATACATATCCATTGAAAATTCCTGCAGCATACGTAATCTTTGTTATTTTGCCTCAGAGTTAACAATAAATATTAAAATAGTTGTCAGTTATATTTAAATTTTCTGAGTATCAACTAAAATTATTTGATTTGTTAACTCAAAGTAATTTTTAAATCAGTTTGTAAATTTAATTTATTAATATCAAATTAAAATGTTTTAGAAATGAGATGGATTTAAAACTTTATTTATAAATTATTTTATCTGGTCATAATGTATTTTGAAAATTAAATTCATATAGTTTCTTTTCTTACATAAAGTATAAATGTTTCGAAGTATCATAATAATACTTGTCAAAACTAAATGTTACTATAATATTAAATTCGTATCTTTACATATTTTTAAATATTTCAAAACAATTTTGTACTGGATGGGTTCTGCTTTAACAATATAAACGTATGTTACAGGGGCAAATAGTTTCCTATTGTTGAGATAATTCTTAAGACTATTTCAAGAACTCTATGAATGAAGGCTTGTGATGATCTTTAAAGAACAATCGCGGAATTACAAACAGATATTTTTAAATCAAAATAATAAAGGCTGTTTGTTTAAATGTTGCGATTTGTGTTAATCTCACATTTCTCTGCAGAGAGGGAAATTCTTCGAGCAAAAATTTAGATGATCACCTATCGAAGCAAAACATTGCATTCACATCTAAATTGAAATATAATATTTCAAAGAAAACGAAATAAATTCCATCTTAAGGAATTTCAAAAATCTCTGAACTTAAAGAAAGCTTATGTAAATATTTGATTTCTTCAGTTTTTGAAACATTTGCACAGGAGTAAGAGTTGTCATCTTAGAATAGAATTTAAAATATTTGCTATGCTTTGCTTTTCAAAATAAAATAACATGCATATTCAACGTCGAGTGCTGTGCCACCATGAAATTTTGATAGTACTTTGTTATAGGGAGAGAGAGAGCGCCAAATGAAAAGAAAATATTTCTGCGCAGTAATGATATTTTATCATCAGAAAATTATGGACATAGGGATGAAAAAAAAATTGGTTACATTGAAGTTTGTGAGAGAAATTTGCTTTTTAAAGGGAGCAAAAAAAAGAGCAAAAGCAGTTTTTGCATCAAGAATTTTGGGGAAAAGAGTTAAGTGGTTCCTATTCATGGAAAAGTTTTATATATATCCATTAAAGTTTTTTATGTTATGAAATAGTTTTATATGTTTGAAATTTGTTTTGATAAAAGTAATTCTTTAAGTTACTTTTAAAATAAGATATCCGTAGCTTGTTGCTTTATATCCACTCTATAAAGTGAGAGCATAAAGACTGAGAAATAAAAATTGAATTAGTAGTTATGATACATTGTAATGATATATTGTAATGTACATTGCATTTTACAATGTAATTACTAGTGATTTAATTGCTACTTTAATCTTCTGAAGTAATAATAAATATTTTTTATTGCATTAATTTTCTGATATTTTTTAAATTGCTTTTTTTAAATACCAAATGGCCTAAATTAATTTTGGTGAAATATTATAATTAACGATGGCTAATTCAAAACAAAAGTAAGTTTAGCTCTTACTTTGCTAATTAATGTCACTTAGAAGTAAAATATAATTCTTTACGTTGAGATAGCTGCACTATTTTTTATACATGTAATTGATGTGGGATTACTTTTATGATAACAGAGCAAAAATACGTGAGCATTTAAAAATTACTAACGTTATATAATGTTGCAACAACATTACTAGTATTATATAATACAACTACATTACAAATGTTTTATAGTGAGACAACAATAGCAATAAAAATGACTTCAAACAAATCACTCATAATGAAAAAGAAAACCTAATAAAAGGTTTTGATTAAAAGGATATAGTAATTAAATACAATGTCCATAAAATTCATTTTTAAATTCAAGTATATTTCAGAAAAATGTTAACAATTTTTAAACCACTTTTATTTTTATTAAATATTTATCCTTATTGGAGGATAAATATTTAAAAAAAAATAAAAGATATTCCGAAGAGAATTTTAATATATTTTTATCCTGTGTTTAGGAAACAGAAAGACAAAGAATTTTGTTATATTGTTATCATGTATTTAGGAAACAGAAACGAAAATAATTTTGCTATATTGTTATCCTGTATTTAATAAACAGAAATGTAAAGAATTTTGTTATTGTTATAAGGTATTTAGGGAACAAAAATTGTTTTCAGATTTTAATTTTAAAATACTTCTTTGCACACTTACGCAACCGAATTTTATTTTAATATATGAATATTTCTAAATATTTTACTTTTGTATCTACAGTGAAACCATTGGATGTAAGTGTGTCTCCAAAGCGTACAAGTTTGACTTCTGGTCGCAAAGTGGAAGTAAGATGCTACTCGGGTGGTTCTCGTCCACCGTCCCGCATGTCGTGGTTTCTGGACAACGAGCCTCTTTCCAACCATACAGACATCCTTTCGATAGACGGAAACAGGACAACGAGTGTCCTGACCTTCTGGCCCTCGAGAAGTGACCACAAGAAGTACCTTCGATGCCGGACAGAGAACTTCTTACTCAGTGGATCAGCGTTGGAAGACGGTTGGCACTTGAATATCACTTGTGAGTAAAATGAATCTTAACAACTATATGGTAACAGTTATTTAATAAACAAAATAAAGTTAGTTATTCATACCCCACTGCAGGAAATACTAATTAAAAACAATTTGATTCTTGATATACTGCCAATTGAGTTAATAAACGACATCATTTGAATGGAATTTCTCTGTAAAGATTGTATAGGGTTTAGAGCTTAACACTCCATATTATAATTAAAAATACAATCAATCAGAAACTATGCGTTTTGTTTCCATATTATTTATTTTCAAAAGATAAAATATGCATATTTTTTATTTTTTATTTAATCTTTAAACCATTGTGCCGTTTATGAGTTTTTCAAAATTGCATTAAATTCCAATGGACAGCAATTTCATCATCATAATTTTTACAACTTTTTTTCTTTACTTTTTGGAAACAAATTTATGTATTTTTCTTAAAAGTTACATAAAAACGTTATTTAATGCTTTAGCAAAGAAAATAAAATTATTTTTTACATTAATTGAAGGATTAAAAATACTCCTTTTGAGTGTAAAGCAAATTAGCAAATTCGTATTTATACCCAACTGTTCTTGACAGAATATTCAAGACCATAAATCTGATACAAAGATTTTATCTAAGAAATTTTTATATTTTTTATGAACTTTTAAATAATCCGAAGTGATTATTATTTTATATTCAAAATATAAATTAATTTCGAACAACATAACGATTTAAAAATTTTCAACTTTCTCTTAGAAAAATTATTTTATGGATTACAATGAAATTTTTTGAATCTGCGAGGGTATTTAAAATTTCTTAATATGCTACAATGCTCTGAAAAATGAGGAAATTGTCGCACACACATTTTTTTTTAAAATTATACACCTAATCCATCTGATAGTTAATTATGTTTTTTAATTTAAATTAAAAAAAAATAAGTATATGTGTTGTGAATATTGATATTATATATTTTACCCGTAAGCACAGACATTGTGTTCAAAAAGATCTCCACTCCATTTCTTTCGCTGAAATTTACAGGAAGTCCATGTGTATTGGCGATGCTTCCTATGCTTTCCTAGGTGGAAGGTCTTTTTAAGTAAAAGGGGAAACTCATAACAAAGGAAGAAAAGGATGATAACTCCATTCTGACAGGGATTTTGGGTCTTTTAGACCCGTGAGTATGTTGATGTTTTAAAGGAATTTAACATAGCGAAAATGGTAGTGTATTAGCACGAGTAAAAGGTATAGAGATATTTTTTTGTCCACCATATTAGCGAATTAGGGGAAATTGGGATTAATGTTATATTGAATTATGGAATTTCTAAATGTGAACATGAAATAAAATTGGAGCAGGATGTAAATTTTGGAGATTCAGATTTGAGCAATGGATAATATTATATAATAATGAGTTTTATTTTGGGGAAGATGAAGAAATAGAACGAGAAATCAATGCCTCATTCAAAATATACAAATTTGTCAAATTGTCTCTCATTTACCTGGTGACAAGTCCATTTACAGAGCTCTCATGAGATTTTTAGATGATGGCGAGAATATAACTCAACATAATGATTTGAAAGATAATTTTTGTTGAATTTATAAAAGAGCATTTGTAAAATTAACTAAGAACAACCGTAACAGCTGTTAAAAGGCTAGTAATGCCAAAGAAGTAAATCGTCCTACGAAATCAGCTGCCATTCGCCTATGTAAAAAGTGCCTGAGAATATCTGACAAAAAAGACATTATCTGATTGTGAGAAATATGATTAATGTTTAGTAAAACTCATTCCCTAATCACAAGCAATAATTGTTCTGAAGGAAATAATAATAAATATTCTTCTTATAGCTGAAAAAGCGTTAAACATAACGTAATTTGTATACATGCAAGAACATTAAATCGTAATTCCAAACTAAATTCTCGGATTGAATAGTTAAATTTTATGCTTTATTTCCAAATGTAAATATAACCTAAAACATAGATTCTTTTACAATTCTACAATAATTTAACCAGAAAAAAGCATTTATTTTACATACAAAATAATAAAATGAGTTGAAACGGGTAAGCAAAACGTGTACTTCAAAATTAGAATAACAAAAATCAAAAGTTAATTAAATTAATATTTAATATTTTAAAATTGCTGTATAAATGAAATAATACTTGTCTCCTATTAAAAAAAAAACTTAAAAATATTAAGAGCACTTTATTTATTTATCCTTTTATTTTTTTGATAAAAGAATTGATATACTGATGAGAAACTCTTCGTTTGTTTGTATCATAAAATTCATGAATGTGTTTGTGTGTTGAAAGGTAAAATAAAATTTTACATTTAACTAACACAACATTTGTTTACATTACGTGTTGCATTTAGATATTAATTTAGAGTAATTTATTTTTAATTTATTTTTATAGCATGCAGGTTGGACAATCAGATTGTAAATGGGTGTGGTTGGGTTGAAATACTTGAAGCACAGGTTGGAGGAATCACAGCTCTATTTATACACGCACAAACACCAAACACATACACTTAAAACGTACTATATGTAACACATTTAAAGACATATAATTATAGGTTCGTGGAAGAATTCCACTTCGAAGCCGAAATTCCGATACTCAGGTACGCGCGGGATGTATTAAATACTCTCCGGCCACCTGTAGCTCAACTAAACACATTTCCTCTAGGGGTGAGAGACTGCAAGCCTAACGTTTCTCAGCTTCAGAGCAGGTTCCGCTGTACTTCCTCTTGGGTAAGAGTCTCAAGGCCAACTAAACATTTCTCCTGAACGCGCTCTTGCCAGTGCGTAGGAGGAAGCACGGATACATTTTTTATTGTTATTGTTAAAAGAGTTGATATGGTGATCAGAAAGTCTTCGTCTATTAGTTTTATTAAATTGACGAATGTGTGCAGAAGGGTAAAATAAAATTTTACGTTACAAATTATCTAAAATAACATTTGTTTACTTAACGTGTTGCATTTATGTAACACAATTTTTCTCTAAAATAAAATTGTCAGCTTCATTAATAATTAATTATTAATTTATTTTATCTAATAAAAGAATAAACACCATTCTAATTATTTCGGAAAATTTTTGACATAGGTAGAAATATAAAAAATATTTTTAATAACTTTACGTAAACTGTACATATATTATATGTCTTAAAAAAGTAACATTTCCAAAAATTACTTGACACATAAATTCTTGTTTCGAAAATTACATTTTGAATATGAAGAATATTGCAGTCTGTTAAATCAAATTATCATGAAATTTCTTTTCGTAAAATCATTTATTTAAAAACACGCATACGAATATGTAAGTTAATTATTTAATTTAAAAGCAGCGTTCTTCCAAATTAAGTAAAGAAATTAATTTAGCATGCAATACAAATATATGAGAGGAACGAAGTACGACTTTACAGAAATAATCATTGAAATTATTAAATAACAATGATTTGAACAATGAACTACAGCATTCTTTTTTTCCCTTTCTTTAGTTTTAATTGATCGTCTTCCTTTCAAATTTGTAAATTAGTATTAATTATGATTCTAATAACTAATTAACAAACAAATAGATTCGTTAAAAGTGCCTTTGAACACTCATTAAAAATAAAAATATGTAATTTTTATTTATATATATAATTCTAAGGATTTACTGAATTCATAAACATTAAATTAAATGTGTTTGATGCAAAATTAATGATCTTTGAAAACTGTCAAAAAAGCATATTTTTAAAAAGTTGTATATTATTTTTCACTTATAATTTAATATTTTAATGTATTTAAAAATTGCTAATTTGTATTAAATAAATTACTATTATGTTATTCTCTAAGAATGTTTAATGCTTTTGAAATACTTTTTTGCTCATAAGCTCTTAAAGAGTTTATATCTTAGTTAACTGATTACTACCGATGTATTTTTAAAAATATATCGCCGAATCTTTTTACTTGTATGATATTTATATCTTGAACATCTATCTCAATAACAAATGTTATTTTTTATCATTTCTTTCATCGCTCAACGGCCATTCCCGCTGCAATTTAATATACCGGTTCTCGTTAGATCACCGAAGTGGCAGCATGAGACTTGAGACACAGGTCAGTACTGGGTGGGTGAACACCACAACACCGCGTGCAACAAGAGATTACAATATTTAACACATTTAAAGAAAATCATTCTAGATTTGGGACCTGAATGGCCGAGTGTCTGGCGCGCTGGCGCTCAGTGCCACAGGTTTCGGGTTCGAATCCCGGCGGTGCCATGGATGTTTGTATTTGGTTCGGAATCCACTTTAGAGCAGTAGGTCACGGTCTCGTTATGACTGTTGCGCGTCACGGAGCAAAAGTCAGGCTTCTGAACCTACGGGTGCTCCATCACAACAGAAGCTGCTTCCTTCCACCTTCAATCATGAGCACGTATATTTCTTTTTTTTTCCTTCTGGGCTTGACCTTCCAAGTGGGATAAGAAACAACAACAACACTTTTTTTATAATTTTTTTCATTATTCATTATTCTTTCCGCTGCAATTTATATTATACAGTGTAGTATTGTCCGTTATACAGCTGGTTTGTAACTGGGTGTGGTTGGGTTGAGACTTGAGATACAGGTTTGAGAAATCCCAGCTTTATTTATACAAGCACAGACATCACACACATACAATTAGAGATACACAAGATTTAACGCATTTAAAGAGATAATAGTAGATTCGTGGAAGGATTCCACTTCTAATCCGAAAACCGTTATTCAGGTTTGTGAGTCATACGCGGAATATACTACCTCTCCTGGCCAATTTATACATAGGTTGGAGAATATATTTTCTCTTGTGATGAGAGATTTCGAACTAAACATTTTGAATGCCCCAGATGGGGGCTCTACTGCATTTCTCTTGAATGCCCCATAAGACGAAGCACAGTTAGAACAGCAGAATTCCGATTATCTTAATCTGCTTAACCGAATTTTCCCTTTAAACGAAATACCGAAAAAAATAAATTTTTGGTTCTCTTTCTCCTTCTGACCAGAAAATGCTTACGACTATTTTCTCATTTTCCATTCCAGCGCATGCTCATTTAGAAAGGTGAATAGCTAGCTATGGAGCTACCTATTACCATCATCACAGATGAACAGCTAGATAATATTGATTACATTGTTGTAAAAGAAAATGATGTTAGTCAGAAGTTAATGAAAGGTCCAAAGGTCGACTCATAAGTTATTGAATACATTTAGTAGCAAAAAACGACTGCATCTGAAAATTTGATGAACTTTGACAATAGCGTAGCATTGTAACAAAAAACATTAAGAATATTACAAAATTATTAAGTAATTTTTCTATTAAATCTCATTTTCAAATTTTTATAAAAGATTTAATTTAAGATTATAATTTTAAGATTTGTAAATCATAAGGAGTCGTAATACGAGTAGTACTGAAATAAAAAAAAAATTCTAAAAAGGCTCTAAGTTTTTAGGTTCGTCTAGGTTTTTTTTTTTTTTTATAAATTATGTGTGAATTTATATTTCTTCTCCTTATTTAATGTTGATTTATGTAAATCTAATTTATCGGAACTAAGCTTGATTCGTATTAATACAGATAATTAGAACTCTACAGTATTTATAAATTATGTTGTGTATTGCCACTATATAATATTCTTTAATATAAAGAAACTTAACAATGAATAAATGTTTCAATTCATTTGCATTGAATGAATGAAGTCTAAAATTCTAATGCAATAAAATTTTATACAGACGTTCCTCAAGTGTCTCTTACGATCAGAAGTTCGTCAAAGCAGCAGCATTCGACATTCTTGGAAGGTGACGACGTGAGATTTACTTGTGACGTGAAGGCCAATCCCTCGGCCAACGAAGTGGGTTGGCTTTTTGATGGAAAGCCCCTGAATCCCGATGATCCGGAACTAATCACCAGTTACCGGAGTTTGCTGATCAGAAGGGTGAAGAGGAAGCACCGAGGAAGGTACCAGTGCTATGCCAACAATGCTGAGGGGACTGGCATGAGTCGAGTCATAAATCTGAGGGCAATGTGTAAGTATGCTTGATATTAATTTCCATAATATGTAAAGTAGGATTTAAAATTACTTTGAATGGTTCATTATCATTTTAAAGTACGAATACCAAATTCTGCAGGTAAAGGTAATCACAATTTTCTGAGCACGAATAAAAGTAAATGAATGATGTTTCATATTTGCTTTCAGTTTAAATGTTTAATTAAAATACTTTCAGTTTCTTCATAGTATGGTGCATAATTTTACATCTAAACAGTAAAACGCATTTTCATATCTTTACTATTATGCCTTGAAAAAAAAATGTGATATAATGGCCAAGTTCGTTTTGATATAAACATTATGCATTGATATTAACATTGTCCCATTTTTATTTATGATCAATTATAAGTATTATTGAAATCAGCAAATACTTATTACATAAATTATATGAGCAAAGAATAATTTTTCTGGTGTCAAATTTTTTTATATTTTGTCATTTTTTAACATCATTTGTCATAAATTTGAAGTATTTCTTTCTCAGTGAAAATCAGTTAAATATAAGAAAGTTTTCATTAAAGGGTTAAACTAGAAACAATTAAAATTTAAATATTTTCACATTTTATTATTAAAAAAAATGTGTTTTAGTAAGTGATATGTATTCCATTAATTTAAATAAAATACTTTATTTTGCGGGCTAATAAAAAAAATATTTATAACTTCCTTATCATGGGGTGCTCATTATTTTAAATAAAGGCGAGAATTTTTCTCTGGCATTCTGATAAACGATAGTTAGAACAGACAGCCGTTTGGCGACATATGTTAGTGACTTACCACGAAATTTTAATAATAAATAAGTACCAACTATTTTTATCTTAATTGTAAGAATCAAAATGAATTATTTATATTTATTACAATTCATTTCAAAAGGTTTTATGAGGTTCGATTATGTGTTCATACTTTAATAGTTAAAAACTGTATATTTAAGTCAGTTAAAATAATGATCATTATTTATTTTCCTTGTGCATCTTACACTTTATTTAAAAAGTATTTGTACATATAGTAAGTAATAAAATACATCTTTTACACATAGATTTACATCTTAGTAAACACACACCTTCTTCACATCTTTACAATTAAGCCTTGAAAAATAATGCGATACAATAGAAAAGTCCGTTTTGATATGTTTTGTAACCTTATCCGTTTTTCAAGATCAATTGTAAATATTATAAAAATCGGCTAAAACATCATTTGAATAGGAAATAATTTTATGATAAAAAAAGTGTCAGTTTTCTCATATATCGTCATAAAGTCATATTTCATTGTCAATGAAAATCAGTAAAATATAAGATATTTTTCATTAAAGAGTTAAACATGAAGCAATTAAAATTTAAATTTTTTCACATTTTATTATTAAAAGGTATGTGTTTTAATGTGGGAAATTTATTCCATTAATTTAAATAAAGTAGTTTATTTTGTGGACTAATAAAAACAATGTTTTGGAACTCCCTTATCATTATTTAAACAAACGAATTTTTCTATGTCTTTCTGATTAACAATGATTAGTATTTGGTGACAAATGTTAGTAATTTATTACGAAATTTTAATAATAAAAATAGTACCAAGTATATTTAACTTAATACTTTGAAACAAAATGGGTTAATTATATTTACTTTTTTTATTTATTACAATACATTTCAAAGTGGTTTACGAGGTTCAATTACGTGTTCATGTTCTTATAGTTAAAAATTGTATTTATAAAAATACTGACCATTATTTAATTTCTTAATGCATTTTACACTTTAATTTTAAAATATTTTTACCTAAAATAAATAGTAAAACGCGGCCTGTTGGCCGAGTTGGCATCGATTCTTGCATTAATTCTACATTCGCTAGTCATTTCATTTAGTTGGCGAAATAAAGTATTACATTTTATTCATGTTTTGTAAAAGGGAAAGTAAATAAAATGTATGCTTTATTCTGTCTGGAATGGAATTTCAAAGCGTCGCTCTTTTCCATAAATCCATTATAAGCATTTTATACAAGTATATTGAAGGCAGATAACCATGGCTCGAAAGAAATTCAGTTTAGCAGAGGATATAATGAAACGTATGTTGGGATACATTTTATGTTAGTAATTTTATCAATCTGATGCTACAATGGACTAGAACTCTCGGTGTCACAGGTTTCGCTTTCCAGTCTCGGCAGTGCCATGGATGTTTGTAGTGGTTCGGAATCCACTTTAAACCGTAGGGCCCGGTCAATAGGACTGTAGAACGTGTTTGTGACTAATCCTCAATGTCCTGCAGTGAGGGACGGACATCCCATAAGTGATCTACTCAGGGATGGAGGGAAAGGGGGTAGCTTCTGTTGTGATGGAGCACCCGTAGGTAGAAGTCTGACTTTTGCTCCGTGACGCTTTACAGTAATATGAGACCGGGACCTACGGCTTAAGGTGGATTTCTAACCACTACAAACAGCCATGGCACCGCCGGGACTCGAACCCGAAACCTGTGGTACCGAGTTCCAGAGCTCTAGCCACTCGACCATTCAGGCTCGGCTGTAGAACGTTGGGCTGGCTGACATCCCTACAAGGTAAAAAGAAAATTATCTTATGTTTTGGAATCTGCTAGTAGATAGACGGCCTTAACTCACAATGTGTTCGTTGTGTCGTTAAAGAGGAAGAAGAAAAAGTAAAATATAATCTGTTTTGCATAGTTTTACATCTTAATAGTAAAACACATTGTCTTCATATCTTTACTGTTAAGGATTGAAAAACAAAATGCCCAATGAAAAATAAGGGAAAAGCCTCTTTTAATATTGGACTAATAACAGTTAATGTTGGACTTGCCATCTGCTTACTGGCATATTCCGAAACATGAGAAGTTTCTCTTTTTACAGGGTAGGGTTGTCAACTCTACGCCAAAGAGTCATATTAGAATGCGACCTAGGGCATAAAGTTGATTCTGAACTACTACGGCCATGCCACCGCCGGGTCTCGAATCCGAAACTTGTGGCACCGAGTGCTAGTCACTCGGCCATCAAGCGCATAGTGTTTGAACTTAAAATAATTTTCTCTTAATTCGTCATATAAAAAGTTATATTTATTATTATTTAGTCGATGAAAATCTACAAAATTTTCAATATAATTTATAAATTGCGCAGCAGCAAAATATTTTTTACTTTTCTTAATATGCAATACGGTAATTTATAGCAATCGAATTCCTGAAAAAAATTGTAATATTTCTTACTACTAATTTGTTCTGATACAAAAAATAATCACAAACGTAAAAAGTGGAAAATTTGAATTAGTTTATAGAGTATCATTTTTAATGCATTATTATTAATAATAATTCTAATTATTTCTAATTAATCTTCCTTATACATTATTTCTAAAGCACCATCTTATTCATTACTTAATATAAATAAGAGCTGGAATATTTCACGCATGTTAAGCAATGTCTAACTAGAATAATCATGCAGATTCCTCCAGTGTCTAGTCTTCAATTACATAGCTATCTTAAGCCAATAAAGCAACTCTTTTGACACATCACCACAAAGAATCATCCATAGTAACAGATGATATCTGCAAACCGTGGGACCAAAGAAATCTGTCTTCTTTGTTATAAGTAAATAAACAAAAAAAAATGTCACATGATACAACTAAGGATATTTTTATCAAGATAAACATCGTTGCAACATTGTGACTATTGTGTTTAATAAAAATTGATAAAACTGGTAATTTAAATTCCATTTATAAGCACTTAAACTGAAGAAAAATATTTCATACATAAAAAAATTGGGATTTTAGTTTATTGTTTTTAAGTTTTGATAAGAATTTTAAAAATTGGATTTTTAATAAGTTTTACTTTTGTAAATACATACACGTTGTTACGATGAAAGGTTGGTGTATGTGCAGGTAGGGCAACACGATTGTAACTGTGTGCGGTTGGGCACAGTAATTGAGGCACAGATTGGAGAATTCACAGTTTTATTTACACCAAACACATACGATTAGAGATATACAAGATTTAACATATTTAAAGGCAGATAAATATAGATTAGCGGAAGGACTCCACTTCTAAGAAGAAATCCTGGAACTCAGCTCTCTGGGTGTGGTAGGGTTAAAATACTTGAGGGACAGGTTGGAGAACTCACAGCTTTATTTACACACGCACAAACCCTACACGCCTACAATATTTAACACATTTCAAGACAGATAATTATAGATTCGTGAAAGGATTCCACTTCTAAGGCGAAAGCCCCAAACTCGGACACGTGCAGGGAGCGCTAAATATACCTCCTCCCCGGATGAAATCCCGTAGACTAACTCACAATTTTTCCTGAAAACCACAGGAAGTCCTCATGCAAATGGGTAGAAGAAATCAAGGTTACAAGGTTATATTCTTCCAGTAGACAGCATTTTGATTTTCCGACAGTTGCTTTTAAACCCTCCAAATCAAGTCAAACTTTAAAAAATGACTTGATAGTTTCGTCCCTTTTCAATGACAGGGATGAAGAGGTTAAAGTCGTAGGTTGAAAGATTCTTTCGTTAGCAAAATAATAAGGGAGAAGGGGGGCAAACCCCCTGGATGTTCTATTTGCACTTGTTCAAAAAAAAAATGTAATTTCAAATTTGGGCGTCTTTGCCCACCCCTGAGTAGAATTGAATTTGCTAGAGATCTGCCGTTCTAGTTGAAAAATATCACAACCGAGTAAAGTTAAAAAACAACGATAATTATTCTAAATAATAATAATACAACATTTGCTTAAATTCTTCTCATTAACACACAAAATAACAAACTTACAATTTTTTAAACATAAATTAATAAATTTATTTCAGTCATTACATCAAAATATTCAAGATGAGATTAGTTTTACTTCAAAGAATCTGAAGCATTAATTTACTATTCGAAAATTTTACTCATGAAAAAACATAATGGAGATAATGAGCTATTATTATTTTCATGAGGTCTAAGTAATTTCACGAAGATAATAAGTTGTTTGATTTTATAATATTAAAGATGAACTAAAGAATGGAATCAACTATTACTAATTATCTTGTAGTAAATAGATGTTGAGGATGAAAATGTTTATTCTTGAAGAGGTGAGATCTTTACAAATAAATTAGTATTCTTAGAACCATAAAACGGCAAAAATATTTTTTGAAAATACTTAATTCTATTATTATGCTTAAATTATATCAAAATAAAAATAAAAATAATCGAAGGCTTCGATAAACTAATTAAAATATTTGTAAATTCTATTAAATTTTTAAAAAATGGAGTACTTGGGAGCTTAATAAAAGGATAATGTAGTGTGCAGGTTCGAAAGGACAGCGCTTTGGGCTCAAGATTGTAAATGGGGATGGTTGTGTTGAGATACTTGGAGCACAGGTTTGAGAACTCACGTGTTTATTTACACACGCACAGATACCCCGCACATACAATTTGAGGAATACAATATTTAACACATTTAAAAGTAAAAAAACAGATTCGGGTTTTCGGCTTATAAGCGGAGTCCTTCCGCGAATCTACAATTATTTGTTTTTAAATGTACGTAATCTTATGTAATTTACGTAATTAATGTGCATAATTTTGTTTGTACGTAATCTAATTGCATGTGTGTGGTGTTTGTGTCAACTAATGCGCATGGTTGCGCTAAATACATCATCTCGCGAGGTGATAGACTGTAGACCAACTAAATGTTTCTTAGCAGAAGCGCATGATTGTGCTGTACTTCCTCTCGGATGAAAATTCATATGCTGATTGACCCTACATATAGAGAAATATAAATTCATGCTAATTCAATGATATTCTCTTGCCAGTGTGTAGGAGGCATCACGTTTACAAAAATTGTTTTTATATTAACCTATTATATGTAATAAAGAATAAATTTTTATGCTGTTACATGTAATTTGCTGAAAAATGCATATAAGGTATATAAACAAAATGAATTACTCAGATACATTTGTTATTTAAATAAATAAAAAAAAAAAAAAAAAAAAAACGGGAAATTTGCTAAAGCTTAATTGATATATGGAAGAAAGAAAGATATCTTCTAAAAAAATAATTCCAAAATTCACCAATATAGGGAATAATGGAACTTTTCGATGTTTGTAATTTATGAAAGACATACAGACTTAAGTGAGGAAACTGAACTGAATCCTTACCATGTTTGGAGGATTTTGCTTACAATTCATTCGTTGTAAGCAAAGTTCTTAAAAAACTAAAAATTATACTGGGACATGTCATTGATTACAGATGAATTTAATATATCCGTAGAAATATTCATCATATTAAAGATTCAAGATTTAAAACCTTTAAAATATTGATACTAACAATCATGTTAAATTGTCTTTTTAATTCCTTCTATTAGCTCACACTCTCCCTATATATATATCTTGTTCAAATTTTCAATCGTTCAGAAAATACTTTTCATTCAACCACTCAAGTTCAAATACATTTTTTTGAACTTGTAGTGGATGACACTGGATGTTAATACAGTTTTTTTAAATATTAATTCAGTAATTAAATTTAATTAATTAATTTAATTTTTTTGGATTTAAGTTGTACATCTACCAATAGATGGCGCCAGATAAACTTAAAAAAATGAATGAAAGTTATTTATAAAGGACTTTCTGCAATATAGTGAAAAAAAATAAGAATAATTTTTTTTTTTTATATTACTTGTTAAGACTGAGAACCCATCAAGACACATCTTCAACTAGAGATCACCACATGCTTTGTACATGACACAATTATTGGTTCACAAAATAATTAATATAGGCTGAACAGAACTTTAATAATGTATACTATTTCAGTACATCAATGTAATTAATTATGTCTATTATAAACTTTTAAATATTTAAAAAAAAAAAAAAAAAAAAATTTGCAAGATTTATCCTTCTTTCCATATCATTTTTCCTCACTTAAGAAAATTTCAGGTTATTCTGGTTGCCTGATCAATGTGCAAATGACTCTCAGTACTGTCAGATTAATCGTGGTCCATCAGTGCATAATAACACATACCGTTTGTACATAATCCCACATAGCCTCAATACATAATCACACATACCCTCTATATATAATCACGCATCCTTCTTAAGTTCATTTCCCACCCTATAATAAGTTCTAATGTAGCAGAGCGTCAGTCAATCAGAAGCTTGATTATACAGGAAACTAGGTTTCTCACTGGCTGACGTTCTGTAATGTACGGTAATTTCAATTTAAAATCTATTGAATAATTATGTTATAAAAACTATAGAAAAAGTTAAAAATTTCTCAAAAATACAATTCTAATTTTTGTTATACATATTAATCATAATAAGCAATTGTTCAAATGCATAAAAAAATAGAATTGTATTTTATTTAATTTTATAATATATTATCTTATTTTATTTAATTTTATAATGCATTCATTATTTTATTATTTAATTTTATAATATATTATCTTATTTTATTTAATTTTATAATATATTATCGTATATTATTTAACTGTAAATTATCATATGTAATTATTCAAAATTTCTAGAGAAAGTATTTTATTTATAAAGACTTTTTTGGAGCAACTTTATCAGAGAACATTGTTACAAAAAAAAATAAGTTCAAGTTCAAATTTTTCAAATAAAGACATTTTTTCATTTTTCTTATTAGTTCCTTTATATGTTTGAATTTAAAAAAAAATTAAAGTGTATCAGCTCCAAAACGCAACAATTAATTAAATAAATACAAAAAAATGGTAGACATTTTTATGATAGCTGATGTGGAAGTTTTTGTTTTCCGCTTAAAAATTATCTTTAATGAGCAAGTGTAGTTTTGAATGCTTCGGTTATAAAAGAAATGAAATTTAGTCGTTCGTTTTCAGATGCCTAAGGTGAAAAGACCTGATTAAATTAATGTATACTTTTTTTAAGAATAAAAACGCAGAAAGCATCAGACTTTTGATAAATGTCATTGAGTTTCTTTACACATCAAGAACGGAAATTTTTAGAAGATAATACAAACTTTCTAAGCTTCTTTTGTCTTGACTCTGAGAGACAAAAAACATCTTTCCTTGAGAAAGAAAATAAAGCTGAAAGTTATTAGAAAAACTTATTTTATCCTGTTTTGTTAGCTTTTGTAGAAAATAAAACTATGAGTTAAAGGAAGACAAAAAAAATGAACAATGTCTTTTAGACTTTGCAGGAAAAATAAATACCTTTTCTTCAAGTTATTTAGCAAATATTTATAAGAATAAATAAGAAATTTTTTCTGAACAAAGAAATTTTGTTTGTTATTACTAATTTTAAAGACAAAATGTTATATGATTATCGAAGAAACATTAAAAAAAAAGCTATTTACAGTTTCAAAGAAAATATATTATGAAGGATTTTTACTTTTTGAACGGTTTAATGTTTTATATTATAACTAAATTTTTTAAAAAAAAATTAACTTTGCTTATAAGTCAAAACAAATAAAAAGATAATTTATCCTTCTATACAGGACTTATAATGTATAAAATATTGATATTTGATAAGGTAGTATCGTACCAATTTTTGTACACATTTGAAAAATCATAGGCAATTATTCAATGATATAAAAAAAATTAGAGTTGTGTTTTATTTATTTTATAATATATCATTGTACTTTATTTAATTTTATTAAATATTATTGTATTTTATTTATAGAAATTTTTCTTAAAAAATTTAATCAGAAACCCTTGTTATACAAATATTTTAAGTTGCTTTTCTAAAAATCGTCTTTTTCATTTCATCTTAACAAAAACATTAAATAAATAAAAAAATTTCTTTAAATACTTATCTAAAATGAGTGAAAAAATTTTCAAATGAAAACCATTTTCTCATTTTTCTTACTATTTCTATTAAATGTTTGAAGTTAAAAAAAATAGTATTAGCTTCAAAACGCAACAATTAAAAAAATAAATAAAAATGGTAAACAGTTTTATGATAGCTGAGTTTTCGTGGAATTATTGAAAACACACCTAAACTGGAATTGTGTTTTCTCAAATGCAGATTAAATAAACAGTAGTTTAATCAAGGAAATTTTTTTTTTTTATGTTAAATTTTTTGTTTTTCGCTTAAAAATTATCTTTAATGAGCAAATGTAGTTCTAAATGCTTCGGTTAGGAAAGAAATGAAACTTAGTCGTTCTTTTCAGATACCTAAGGAGAAAAGACCTGATTAAATTAATGTATACTTTTTTGAAGAATGAAAACGCAGACACATCAGACTTTTGATAAATGTCACCGAGTTTCTTTACACATCAAGAACGGAAATTTTTAGAAGATAATATAAACTTTCTAAGCTTCTTTTGTCTTGATTCTGAGAGACAAAAAAATCTTTCCTTGAGAAAGAAGATAAAGCTGAAAGTTATTAGTAAAACACATTTTATTCTGTTTTGTTAGCTTTTGCAGAAATAAAACTACTAGTTAAGGACAAAAAAAAAAAAATGAACATTGGCTTTGCCAATGTTTTGCTCTTTTAGGCTTTGCAGGAAAAAAATACCTTTCCTTCAAATTATTTAGGAAAAGATTAATAAGAAAACGAATGAAATTGTTTCGGAAAAAATAATTTTGTATTTTATTACTAATTTTAAAGACAAAATGTTATATGATTAGCGAAGAAACACTACAAAAAAAGCCATTGAAAGTTTCAAAGAAAATGTAACATGAAGTTTGTCCAGGATTTCTAATTTTTTTAACAGTCTAATATTTTATATTATAATTAAGACATTTTTTTCATCCAAAATAACTATAAAAAATGAAAACATATAAAAAGATAATGTATCCTTCTATATATAATTTATAATGAATAAAATATAGATATTTGATAAGGTAATTAATATCTTACTAATTTTTTATACGTTGGAAAATCATAAAAAATTATTCAAATGTATAAAAAAATTAGAATTGTATTTTATTTAATTTTATAATATAACATTGTATTTTCTTTGATAAAAACTTTTTTGAAGATATTTGTCAGGGAACCTTGTTATAAAAATATTTTAATTTGCTTTTCTAAATATATCATTTTCATTACATCTTACGAAAACATTAAAATCATTAAAGTTTTATTTTAAATATTTAACTGAAATGAGTGAAAAACTTTTCAAATCAATTCATTTTTTTATATTAATTCCATTTTATGTTTGAAGTAAAAAAAAAAATTAAAGAATATTAGCTTCAAAAAGCAACAATTAAATAAATAAATAAAAAAAAGAAATGGTAAACATTTTTAGGATAGCTGAGTTTTTGTTTAATTGTTGAAAACACACCTAAACTTTAATAGTGTTGTTTCAAACACAGATTAAATAAACAGTAGTTTAATCAAGAAAATGTTTTTTTTTATGTGGAAGTTTTTGTTTCTCGCTTAAAAATTATCTTTAATGAGCAAGTGTAGTTTTGAATGCTTCGGTTATGAAAGAAAGGGAACTTAGTAGTTCGTTTTCTGATACCTAAGGGGAAAAGGCCGGATTAAATAATGTATACTTTTTGAAGAAAAAAACGCTGAAAACATCACACTTTTGATAAATGTCACCGAGTTTCTTTAAACATCAAGAACGGATATTTTTACTAGATAATATAAACTTTCTAAGCTTCTTTTGTCTTGATTCAGGGAGACAAAAAAAAAACTATTTTCTTTGAGAAAGAAGATAAAACTGAAAGTTATCAGTAAAACTCATTTTATCCTGTTTTGTTAGCTTTTGCAGAAAATAAAACTATGAGTTAAGGGCAGACAGAAAAAAATCAACATTGTCTTTAAGGCTTTGTAAGGAAAAAAACACCTTTCTGTTGAAGTTATTTAGGCAAAGATTAATAAGAAAACGAATGAAATTGTTTCTGAACAAAGTAATTTTGTATTTTATTACTAATTTCAAAGACGAAACGTTATATGATTAACGAAGAAATTTTACAAAAAAAAGCTATTTAATGTTTCAAAGAAAATGTAATAAGAAGTTTGTCCAAGATTTAATTTTTTGAATGGTGTAATGATTTATATAATAATTAAGATTTTTTTTTTCATCAAAAATAACTTTTTTAAGAGTTAAAACAAATAAAAAGACAACGTATTGTGTTTTAAACGAAACATACCTGACTTATAATGAATAAAATATTGATATTTGATAAGATCACATCATTACATTTTTTTTACAGAAGTAACTAGCAAAGTAAAAGATTGAAAATTATAATACGCTTATATAATATAGAGTTTTTTTATATTCTAAAAAAATTCAAAACATTTTAATGAGGGTTTTAAATCTTAAGTTCATTTCCCACCATATATTAAGTTTGCGTATCACATACCTTCAACCGATCGGAACTTGAGTAAACAGGTACCTAGATTTCCGATTGGCTGACATTCTGTATCTTATGATAATTTATATTTAAAATTCATTAGATAATTCTATTATAAGAACTATGGAATTGGAAGGGAAAAATTTTAAAAACATACAATCTAATTTTTTTATACATATGAATAATTATAAGTAAATATTTACAATTTGTAGAGAATGTATTTTATTAGAAGAAACCTTTTGGAATAAATTGGAATAATCATTTTTTTAGAGAACACCGTTATAAGATATTTTAAGTTACTTTTCTAAAAAATGATTTTTTCATTTTGTGTTAAGAAACATTAAATTAATAAAGATTTTCTTTAAATACTTAGCTAAAATGAGTGAAAGACATTTCAAATAAAACCATTTTCCTATTTTTCTTATTAGTTTCATTAGATGTTTGAAGTTAAAAAAAATAAAAGAGTCTTAGCTTCAAAACGCAACAATTAAATACATAAATAATAAAAAAAATGGTAAAAATTTTTATGATAGTCGAGTTTTTGCTGAATTGTTGAAAACACACCTAAACTGGAATCGTGTTGTCAACGCAGATTAAATAAACTGTAGTTTAATCAAGCAAGTTTTTTTTTATGTGGAAGTTTTTATTTCTTGCTTAAAAATTATCTTTAATGAGCAACTGTAGTTTTGAATGTTTCGGTTGTGAAAGAAACGAAACTTATTCAAAATTTTTGTTCAAATTTTTCAAATAAAGACATTTTTTCATTTTTCTTATTAGTTCCTTTATATGTTTGAATTTAAAAAAAATTAAAGTGTATCAGCTTCAAAACGCAACAATTAATTAAATAAATACAAAAAAATGGTAGACATTTTTATGATAGCTGATGTGGAAGTTTTTGTTTTCCGCTTAAAAATTATCTTTAATGAGCAAGTGTAGTTTTGAATGCTTCGGTTATAAAAGAAATGAAATTTAGTCGTTCGTTTTCAGATGCCTAAGGGGAAAATATCTGATTAAATTAATGTATACTTTTTTGTAAGAATAAAAACGCAGAAAGCATCAGACTTTTGATAAATGTCACTGAGTTTTTTTCAGCATCAAGAACGGAGATTTTTAGAAGATAATATAAACTTTCTAAGCTTCTTTTGTCTTGATTCTGGGGGACAAAAATTTTCCTTGAGAAAGGTGATAAAGCTGAAAGTTATTAGTGAAACTCATTTTATCCTGTTTTGTTAGCTTTTGCAGAAACTAAAACTATGAGATAGGGGCAGACAAAAAAAAAATAAACATTGTCTCTAAGGCTTTGTAGGGAAAAAAATACCTTTTCTTGAAGTTATTTAAGCGAAGATTAATAAGAAAACGAATGAAATTATTTCTGAACAAAGTAATTTTGTATTTTATTACTGATTTTAAAGACAAAATGTTATATGATTAGAAAAGAAACTTTAAAAAAAAAGCTATTTAAAGTTTCGAAGAAAATGTAATTTGAAGTTTGTCCAAGATTTTATTTTGTTGAATGGTTTGATTTTTATATTATAGTTAAGAATTTTTTTCATCAAATATAACTTGTTAAGAACTCAAAACAAATAAAAAAGAGCCAATATATCCTTCTATTCATGACTTAGTATAATGAATAAAATATTAAGTTTCGATAATTTAATAGCATACTATTTTTTTTTTTTACATTTGAATAATCATAAGCAATTATTCAAATGTACAAAAAATTAGAAATGTATTTTATTTAATTTTATTCTATGTTATTGTATTTTATTTAATTTTAAAAATATTATAGTATTTTATTTAATTTTATAGTATAATCTTGATTTTATTTCATTGTAAATAATCATACAAAATTATTTACAATTTCTAGAGAATGCATTTTATTTATAGACACTATTTTGAAGAAATTTTTTCAGATAACCTTGTTATAAAAATATTTGAAGTTGCTTTTCTTAATATTGTCGTTTTTCATTTCATGTTACAAATACATTAAATTAATAAGATTTACCTTTAAATACTTATCTAAAATGTGTGAAAGACTTTTCAAATAAAGTAATTTTACAACTTTTTCTTATTAGCTTCATTGCATGTTTGAAGTTAAAAAAAAAATAAAAGACTATGAGGTTCAAAACGCAATAATTAAATAAATAATAAAATGAAAAAAATGACAAAAATTTTTTATGATAACTGAGTTTTGTGTAATTGTTGAAAACACACTTAAACTGGAATTGTGTTGTCTCAGATGTATATTAAACAAACAGTAGTTTAATCAAGCAAATGTTTTTTTATGTGGAAGTTTTTGTTTGCCGCTTAAAAATTAACTTTAATGAGCAAGTGTAGTTTTGAATGCTTAGTTTATGAAAGAAACGAAACTTAGTCGTTCGTATACAGATGCCTAAGGGGAAAAGACCTGATTAAATTAATGTATACTTTTTGGAAGAATAAAAACGCAGAAACTTCGGACTTTTGATAAATGTCACTGAGTTTCTTTAAACATTAAGAACAGAAATTTTGAGAAGATAATATAAACTTTCTAAGATTATTTTGCCTTGATTCTGAGAGACAAAATATCTTTTCCTTGAGAAAGAAGATAATGTTGAAGGTTATTAGTAAAACTCATTTTATCCTGTTTTGTTAGCTTTTGGGAAACTAAAACTACGAGTTAAGGGCAGACAGAAAAAAAATGAACATTGTCTTTAAGGCTTTGTAAGAAAAAAATACCTTTTCTTGAAGTTATTTATGCAAAGATTAATAAGAAAACGAATGAAATTGTTTCTGAAGAAAGTAATTTTTTATTTTATTATTAATTTTAAAGACAAAATGTTATATGATTAACGAAGAAACATTTAAAAAAAAGCTATTTAAAGTTTCAAAAAAAAATTAATATGAAGTTTGTCCAAGAATTTAATTTTTTAATGGTTTAATGTTTTATATTTTAACTAACAATTTTTTTCATCAAAAATAAACTTTTTTTAAAAGTCAAAACAACTAAAAAACAATGCATCTTTCTATACATGAATTATAATGAATAAAATATTGATATTTGATAAGGTAATATCATACTAATTTTTTTATACATTTAAATAATCGAAAACAATTATTCAAATGTAAAAAAAAAATTAGAATCGTATTTTATTTAATTTTATTACATATTATTATATTTTATTTAATTTTACAATATATTATTGCATTTTATTTAATTTTAAATAATCATAAGTAATTATAGAATGAATGATTTCTAGAGAATATGATTTATTTATAGAAACTTTTCTTAAGAAATTTTTTCAGAGAACCTTGTTATAAAAATATTTTAAATTGCTTTTCTACAAATTGTGTTTTTAATTTCATCTAACAAAAACATTAAATTCATAATTTTTTTTTAAATACTTAGATAAAATGAGTGAAAGACATTCGAAATAAAGACATTTTCTTATTAGTTCCATTAGATGTTTAAAGTTAAAAAAAATAAAAGAGCATTTGCTTCAATTATATAAATAAAAAAAAAAAATGGTAAACATTTTTATGATAGCACAGCTTTTGCGTAAAAGATTACGATTTTTTGAAAACACACCTAAACTGAAATTGTGTTGTCTCAAACGCAGATTAAATAAACAGTAGTTCAATCAAGCAAATATTTTTTATGTGGAAGTTTTTGTTTTCCGCTTAAAAATTATCTTTAATGAGCAAGTACAGTTTTGAATGCTTCGGTTATGAAAGAAACGAAACTCAGTCGTTCTTTTTCAGATGCCTAAAGGGAAAAGACATGATTAAATTAATTCATACTTTTTTGAAGAATAAAAACGCAGAAAACATCCAACTTTTGATAAATGTCACTGAGTTTCTTTAAACATCAAGAACGGAAATTTTTAGAAGATAATATAAACTTTCTAAACTTCTTTTGTCTTGATTCTGGGAGACAAAAAAAATCTTTACTTGAGAAAGAAGATAAAACTGAAAGTTATTAGTAAAACTCATTTTATCCTGTTTTGTTAGCTTTTGCAGAAACTAAAACGATGAGTTAAGGGCAGACAAAAAAATGAACATTGTCTTTAGGCTTTGTGGGAAAAAAAAAATCTTTTCTTGAAGTTATTTAGGCAAAGATTAATAAGAAAACGAATGAAATTGTTTCAGAACAAACTAATTTTGTATTTTATTACTAATTTGGAAGACAAAAAGCTGAAAGTTATTGGTAAAACTCATTTTATCCTGTTTTGATAGCTTTTGCAGAAACTAAAACGATGAGTTAAGGGCAGACAAAAAAATGAACGTTGTCTTTAGGCTTTGTGGGAAAAAAAATCTTTTATTGAAGTTATTTAAGCAAAGATTAATAAGAAAACGAATGAAATTGTTTCAGAACAAAATAATTTTGTATTTTTAATTTGAAGACAAAAAGCTGAAAGTTTTAGTAAAATTACAAAAAAAACATTGTCTTTAGGCTTTGTGGGAAAAAAAATCTTTCTTGAAGTTATTTTAGCAAAGATTAATAAGAAAACGAATGAAATTGTTTCAGAACAAACTAATTTTGTATATTTATTACTACTTTGGAAGACAAAAGCTAAAAGTTATTAGTAAACTCATTTTATCCTGTTTTTTTAGCTTTTCAGAAACTAAAACGATGAAGGGCAGACAAAAAAAATTGTCTTTAGGCTTTGTGGAAAAAAAATCTTTTCTTGAAATTAGGCAAAGATTAATAAGAAAACGTGATGATTTCAGAACAAACTAATTTTGTAATTTTTATTTTTACTAATTTGGAAGACAAAAAGCTGAAAGTTATTGGTAAAAACTCATTTTATCCTGTTTTGATAGCTTTGCAGAAACTAAAACGATGAGTTAAGGGCAGACAAAAAAATGAACATTGTCTTTAGGCTTTGTGGGAAAAAATCTTTTCTTGAAGTTATTTAAGCAAAGATTAATAAGAAAACGAATGAAATTGTTTCAGAACAAAATAATTTTGTATTTTATTACTAATTTGGAAGACAAAAAGCTGAAAGTTATTAGTAAAAATCATTTTATCCTGTTTTTTTAGCTTTTGCAGAAACTAAAACGATGAGTTAAGGGCATACAAAAAAATGAACATTGTCTTTAGGCTTTGTGGGAAAAAAAATCTTTTCTTGAAGTTATTTTAGGAAAGATTAATAAGAAAACGAATGAAATTGTTTCAGAACAAACTAATTTTGTATTTTATTACTACTTTGGAAGACAAAAAGCTGAAAGTTATTAGTAAAACTCATTTTATCCTGTTTTTTTAGCTTTTGCAGAAACTAAAAAAAAAAAATGAACATTGTCTTTAGGCTTTGTGGGAAAAAAAATCTTTTCTTGAAGTTATTTTAGCAAAGATTAATAAGAAAACGAATGAAATTGTTTCAGAACAAACTAATTTTGTATTTTATTACTACTTTGGAAGACAAAAAGCTGAAAGTTATTAGTAAAACTCATTTTATCCTGTTTTTTTTAGCTTTTGCAGAAACTAAAACGATGAGTTAAGGGCATACAAAAAAATGAACATTGTCTTTAGGCTTTGTGGGAAAAAAAAATCTTTTCTTGAAGTTATTTAAGCAAAGATTAATAAGAAAACGAAGGAAATTGTTTCAGAACAAAATAATTTTGTATTTCATTACTAATTTGGAAGACAAAAAGCTGAAAGTTATTAGTAAAACTCATTTTGTCCTGTTTTGTTGGCTTTTGCAGAAACTAAAACGATGAGTTAAGGGCAGACAAAAAAATGAACATTGTCTTTAGGCTTTGTGGGAAAAAAAATCTTTTCTTGAAGTTATTTAGGCAAAGATCAATAAGAAAACGAATGAAATTGTTTCAGAACAAAATAATTTTGTATTTTATTACTAATTTGGAAGACAAAATGTTATATGATTAGTGAAAAAACGCTGTAAAAAACTATTTAATGTTTCAAAGAAAATGTAATATGATGTTTATCCATGATTTTAATTTTTGAATGGTTTAATGCTCATATTATAATTAAGAATATTTTTTCATCAAAAGTTACTTTTTTTGAAAATCAAAACAAATAAAAAGACTATGTATCCTTCCATACAGGACTTATAATAAATAAAATATTGATATTTCATTAGGTAATACCATCAAACTGTATTGGCAGATATAATTTGTAATGTAAAAAAATGAAAAAAATTATAAGACGCTTACATAATACATAATTTTTTACATTCTAAAAAATTAAAAATTTAATGAGATTTTTTTTTTTGTTAATGTGATAATTTTAACGATAATGATCATAACTTTACTCAAAACAAACTAAAATTTGTTGTTTTTAATAAGTTGTTTTAAAGATTTCTGCAGACAACTAAAATTATGAGTTAAGTGGAGAAAAGAAACTGAAAACTCTCTTACAAAAATTGGCTTTGAAGAAAAAAAAAATATTTTCTTGAAGTTATTTAAGCAAAGATTAATAAGAAAACGAATGAAATTGTTTCGTAACAAAGTAATTTTGTATTTTATTACAAATTATAAAGACAAAATGTTACGCAGTATGTTTGTATGTTTAAAAAAGCCATTTAAAGTTTCAAAAAAAATAAATATAATATGAAGTTTGTCCAAGAGTTTAAGTTTTTTGAATGGTTTAATGTATTATATTATAATTAATAATTTTTTTCATCAAAAATAACTTTTCAAAACAAATAAAAAAAAAATGAATCCTTCTATACATGATTTAAAATGAATAAAATATTGATATTGGATAAGGTGCCATAAAGGTAATCATGCTAATTTAAAGTAAGATAAGGTAACCATACTAATTTTTTTTATACATTTCAATAATCATAAGCAATTATTGAAATGTATATAAACATTATAATTTTATTTTATTTAATTTTATAATATATTATTGAATTTTATTTAATTTTACAATTTATTATTGTATTTTATTTTATTGTTAATAATCATACGTAAATATTCACAATTTCTAGAGAATGTATTTTATATATAGAAAAAATTTTGAAGAAACTTTTTCTCAGAATCGTGTTATAAAAATATTTTAAGTTGCTTTTCATTTCATCTTAACAAAAGCCTTAAATTAATAAAATTTTTCGTTAAATACTAAGCTAAAATTAGTGAAAGTCTTTCAAGTGAAATTAAATGTTTGAAGTTAAAAAAATAAAAGAGTATTAGATTGAAAACACAATAATTAAGTAAATATTAAGAAATGGTAAATATTTTTGTGATAGCTGAGTTTTTGTGTAATTGTTGAAAACACACCTAAACTGGAACTGTGTGTTTTCAAACGCAGATTAAATAAACAGCAGTTTAATCAAGCAACATTTTTTTTTTTTTACTTGGAAGTTTTTGTTTTCCGCTTAAAAATTATTTTTAATGAGCAAGTGTAGTTTTGAATGGTTCTGTTATGAAAGAAACGAAACTCAGTCGTTCGTTTTCAGATGCCTAAGGGGAAAAGACCTGATTAAATTAATGTATACTTTTTTGAAGAATAAAAACGCAGAAACATCAGACTTTTGATAAATGTCACTGAGTTTCTTTAAACATCAAGAAAGAAAATTTTTAGAAGATAATATAAACTTTCTAAGCTTCTTTTGTCTTGATTCTGAGAGGAAAAAAATTCTTTCCTTGAGAAAGAAGATGAAACTGAAAGTTGTTAGTAAAAATTATTTTATCTTGTTTTGTTAACTGTTGCAGAAACTAAAACTGTGAATTAAGGGGAGACAGAAAAAAATCAACATTGTTTTTAAGTCTTTATAGGAAGAAAAAAATTCATTTTCTTTAAGTTATTTAGGCAAGTATTAATAAGAAAACGAATGAAATTGTTTCGAAACAAAATAATTTTGTATTTTATTTTAATTTTAAAGACAAAATTTTATATGATTAACGAACATTTAAAAAAAGTTATTTAAATTCTGAAAGAAAATGTTTGTGCAAAACTTTAATTTTTTGAATAGTTTAATGTTTTATATTATATTTAATAACTTTTTTTTATATCAAAAATAACTTTTTTTAAAAGGCAAAACAAATAAAATGACAATGTATCCTTCTATACATGATTTGTAATGAATATAATATTGATATTTGATAAGGTAATACCATACTATCTTTAAACATTAGATAGAATTAGAATTTTTTTATTTAGTTTTATATTATATTATTGTATTGTATTTTATTGTAAATAATTATACATAATTATTGACAACTTCTAGAGCTTGCTTTTTATTTATAAAAACGTTTTTGAAAAAAAATTTAATAAAAAAATTTAATATGTACATAATTAATTAAATGTAATAATTAAATGTAATTTAATATGTACATAATAAAAGTTTAATATGTACGATTAATAATGTACATAATAGATAATATAAATTATTTTGAATCCATTATTATATCTTTTTATTAATAATAAAGGATTAATAAATAAGGCAGGTAATTTTCACACTTGCATTTAGTCAGTTTGAATTGTTAACTCGCTTGAATGTCAGAATGTCAGAAAAACCTTGTTATAAAACATTTTAAGTTACTTGTCTTAAAATTGTTTTTTCTTATTTCACCGTAACAAAGATATTAAATTAATAAAATTTTTCATTAAACACTTACCTCAAAATGAGTGAAAGTTTCCAAATAAAGAAATTTTGTCATTTTTCTTATTAGTTCCATTAGATGTTTGAATTTAAAAAAAAAGAGTATTAGCTTCAAAATACCACAATTAAATAAATAAATAATAAAAAAGGGTAAACTTTTTTATGATAGCTGAGTTTTTATGTAATTGTTGAAAACACACCCAAACTGGAATTGTGTTATCTCTAAAGCAGATTAAATAAACAGTAGTTTAATCAAGTGAATGTTTTATGTGGAAGTTTTTGTTTAAAAATTATCTGTAATGAGCAAGTGTACTTTTGAATGCTTATTTTATGACAGAAATGGAATTTAGTCGTTCGTTTTCAGATGCCTAAGGGGAAAAGACCTAATTACATTAATATGTATTTTTTTGAAGAATAAAAACGCAGAAAACATCAGACTTTTGATAAATGTCACTGAGTTTGTTTAAACATAAAGAACGGAAATTTTTAGAAGATAATATAAACTTTCTAAACTCCTTTTGTCTTGATTCTGGGAGACAAAAAAATCTTTACTTGAGAAAGAAGATAAAGCTGAAAGTTATTAGTAAAACTCATTTTATCCTGTTTTGTTAGCTTTTGCAGAAACTAAAACTATGAATTAGGAACGTAGAAAAAAAATGAATATTGTCTTTAAGGCTTTGTAGGAAAAAAATACCTTTTGTTGAAGTTATTTAGGGAAAGATTAATAAGAAAACGAATGAAATTGTTTCAGAACAAAGTAATTTTGCATTTTATTACTATTTTTAAATATAAAATGTTATTTGATTTGCTAAGAAACGTTTTAAAAAAAGCCATTGAAAGTTTCAAAGAAAATGTAGTATGAAGTTTGTCCAAGAATTTAGTTTTTTGAATGGTTTAATGTTTTATATTATAATAAAGAATTTTTTTTTCTCAAAAATAACTTTTTGTAAAAATTCAAAACAAATAAAAAGATAATGCATACTTCTATACATGACTTGTAATGAATAAAATATTAATATTTGATAATGTAATACCATGACATTTTTTTTTTTAAAAATAATTTGCAATTCAAAAAATTAAAAATTTTAATCAGCTTACATAATATATATTTTTTTATATTCTACAAAATTAAAAAAAAAGTAATGAGTTTTTTTTTTGTTAATGTGATATTAATTATAACGATAAAGATCGTAACTTTACTCAAAACAAACTAAAATTTGTTGCTTAAAATTAATTTCATTAAGGATTTTAAAGATTTCTTTTTTTTACTGAATATTATAAAATGTTCAAAATATTTGCTAAATAATTTTCTCTAAAAATAGATAAAAAAAACCAAATTAAACTTCATAAAAATAATGTTTGATTGCCTATGTATAAATTTCAATTATGTCAGAAAATGGTAAATAAAGGCTCCAATAAATCCTTTTTTAAAAATTCATAATTATTAGCTACAAACGATTGTAATGGAATAGAAGTAAACAGCCAGATCTTTTACGCAAAGTACGTTATTTTGAATATGTTATAATATTCATTATTACTTTTTTGAAGAAATTGGAACAATCCTTTTTCAGAGAATCTTGCTATAAAAATATTTTTTATTCTTTTCTAAATATTGTCTTTTTCATTTCATCTTACAAAAACAGCAAATTAATACAACTTTTCTTTAAAAACTTAACTAAAATGAGTGAAAGACTTTGCAAATAAAACCATTTTCTCATTCTTCTTATTAGTGTTTGTCAAATATCTTCTTATTAGTTAAAAAATAAAAGAGTATTATCGTCAAAAAAACAAAACAAAAAAAAAAAAAACAATTAAATAAATGAATAAAAAAATGGTAAGCATTTTTATGATAGTTGAGGTTTTGTGTTAAATATTTCCAATTGTTGAAAACACACCTAAACTGTAATTACGTTGTCTCAAACGCAGATTAAATAAACAGTACTTTAATCAAGCAATTTTTTTTTAACGTGAAAGTTTTTGTTTTCCGCTTAAAAATTATCTTTAGTGAGCAAGTGCAGTTTTGAATACTTCGGTTATGAAATAAACGAAACTTAGTCTTTGTTTTTCTGATGCCTAAGGGGAAAAGACCTGATTAAATTAATGTATACTTTTTGAAGAATAAAAACGCAGAAAACACCAGACTTTTGATAAATGCCACTGGGTTTCTTTAAACATCAAAAACGGAAATTTTTAGAAGATAATATAAACTTTCTAAGCTTCTTTAATCTTGATTCAGGGAGACAAAAAAAAAATCTTTACTTAAGAAAGAAGATAAAGCTGAAAGTTATTAGTAAAACTCATTTTATCCTGTTTTGTTAGCTTTTGCAGAAACTAAAACTGTGAGTTAAGGGCAGACAAAAAAATGAACATTGTCTTTAAGGCTTTGTAGGAAAAAATACCTTTTCTTGAAGTTATTTAGGTAATGATTAATAAGAAAATGAATGAAATTATTTCGAAACAAAGTAATTTTGTATTTTATTACTAATTTTAAAGACAAAATGTTGTATGATTAGCGAAAAACCATTTTAAAAAAAAGCTATTTAAAGTTTCAAAGAAAATGTAATATGAAGTTTGTCAAGATTGTAGTTTTTTTAATGGTTTAATCTTTCATATTATAATTAAGAATTTTTTTTCATCAAAAATAACTTTTTTTAAAAGTCGAAACAAATAAAAAGACAATGCATTCGTCCATACAAGACTTATAATGAATAAAATATTGATATTTGATAAGTTAGTGCCATCACATTGTTTTTGTAAAGAAATAACTTGCAATGTAAAAAAATGAAAAATTATAATACACTTACATAATATATAATTTTTTTATATTCTACAGAAATTAAAAAAAAAATAATGAAGTTTTTTTTGTTAATGTGATTCTAATTATTGCGATAAAGATCCAAACTTTTCTCAAAACAAAATTTTTTTTTTTTTTTTTTAAATTAAAACAAATTATTATTATTAAAATTATTTGATTATTTTACATTAAAGATTTTAATAATTTCGTTTTTTTTTTTTACTAAATGTTACGAAATGTTCAAAATATTTGCTAAATAAATTTCTCTAAAAGTAGAGAAAATAATGAATTGAAATTCGCAAAGATAATGTTTCATTGTCTATATATACATTACAATTATATCGTAAAATGGTAAATAAATGCGAGAATAAATCATTTTTTGAAATCCATAATTATTTACTACAAATGATTTCAATGGAATAGAAGTACACAGCCATATCTTTTACGCCTGTTACATCATTTTGAATCTGCTATAATACTTTATTATGATTAATAATGTAGATAATAGATAATAGAATTTAATTTGATTCCATTATTATATATTTTCATTAATAATAATGGACAAATAAATAAGGCAGGTAATTTTCACATTTGCATTTGAATTTGAGTCAGTTTGAATTGTTTACTCTCTTGAATAAACTGATATTAGTATACGAAGTAAATTATAAACGTTGCTTCCTTTGTGAAATGATTTTAATGGATAATAACGATTATCATTAGAAACTTTTAATTAATAGCAGCATATTCAATTAAAAGTAAAAACTTAGATGTGATAAAAATTACATGCATTAATTACATTAACTAATTACATAGATTACAATTACAATACATTTCTTATGGCTTCATGTTAAAATAATTTGGCAATTTTCTGATCTTACATGATTGCCAACATAACTCCTAATCTAATAAGTAGCCTGATGGCCAATTGGCTAGCGCTCTGGCCTTTGGATCTTCAGGTTGGAATCCTGACAGTGGCATGGATGTTTGTTAGTGGCTTGGAATCCATGTTAAAGTGTAGGTCCTGGTCTAATGAGCCTAAAAGTGTGCAAAAAATGACCATAGAGCGACAAACCAAACATAATATATTTAGGATGCTATCAGTCTTAAGCAAGTAACCTTGCGAAGGTATTCCATGAAGAAGTATTTTATTCGATTGCCATAATTTTTAAATACCAGTACCAGTATTATTCATTTTGGGAGTGCAAAAAATTATATGAACAAAAAGTAAAGAATGCTGGCTATGCAAGATAAAAGAATACTTAGATTTACTAACTTAACTAATTTATACTTAAGTTTTAAGATTTTTTTATTTGATATTTTTAAAAAATGAAGTTATTTAAGGAAAGTATATTAAACTTCGAACCATTTTTTTAGATGGTTTACTATAAACATTTTAAATATCAGATGGTTTGGCTTGGTTTGTCGCTATGCTGCCATTTTTGGCGCCATTTGGACTAATTAGACCGGTATTTACTGTTTAACATGGATTCCGAACCACTCACAAACATATATGCTCCCCGCAGGATTCGAACTTGAAGCCTGTTGCACAATAGCGAATTATCCACGTCAATATATCAATGGCACGAAATACTTTATGAGTTGTTACCTTCCCAAATGCTGACTGTGCTTATGCTACTTAACATTAGTAATCAAACAAAACCTATAGTATTTTCAGCATGGTATGGTAGTAAAAAGGAAGGGTTATTGTAAAATATAGAATAATCAAACAAATTCATGAAGTAAATAAATAAATTTCATGGTGAGAATTAAAACTAAATGTTTTTTATATTTTTTGTATGAATATCTGAAAAACATACAGATCTTTCAACACTTTAAAATTGTATGTCAGGTGATATGTAAAATTATTTAAAAGTTCTCCATATTTATTCTAATATACTTAGTATATTCATGGAATTTATATACATTATAAACATTCTATATATTATTTTATGTTATTTAAAATAATGTCAAACCAAGTATTTGTATGGTACACCACACAAACCTTTAAAAGCTACATGTGATTTAAATTCCTTTCAATTGCGATTTAAATTTAATTAATTATATGAAATTTAAAAAATTACTTTCAATTTCCATTTAAATTTAACTAATTATATGTGATTTAAAAATATCCTTTTTCTATCATGAAATGTAGTCGTTTGAATATTTAAAATATTAATAAAGACAGTTGCAGGGTTATTTAATTAATTTTATGTTATTTTCTTAAACCTATCAAGCAAATTCTATAAAATTGTTGTAATATTTATCATCTTTCCTTCAGTATTGATGCATTTTAATACAAAAATATACATTAATATTTTTTAAGTAATACTGAGTAATACATTGCAAATCGCAAAACGTGATCTTCCTTTTATATCTCTCTATATGCATGTGATTAGCACTTTTAATTTTGATAAAATTTATAATTAAAAATGATACTTTTTTAAAAATTTATCTTAATTAACATCATTATTAAAACATTTAAACTAACAATTTCTTATTTATATCATAAAATGTTAGCAGAGCATTCCATCTAAAAATAAACGATTTATAAACTGTGTTGCAATGAGAATTCTTTATGAATTTCCTACTTATGAAGATGGTTCATAACATTCTTTAAGAACTTCTTTAATTAACATGACGGCGATAATATCATGGCAGTTTTATTTAACTTTAGTAAACCGCTGTCTAAACTAGGGTTTATTAATTTATTTTATTATCATGAAAGACCTAACAAGTTTTCTGTTTAATTAAAGCTGTAGACATTTCTTTTTCCAGCACAGCAATCTAATTAGTATGCTTACACATCCCCTGTATTTGCTTCATAATTTATTTCATAAACAGTCTTTTATATTGTAGATGGTTCTCATGGAAACTATGCTGAATTACATTATTAAGATGCTAGTTCAATGCAGATTTAAAATACAAATGGTACTAGATAACAATTTAGTTAAATACTTTTTATTAATCATTTTACTTCAGAATTTCACAAATCTTTTAAAATCATCAATTCGCCTTGTAATATGTAACTAAAAATTCTATAATGTATAGTAGTTCTAATAAGCAAACTGTAATTGTATTATCTTTATTAGATGTAACATGTAGCTTTTTTACGGTATGATTAATTACTAATTATGAAACAAACATTTTATAATTATTTTAATTACATATAAGTTCAATCCCTTGATATTGTAACTAATTATCTCACTATCATTTGATTATTTTTATTGATGTTTTAACAAAATGTAATTTTCTTTCATAAAGAGAAGTAAAAAATTCTGACACATGTACTGAAATATGATATCTAAATTGAAGAAGCAAGAAAAACCAACACAGATAAATTGCTTATAGGAGATAGCAAAAATATAAAATGCAAGTTGATAAAAGATTTAATTGACTCTCCTACCACCATGACAGTTTTTTATAGAGTTACATCGTCTCAATTAAAATCTTTATTGAATTCTTTAAGTACTTTACTGTAACTTATAGAAAAAAAATAACCACCAATGTTGTTAAATTGCCTTTTTTTATCTTTATATAGTACGCCTTTAGTATATTTCATTTCAATAAAAGCAATTTAAACAAAACATTGGATAAACTAGCAATTTTAAAAAAAATATTATGAAAACTACTAATCAACTAACAATGAAAAAATTTTTTACTTATTTATCAAGGCAATTCGTAAACAATACTATCTTAAAACAAACAATATTGTAACATCAAAAGTTTAAATTTAAGTACTGCATATAAAATACCAATTTACAACGATACATAATAGTCAGCGGGAATGTTTTTAATTGAAGCTTGAACTAAAAATGCAGTAAAATAATTGTATTTGAAATAAATTTCGGTTAAAATGTAGAATCCTGTACCCTTTGTGCCAAACACATCGCCAAGTTTCCAAGTCGGTAAGTAAGCAAAGAAATGAATGGGCCAGGTAGTTTGAGCGGTAAAATGATATTACGCCAAAATCCTTTACTGGGTCAAATCGCCAAGTAAACAGACAAAATGGCTGCCGAAGTTAGATGTCAATATAAAATGCTATTTCACCAAAATGTATAGCCAAACAGTGCTTTTACGCCAACATTAGCAGCCAAATAGCTATTACGTCAAAGTTTATTCCTGAAAAGGCTTTGAAGACAAAATTTATCGCTTTAACGCCAAATATTATCACTATCCTGCCAAAATTTTAATTCTCGAAATGCAAAATTTAATTCTTTATCGCCAACATTTATCGCTTTATAGCCATTTTTCACTAAGCAAATTTTGTTATATAACTTCTTTTAAGCCAAAAAATGTTTTATCGCCAATATTTATCGCTTTATAGCCAAATTTTTTCACTAAGTGAATCTTGTTTTTTGGGGTGCTTTCACACCAAAAGTTAATGCCTTATCGCCAAATTTTATCACTAAAATTTTTTATATCTGGAATACTTTTGTGCCACTGTTACCGCTTTTTCGTCCAAATGTTACCGCTTTTACGCCGAAATTTAGCACTATCATGCCAAAAAAATTATATCTAAAATGCCTTTTCGCCAATGTATATCGCTTTATCTCCAAATTTTTACCACTATTATGTCAACATTTTAATGTTTTCTTTTTACGCCACATATTGCCGCTTTAACGCCAAAATATATCATTATTTTGTCAACATTTTATTCCTAAATTGCTTTCACACCAAATTAAAACGCTTTATCGCCAAATTAATATGTGGAAATTTACTTTGCTAAGTCACAAAAATGTATCGTTTAGACAAAGATAATAATCGCTGTTACGATAAAATTTCGCCAAAGTTATTCGCTAATTCGCCATTTTTGTAATGCCAAAAAATAAGTTCTGTTCTTTACGAAGCCGAATTCGAATGATAAATCAATATTAACAAAAGATAAAAAAAAGAAGAAAAACTAGAGAATAACTTACCTTTTATTGTGGTATATCCTTCCTCTGTGGTGGAAACAAGCATTTTATTCCATCGGTGAAATCATAAAATATTTTGCGGATGTCACATTTGTGCTGGCGCCGCCACATGTACTCTGCCAGATAATTATCAAATGTTCCGGACACATTATTTTATTAATATGAATTTATTTTTATTATTAAAAATTTAAATTGTATCGTTAACTAACGTTCTAAAAAGCTAAAACTTCAAATATTCCGAGCGAATTCTAATTACGGTTGCCACAAAATCCTAACTAAACGAACATCTTTAAAAAGGAAATTAATTATTTAAGAATAAAATATAAGTTATTAATCAATAAAAAAATCTTTTTTCTTGTTTGTTTCTTACTTTCCTGAGTGGCAACTTCATGAAAATTGTTTATGTTCTGAATCAGTGACCGACGTACGTTGTAAGAATAAGTTCGGAATAATCAATAATTTATTGGAATACTTATTTAAAAGAATATATATTTCTGTTCTTATTTACTGCAAATAAGAATTCTGCAAATAATAATATAATCACAATAACAATAAATAGTCATTATATTGTTTGGAAAAGGACGCTACGAATTCCTCTAATTATAGTATAGCAACCCTAAAGAAATTGGCGGAAAATTGACGAAATAATCAGGGTTGCAAGGTTGGCGACTTCCTCAGGGGTACAGTATCCTAGATTTTAACCTAAATTTCTAGCGAAAGAGATCTTTAAATGTAAGTTGCTGTAGTTTTATTTTTAATAATGAATGAATAATGTCTTTTCGTATAACTGTTATGTAGCAAAGTCAGTTTTCTTAGAACAGAAGATATTTGTGAAAAGAGCTTTCCAAGTATCAGTATATCAAATAGAAATTTTAAAATTCGAAGTATATACGTATGAATTGTATATTTCCCTTTAACAATGTGATTAAATGATTAAACTTTGAAGAAACTGCAATATGTTTGGAAAATTGTTAAATAACCTCATTAAAAATAATGTTTAAAACATAATTAAATAGTATCAAATTTTGATTTAATTTTTAATTATATTGCTTATAAGCTAGGATATTTCAGTTTAATGTGATTTCAAAAATAAATATATTACACTCCAATAAATAAAATAATTTACTTTTCTGAAACAGATACATGAAACCTATTAAGGGTACTTAATAATTATTGGCACCAAAAAACGGTTAAAAATAACTATTATAAGATTTTAATTCCAAATTATAATTTGGAATCTAAAAAAAAATGTTTCTAACAAATAGTTTGTCTCTATTACAATTCTAAAGTTCTTATTTATTGCTTTACACGAAGATCACTCTAAAACTCAAAAACCGAAACTAACAGCTTACTTACAATAATTTATTTTGTTAATAATTAGTATTTATTCAATTAATTAAAATTATGTTTAAATTAAATATAATATCTCGAATTAGAAGAAAATTCATGCTTGTTTTAAAAATGAATTTGGAAAAATATGGACCTAATGAATAGTCTGCTACTCAATCGTTGATCTGTACCCAAAATCTATGAATTGACTCTCACATTTCCTCAAAAAAAAACCCTGTTGATGAATCTATCTTGGTTTATACCTTCCAGTATATCAAAGACTGGCATGTAATGAATTTTTGGAACAGTTCCTTCAATGTGCTGTACAAAATGCAAATGAATCTTTACATAGCTTTAAATGGAATAAATGTCCGAAGAAGGAGTTGGCAGTTTCAAACTGTGTTTGGTGTAAAGTTTGTGAAACTGCCTGTGAATTTAATTTTGGTGTTTTAAAAATAATGAAAAAATAACAGAGGGCTTTAGGAGCAAGTGTTGAAAATAATACATTACAAACTTTGAACATTGTAGTGTAAAAGATAAGTAGTTTTTCAATAGAGTAATATTTCTGTCAAACATTAGAATGCTAGAAAATTAATAAAACTAAACTATTAAGAGACAAAAAAAAAGTGAATAAAAAACAAAAATGAATAACTTATTTACAACTAAAATTTAATTGATATGCTCTTTAAATAAAAATAAAGATTTTCTATTAAATGTTTGAATAAAAATATCATTTTTTAATAACTTAACTGTAATTGATATCATTTTTTTAAAACCGCATTTTGATGTAATAATAATGTTAAAGTTAAATTGTTTTTTAAATAAAATTTGTGGAATATTTTAACTGATCAAGAAAGCTTGCACTGAATCTAGAACTAGCTACTGCAATTAGGAAAATCTATGAAATATATGAATAGGGGTTCCATCCATTTCTTATTCATAACTCCTCCGATATAATCCCAAGAAAATAGATCCCAGCTTAATATGGAATCGATTGCAGTATTTTTCTTCCATTTCAGAGCGCATCGATTTCTGTTCGGAATCCATCAAACGCAGCTGTCACAAAGATTCGATGATCTAAGAGAGGTCAAGAAGTTTCTGTGACAGAACAAACACACGAGTTGTACTTAATCCAAACAAAAAAAAAAAAAACTCTCATCCGTATTCAGATCGTTAATTTTTTTAAACTTAACTTATCGTTTCTGCAGAATTGGATCTTGTTAAAAAACCATAAATAAAAATGCAACTATACTTTATTTTAAATTTCAAGTACTCAAATTCAAGTTATACTTATTTTGTTTTCTTTTAATTTTTAATAAAACAAATACTGAATAGCCGTAAAGCCATCTATGCAAATTTCTTCAACATTTACTAACAAGAACTTATATTGTAAAGTTCAAAACCCAGAACTTAAACTACAGAGTTTAAAAACAAGAACTTATTCTATAGAGTATTAGGATTGAATAAACTTATAAACAATAACTGACGACATTAATTGTTATGACACCTAAATTTGCTTTTTCAAAAATATTATCTGCTAAGGAAATCAAATGCATCTGCAGTTATTAATTTTATTTTATTTATGACGTATTTGCTATCATGAATTCGAAAGCTGAAAAATAAAAATTTGCAAGTGGCCGAATATAATACTAGCTATACATGCTAATTGGAAATGAAATTTGATATTTTACTTATAATAACCTGAGAAGAAATGGTAAACAAGTTCTTGAACAGAAACAGATTCTCCACTGGTATTTCAATGAATTTTGTATTTGGATTAAATAATTTATAACGAATTTGACTTTGATGGATAGTTATTGAATTCAATATCTTGAGAAGTATTAGATATAACTTCTAGATTAATTTTTGGGCGAAAAATATAACAGTCATAGATTCCCTCTACATTGAAATGCATAATGATAAAATTCCATTATTTTCAAGAAACTCATTGAAGAGAAAATTATAATTGAATTGATCCTTTTTTTAAAAAAAGAGTTCTCCACTTTTACAAAGTTTACTCGAGAAGCAAAAAGCCATTTATTTCCATAATGCCAGCAATGTTCAGCAATTAAACCCAATTTTATATCATTAAAGGCGAAATTATTACACATGAAGTAAAAATGCTTACATAATTATTTATTGCTCTACAGGGTGTCTAGGAAAAAATTATTTTCTATGCAGAGATAGCCCATTTTCAAAATAAATATGGGTTTTGTAAAATATCAATTCTACTTGAATTTAACCAGATATGTATTTTTATGAAATTCACGTATAAAAAACACATATTTCTGCCAAACCATACTGATTTTACATACAATAGACCAGATAAATAAGAGAAACAGTTGCAGTTGTTCAGAAGCTTTTTCCGATATGGTTGTAAACCATTCATTTATTTTTTCCTTGTAAAAGTCCTTCTAGTTGACTGGTATGTGCTAATAGAGCTTCCTGATGTCATGTTTTTAAAAAAAATATTTGCAGGAAGTTTTTCTTTGTAGACAAAGTTTTCTGGATTTACAAGGAACAATGACTATCGCAACTCCTGGTTCTCCGAAATTCATAATAATCCTTCATTCAAAATAACATTCTACTCTTGAGGAACATCTCTTCCATAACTTCGAATGTTGAGAATTTTTTTTTTAAAGAAGCTTCACCACAAAGTTTGAAAATTAACTACATCTTGATATACGCCTCTTCATACTTTTTTTGTATTTGTAGATAATTATATCGCATTTTCATAATCTTGTGAGGCATATAATATCAAGATTAATTTTTCTGTTATCCATTGCAAAATCACAACCACTGTCATTGAAGAAGTGACCTCTCTGAGGAAAGTAAATTCAGATTCTCAAATATATTTCTGTGGAATGCTTTCTTTTAGATAATCCTTCAAGAAACTGCAAACTTCAGTAAGGTCCTTATGACCTTCCCTTTCCATGTAAGAGTAAAGTTTAGTTGTTTCGGTTTTTAAGTTATGAATGCAGAACTCGTTGACCCAAATCTACCGATACTAAAATAACTCCTGCACTGTAAACATGGAAGAGGAAGGTTCTACAGCTAATAGAACCATGAAGTCACTACTTTCCCACTTTCTTTGCATTTCGAACGTACTGAATCGACTTTACCGAAAAATGTATTAGCTCTTCGTTTCTGATTAGATGATCTGTTCATCAATCGTGGCTCGCTTTGTATTGTCATTAAAATTAGGTTTTTTTTTCAAACTTTTCACATTTTAAATACTCTGTTTGGAGAAGATCAAAGAACAAATAAAACATTTTGTAAAAATATTTTTTAAAAATAATATTTCAGGTTCATTCCATATTATAGATCCTTGTCAAATTGTTGTACATGATTTTGACATTGAGTCCAACAGAGAATAATTTTAACGATATTTGCATATTTGACTTGTTTCACAGGAATATATCAACAATTTAGGGTATTTTATGACAATCATGACCAGCAATCTTTGTGAAGTCGATTGAATTTCCTCTCATGTAATACGTGTTTATTATTCAAAAAGAAAATACATTTATCCCATAAAAAGGTTTCGAGTACATGACACAATTTTTAGGTTGTTAAAAGCATGTGGTACACAATGCTGTTGGATTTGATTCTGTGAATTTTAAGCTTATTTTTAGTCGAATCGGACATATTTGGTTACAGATTTCTAGACTAACGAATGTAAATTGAACTTTGCAAAAAAGACATGCTGTTCATCTTTCTTGGGGAATTTATTCATTTTATCCATCCTCTTCTTTATTATTTTTGCCGATAACATCAAAAATAAAAACTTGCAAAACCACCTAACCGAAAATCAAAAATGTTGGCTTATATGCATGAAAGGAAATATATTATAACATTATAATATATTTCTTTATGACATAAAATGTAATATGATATAAAATAATGCCGATAATAAGACGATATATAATATTATATAAAAGAACGAATTGCATGTTCCCCTTAAAGAAAAGAATTACTAGTTTTTGTTTTTATTCTTTTATGTAAGCCACTTGACGCCAGACCCAAGTATCAATTTACACAATTTATTGAACTGCCGGCAATTCTATAAAGACGATTGTGCTTTTTAATTGCTTTTGTTTAAGGTGTTCGGTCCAATTTAGTTTTTCATCTAATATAAAGCCTAAAGTATTTGAGGGACTCATTCTTTGTGTTAGCTTACGTTTTCAGTGGCCTTTAGACCAATTTTTACTTAAAAAAAAGGGGGAGCTGAAAAAATTCAATATGGCATCAGCTATTAGATTCCATAATGCTGTACACTACAAGATCCCTACGGATAGTCCTACGATTGTTGGTGTAAAACCGGACCTCGATATATTTCTGTTGTTAAGGACATCATGCAGAATTTCTGTAATATTACTCAGATTATTAAAGACAATCTATTTTCAATTGATGTATATTTGTCATTGTCGAAGTCTTCTTTATTAGTATAAGAACTGAATATTTGCCTTCGGACTGAGAATTATTTATAAAATCCTTTAGTTTGATTAATGCATGGCAAACTGTTTTTTATTCTATAAATCCATATTGAGATGGATGGAGTTTGTTGGTTTGAAGAAATCTGTAATTTAACAACAGCTTATGAAGACAAACTTGAACAGCCTGACACATTTTAGCCCGAATAATTATATAAATATTAATGACTGCACACGTTTAACACAGAAAAATTATTGCTAGCAACTATCAATAAACGGCGGCGTCAGGTGAGAAAGTTTCAAGTTGACTTACTGTGTAACAGCGAGGTGATGAGAGATAATTAACTCAAGTATGGTGGAGAAGAGGAGAACCGTGCTTTAGGAGATGATCCGTTTTCAAAATGAACATTGGAGTGAGATTAATCTAGAATTTCTTGGATAGAAGATGCTTTCATATGGTATACATGATTCAATCTTAAAGGAGTACGAAGCAACAAAAAGTGAATGTGAAAAAATTAGAGATGACTTTTTGTCCATAACCCGATTCAATTATTCTCCACTTTCCCGATTATTTTGTAGATTTCGAACCTGTAGACTACGTATTGTCTCCGAAATTGAAGTCTCATATCAAAAAAAGTTTTGTTTTAATGAAAAATATTATGCTAAACTTAACTATGTACTTCAACAGTATGACGAAATGCTGTTCTATGAAGGCTATTTGAAAATGTAGTTAATGCAGTTGCAGACTTAGAATGTGTATTAAGGGAAGAACAATTTTCTTTTATTTCAAATTTTTATTCGTATAAATTTGAATGTATAGCCTATTGTGTATTTTGTTTTATCTTAATATCATTGTTTTGTATATATTGTAAAGCCAGTCTATGTAAATGGCCACCAAATTATTCCAAACCAAAATCTTTTTACTATAATACAAATATTATGCAGGTAATAATCTGAATTCGTCAAAATTTGAAAAACGTGAATAACTTGAAAGCCTAAGCTATTTGTACGTGCCAGTCCGTGACCATCGTTCGCGAACGACCTCCAAACTGATTTGTATCAGTGTAGACAGAAAGCACAGAGTATACGATAACGTTTGTCTACTCTCTGGAAAACACAATTTCCGCTCCAGATAGAGACGGTTTTAGGTCTAGCACCAAAAGATCTATGGTCGTTCGAATAGACAATTAGGGGCTAGCTGGTATGAGAAGATAAGGGCTATGTGGTTTCGAGATCACACTAAAACACTCAGAAAGAGCTTTTGCGACTGAGGATAACGTGTTTAAATGTGAATGAGATACATTATATATCATTTAAGCACTTAACTATTATATCTGTAATTACTATTTTGTTGAGTAACTGTATCGCTTTATTATTTTTTTTCTGGTGTTGAACTACTATTGATAAACAAGATATAATCAAACATAAAAGTAAATCCCTTGTAAAAAAGTAATCTTTAGTAAAACAAATATATCCTTTATATCATTATTTTCAAAATTTCATTCTTAAAGAGCTTAAGGAATATCTTTTCATTAATTTTATTTATTTATGTCTTTATTTTCAAATTATTTAAATCTTGCGGCTTACAAACAATCTTATAAGATTTAGAAAATTTAATTAATCTCCTTTCAATTCATTTGAAAAGGATTAGAAGTAAATTACTATATAACCTTAAAAATTAATAAAAAATTTATCCTGGGATGTTTTTACAAAAGAAATGTATTTCTAAAATATCCAATTTGCTTATTTCATTAATAATTGTTACGTAATATATTGTTTATACTTTTTGTTCATAAATTAAAATGTTTTCCTTTATAATTCATTTAATACATCGCAACTTTAATCAAACACAATTTCTCAAATACCATGAAATAAATAATGATCTATATATAACAAATACATCCGTTTTATGGAAAAATTTGTTTGTAAATGCATAATTTTTATTGTTAAACAACGATATTCATATTATTTGTTGAATAAGTTATCTAATATTAATGGTAAACTTTTGTTGTTAAATCAGTTTCGTAACAAACGTTCCCTATCTTACTGACATAAATTATTTTTTATAATAGTACAATGCATCATAAATTATGAGTATTCATTCTACATTTATGATATTATTTACTTATTGATTATTTTCTGAAACTATTATAAATTGTTATACCAGCATTCCAACACTGCATGAAGCCTTTGTTCTATGTCTACCAATGTATTACTACCAGAAAACAATTAATTTAAAAATGTGATTTTACTTAGTCTTTAAAATATAAATTTGCATGATATTGGTTACGCTTTAAATTCAATTATTTATTGAACTGGGAATTTCCTTTTAAATATGCTGATGATTCTGAAACTGCAGTAAGTACTTATTATTCGAAATATTTAAAGACTTGAAAAATAATCGCGTTTCAAAATAACTTAATTTAATAAAAAAGTTCCACTTCTACGACTTTATAGATATTGCTTTAGGTTAGGACACTGTAAAAGAATTACCATATAATAAATGATAATTTTTTTTGTAAATTTTTGGCAGGAATAATTTTTATAAACATCAACAGAGGTATCATATTGTATAATACATTTAAACAGTTGTTTTATTTAAAGCTTTCATTTAGAAGTGAATGTGTTCCACTATTCAATACGTATTTGTATCCAATCAGTACAACAACTGACTTTGAAAGAAATATCTTGTACAAATTAAGTCCACATAATGGCAATAAACGCAGCAAATATATATGTAATATGTATAACGAACAGGATAGCGTAGGTTTAAATATATTGGTGACATCAGTGTATACACTTTTTCCAAAACCAAGGAGAATAGTTTGCAATTTCTGACATTGCGTATAAGCGCCTGAAATTGATAGTCATGAATATACAATTGGCTGTCTGGCGGGACTTACTTTATTTTCGCTCATATAAACTGAACTTAAGAATTGATTATCGTTTAAAATCATTTTGGATACCAATGCCTTCCTTTCATTTCTAGCACGCTGGCATTTCGTGGTATATATGACATACCTCATAATTGTGTGTGTAAAATAATACTTTGGCTTGAAGACGGTTTAAGCATGTTTAACGATACGATATCAAAAATTTTTACAACTCAGTAAATTTGATTTAGATTACAGTAATATAAAAATAACGTAACGTTAAATAAATAACCAACTAAATTTTCATATTCTTTACGGGAATAATGGTTCTATAATATTGGTATATTTATGCATTAACACCACTTTTGCTCTGCAGTACATTTAATGCTATAAAATTTAATTCTCAGCATAAACTAGACCTCTTTCAGTGATCTGTATATAAGTTGCTCGCTTTGATTCAGATACGAGGGCTATCATTTAAAACTAGTATAAAAGGTTTTGAGACGTTTATTCCGAGCTAGTTCCCAATTTTGTAAAAAATTTTATACTTACGAATGAATAAATTGTGTAAAAAAAAAACTAATGACTTTTCAATTCCTTGAAAAGTCACCACAACTTGTCAGAGTTTCCATTCTGCTATATTTATATACACTATAATACGATCATTTGAATTTAAATTTTCAATATTGCAATTTTAATATTAATTAAGCCTTCATTCAATTAGTATTTATTTCCTTGGAGAATTTCCAATTTCTATACCAGAAAATACAAATACAGCCCTTACAATAATTATCTTTAAGGGGCAATACTTGTGCAATTTAATTTCAAAATATTTTGTTTCATAAATGTCTAGGAAGAGGCCATGATTGCTGAATATAACATTAAATGGTTAAAATTTTATGAATTTGTAAAAGCTATTTCAGAATATCGTAAAAAAGGCAATATTAAATGAATTAGATAATCATTAGCTTTGTACTTTAGATTTAAACTTGTAATTGTTGACACAAATATTTCCCCTCTTCATTGCCCTAAAAATTAACTTTTTTTTTTATTCAAGTCATCATTGTTGCAATTTTGAATAAATAAGTCTCAAAATTCAAACTGTATTCAATCTTCATATTTTCCTTTAAAAAAACTTAAATTCTCATGATAAGAAAGATGATTCAAACTGTACAATTGTCTCCTTTGAATTAATTCCTGCACAATTTAAGCTTAAAGTATGTTAAGTAAAATTAGTTTAGAAAATTGAACATGTCTCCCTACATCTAATGAACAGACTTTTACAACTTTATAAAAACATAAGATTATTGTAAAAAGAAAAAAAAATCACAAACTAAATCATTTCTGTTATACTACCACCAGTACAAACAGAAAATACCAAGTTAGGATCTTATGGGAAATTAATACAATTACTCGAATTTAAGATAAGATAATTTGAATGGAGTAAATCCTAACATTCAATCTGCAATCCTTGAATAAAGAACCTCTTCCTCGTAAGTAAGAAGACAATCCTTAAAGTAATTACCTTTGAAAGGCAGTCCCTGTACAAATTAATCTCGCAATACCTTGTTAAATAAACTTCTCGGAGACGACTTAGAGTCAAGGAAATAAACGTCTTCTAAGACTAAAAGCCCTGCGTGACGGAATAGTAAGGTGTAGAATTAGTGTCACGAAAGGCACTTAAAACTCAAAATAAAGACACAAAATGCTACTTTTCGAGATAGTTTTAAGCGTTTTCATCCCTTGGAGAACAAACACGTTAGCCACTAAGAGAAAATCTGATAATACCTTCGTGATTTTAAGAAGTTTAGGGAAGTTTGGGCAACATTTATTTATTTTTTACTTCTATTCTTTTCCTTTCCTTTACTTTCAGCTTTTTCCTGGATTCTTTTGAATTAATGGTACTATTATTAATGGTGGCTAAGCTTGATGTCTCGTTCATGAGTTACACACCCACTTTTAGGTTATTGTTAGAAAATAATCCGAGAACCAAAGAACTCAGATTAGTAATTTAACAGATGGAGTAATCAGTTCTCAATAAGAAGATGGATACGCCTATATGAGTAATTTTTAGCATGATTAAGACAAAGCGTTTTAGTATAAGGTTGAGTTTAATATGTAAAGAAAAGATTCATAGTAAAGTATGTTTTCCTCTGAGAAAATTGCTAGGCTAGTGAAGTAAATTATGGGCATTAATTTCACTACTTTAGTTTTTAAAAATACAATTTATTAATGGTGGTCTATGATAAAAGTAACAATTAAAATTATACACTTTAAATTTTTCAAATATTTCAGGAAAGTATCACGCAAAATAATACTTTTTTTTTTGAGAATTTGATTTTTATGAATTGATATTTTTATAGCATTATGATACAAAAATTGAGAGGAAAAGAAAGAATTGAAGGAAAATTATTTAAAAGCTGCTGTGATAAAGCTTTAAAATGATTATAGCGGTATATGAAATAAAAATGATGTATATTATAATTTTGGTTTGGTTTGTCGCTCTACGGTCATTTTGTGCACACTTTAGGTTAATTAGACAATGACCTACAGTTTAACGTGGATTCCGAACCACTCACAAACATCCACGACTGTATACGAGGCAAATTATAACTAATGTATTACATTATATTTCAAAATTGAAGTATTTAATACATAAATTAATATGCCATATTCATGTTATTTTTTGTTTATTATGAAAGCTATTGGCGGCACTAAGGGGCCTGATGGCGGTATGACTAGTGCTCTGGCGTTCGGTGCCACAGGTTCGAGTCCCGGCGGAGCTATGCCAGTTTCTAGGAGTTTGGACTCCACGTTAAACTGTAGGTCAGGGTCTCATATAACTATTGAGAGTAAGGCTGACAATCATATTCTATAAAACATCTATTGGACCACCATGGGGAAGTTGCTCTAATGAAGAAGAATGACACTAAATTTGTTATTAAAATTAATATTTATTTTAAGTAATATTTAATCATAGGAAATATTGTTCAAATTTATCCTAATTAATAAAATCCTACCCAATTAAATATGACATGGATTGAAAGATACAATTAATGAACAAGTTAATCAAAATGGAAATTAAAGAATAATTAAGAACACTTATCAAATATGCCATTAAAATTAATTAAATTACATATTAAATTTATTATTAAAAATTAATATGTATTTAATTCTCTATAAAAGATGAACTATTAAGTTATTTTCTGTAATCGTAGGAAATATTGTTCAAATTTATCGTAAATATTAAAACCCTACAAAGCCAAATATCAAATGGATTGAACATTAAAATAATAAACAAATTATTCAAATTAAAAATTAAAGAAATATTAAGAAAAAATATCAAATTTTTAAAATTTCTTATTTATAATTCTGATAAATAGTTCCAAAAGTTATTATTAATTATTAAAAATTAAAAAAAAAGAATTGTGTTATTTTTTTTTATTCCAGTAACTTTTTTTCAACTAAATAAGAAAACAAATCCAATCAATATCCAGCAATTATAAGAAACGAGAAAGCATTTCTATGTTATAGTTCCAATAAACAATATTTGCAGTTCAAATCTATCGTCACAATCCCAGTCGCATGTCAGATTAAGCGATTCTCATTTAGCTGAATCCAGATCAGTCGAAATACTAATCTATTCCGAAAAGCGGCGGCTATAAAGGACATTCGTGGTTGGTTCAAAATTAAAGAGGAAGGCCTCACGTGCATTCTGTGATGGATCACTCTGGCCAAATACTGGCGACAACAGAAATCATCAACGTTCGAAGATGGGTCATTTGTTACCTTCCACAAAAGCTCTGACCATTTTCCGGAAAGAGAATCCTACGCTTTCACCTTTATCCTCACAGGGCAATGTGACCTTTATATGATCAAATTACAAGTTAAAGCGTTTAAAAGTTACTTTTTGTAGGAATTTATATAAAAATAAGAGTGATAAAAATAGATAATCCCAACTATTCAAGAAAAATAATAACATTTTCTCTATTGCATGTATTTGGGACAACATTGCCTAGGATACTGAATTCATTCTATAACATTATTTAGCCAAGTGTCTTTACATATTTTATTTTGTCTTGAAAATGAAAAACAAATAATTATTTAAACAATGTCTTTTTAATATTTGTTATCAAATGAAAAAAAAAACTATATGAATTATTTCATGTTTATGATAACATATTATGTCTGCTTATTACGAAGTATGGCAAAAAGTTCCGTTTTATTAAATAAATTAATAATTTTGGCAGTATTTGATTAATTACTTTTATTGCATATATATTTTTCCATTTAAAAGACATTATCCTGATTTTTTTTAAATAATCTTTTATCTTTTTTTTTTTAAATCAAAGTTTCAAAGGTTCTTCTAAATTTTGCTGAAATCTTAATATTAGTTTAACTTTCTTTGTAAAATATTACAGGAATTATGTGTGAAATTCTATAATAACAAACATATGCTAAGTTCAAATTTTCCTCAATAATGAAGAATTATCAATTGGTTAATAGAAGGAATTCAGAATTATCGAATACACTTTCCTCTGTATTAATAGTATTTTTTAATTTTATGATATATATCACTCTGCTTAATTAGAAAAATAACTCAAATATGTAATATTAATATTTTAAATAATAGTATTTAATGGTACATAGTACTTTTTAAATTTTTTTTTTTTAGTTTAGGCCGTTTAAAATAATTTGGTTCAAGTTTTTTAACATTGTGACTGTATGGAATATTTATTATAAATTCAAGTAGCATTCATATAGTTACTACTGTTGCTGTTGTCGTTTCCCTGATGGAAGAAGGGAAAGGTTGGGCAGCTTCTGTTGTAATGGAGCACCAGCCAATAGAAATCTGACTTCTGCTTCTTGTCGCTGAAGGAGGAGAGCAGTGTCTTCTTGGAGGACTTTTAGCGGAAACTACTTCCCATTTGAATATCGTATGGGAGAAAACCAGGAAAAATTATTACCAGGTAATCCGACTAACGAGGCAAAAATAGGCTGAGCATCACAAACGTTTCGAGCCTCCTCGTTTTTGAAACAAAGGCCGCCAGTGGATAGAACCTTCACCCTCATGCTCACTAGCAGCTCACGATGCCAAACTGTTTGCAATGCATTAATAATTACTTTTTTCTTTATGTATGATCTACTTTTATCCTAGTCTGTATCTGTATATGTTTGGTATTTGTCTTACATTTTAAAGCTCAAATTATTTTTTTTCACAAGAAATTAAACCTAACTTACAAATAATAAGTTTAAAATACAAATTTTAAAAAGAAAAAAAAAATTACGTAGAGTATACGAAAAGAGAATGTTCATAAATACGTATTAGCTCACACACACACAAACCCATACGGGATAGAATCTTCCTTCGAATATATATATAACTACAAAAAATCACTGAAATAATCAAGGCTGGGGAAATGAGAAAACTCGTGGCCAGAAAATAGGTTGTATTTTTTTTAAAAGTCGTTTTACAAGCTAATTTACTCTGAGGCTTCCTGCAATGCAATATATATAACATTCGTACCACTATTTGTTGTATTAATTAATTAAATATTCATTATTAATGAAAATATGAGAAGTTATAAAGGTGTTTTTCACTAGTTCTGAATTCCTATTTCGAGACCGTTATCTCAATAACTTAGATATTCGCTACAACAACAGAACAGAATTCGAAATGGAAATATAAAATGAATATTCTGACAAAAAAAGTTCGGAATCAAATTCTCAAAGGGACAAAAGAGAAAGAGGAAGTGAGCTTCGAAATGAAATAAAATTCCCGGAAGAGAAGGAAGTAAAAGGGGGGAGATGCAACATAGGAGAGGGAGAGGGAAATGGAAAGTAGAGTAACACATGTTTTTCCTGGCATTTCCCGCTGACCCGAATTTAAAATATCTTGACAACACCAGAAGTTAAATTTCTCAGGAGAAGAACCGAAGAAGAAATCTCGGAATCACCATTAAGTGTAAAGGATCAAAAGACAGAGAAATGGAAATAAAAAAAAGCTTGTTCGGAAACGCATTGGATTTATCTGACATTGTCATTAATCTTCTGCTATTGACAGAACTGGGGAGAAAGTTAATGAAAACAATTTCTCCAGTTTTCTAGGCATACGGATGGCTATTTTTCCGCATGAAACTTTTATTAATGATTTTTATAGTGATGGGTGAAAAGAAAGATCTTAAAAGCAATTGAATTGCAATTCAATTGACTATGTAAAAGTAAAAAAAACAACAAAGTTTCATGTTGAACTGGAGAGGAAATAAGCTTTGCTAAACTGGTCCACCCTGTCAATTTAAGTTTTTAATGTCAGTGAAAAGTTAATGGTTATGGTAAATTGTTTCCCATTGATATGGGGCGTCTATTTGCAAATGCTAAATGACTCTTGATGATGTTAGGCACTTAAATGTAATTACTACCGTGTGTTTAGGTTTGAGTACATGTTGATTATTGTTTTACTTCAGAAAAATAAGTCCAAAACTCCATATATTTCATGTTCACTAGAATATACAAATCCATAAATTATTCGATACATTTTATTATCATGTGTTAAAAATACACAAGAAAGGTTGAAAAAATTATTAATTATTTAATTTCTTAAAAGAGGGGGGAAATAGTACGGTCTTAAGAATTTTTTATTTTTATTTTTTTTAAATAGTCGAAAATTAGCAATATCTGGAATTTCACCTCAATTGTTTTTTGCATCGTTAGGTTTTATATATGCAAAACTCTTGGTGGTATATTTTTCAAATTCACATTTCAATATTTTCGAGTATGGTACATGTCAGTTTTAACAAAATTTTCCAGAAAAATGCTCAACTAATTGACAGTTGGTAATCAAGTTCTTCGGGATGCAATACACTTTCTCATTAAATCATTGCATTCACCTTTATATTGAATAATTTGGAAGTTTGGTTTGTTGCTCCACGGCAAATGTTGTGCACAATTTAGTCAAATTAGACCGGAACCTACAGTTTAACGGGGATTCCGGACCACTAACAAACATCCATGTAAATAGATTTTATTTAAGCTGTTTTTATATGTTTTTCAGCCTCTAATGTTTTTGCAATGCAATATTTGTCTCAATATTACAATATTAATTAAATATTCATCACTTCATGAACCATTAAAAACAAAAAGAAATTATGACGGTATTTTCCAAAAAATTCGTTATTTGATCTCTATTTTGATACTGTTACAATAACTTATAAATTTGTTACAAAAGCAGAACAGAATTCGGAATGGAAATATAAACTGAATACTCCGACGGAAATTTTTCGGAATCAAATTCTCAAAGGGACAAAAAAGAAGGAGGAAGTGAGCTCCGAAATGAAATAAAATTCCCGGAAGAGAAGGAAGTAAAAGGGGGGAGATGCAACATAGGAGAGGGAGAGGGGAAATGGAAAGTAGAGTAACACATGTTTTTTCTGGCATTTCTCACTAACCTGAATTTAAAATATCCTGACAACACCAGAAGTTAAATTTCTCAGGAGAAGAACCGAAGTAGAAATCTCGGAATCACCATTAAGTGTAAAGGATCAAAAAGGGAGAGAAATGGAAATAAAAAAATGCATGGTTCGAAAATGCATTGGACTTCTCTGACATTGTCATTAATCTTCCATTGACAGAACTGGGGAGAAAGTTGATGAAAAAAAATTCTGACAGTTTTCTAGGCATACGGATGGCTATTTTTCCACATTAAACTTTTATTAATGATTTTTATAGTGATGGGTGGGAAGAAAATCTTAAAAGCAATTGAATTGCAATTCAATTGACTATGTAAACGTAAAAAAACAAAGTTTCATGTTGAACTGGAGGAAATAAGTTTGTGTAAACTGGTCCGCCCTGTCAGCTTAAGGTTTTTAATGTCAGTGAAAAATAAATGGGCATGGTAAATTGTTTTCCGTTGATATGGGGCGTCTATTTGCAAATGCTAAATGACTCTTGATGATGTTAGGCACTTAAATGTCATTACTATCGTTTGTTTATGTTTGAGTACATCATGATGATTGTTTTACTTCAGAAAAATGAGTCCAGTACTTCATATTTTTCGTATCCAATAGAATTTAGAAGGAATCTATAAATTATTCGATACATTTTAATATCATGTGTTATAAATGCACATGGAAGATATAAAAATATTAATTTATTAAAAGAGGGTGGAATAGTAGAGACTAAAAAAATTTGTATTTGATTTCTTTTAGTTCCTTGAAAATAAACAAGGTGTGAGAAGTGAAATTTTTGAAGTTTGATCTTCAACCACTTGAAGTTTCTTCCATATATATATATTTAGATCTTATAGATGCAAAACTGTTGATGGTATACTTCTCAAATTCATATTTCCATATTTTTGAGTATGGTATATGTGAGTTTTAACAAAACCTCTCAAAAATAACCTCAAACCAAAACCTTAAAAACCTCAACTAAGTGAGAGTTGGAAATCATTTTCTTTGCAATGTCGTACGCTGTGTTATAAAATGAAATTCATCTATAAACTGAATACCTTGGAAGAGGATGCCACTCTTAGTCTAACAGATGTTTTTCTTTAACTCTGACGACTAACTGAAACTCAATAATGATATAATGTAACTCATTCCTGCATCGTAGCCATTATTATAACCATGACAACGGGGAATACATTTATACATTCACAAGTAGTAACTTTACTAAATCTATCAGAATTTAAATAAAGCAGTATAACTTTAATTGATGAAAAATATATTTGTGTCTCTTATTTATCTTCAAATGTAGCCCAGTTTCGATGCATTTGACAAGGCCAGACAAAACTAGGGGCCAGAAACTAGATTGTATATTTAAAGCTCGTTTTAAAAATTCCTTTGTCTCAAATGTTTTTTGGAATACAATATTTACAATCCTAGTATTTCTGTTTTAATTAAATATTCATCACTTAATGAAACCTTTAAAATATGAGAAATTATGAAGACATTTAACACTAATCCTTAATAGGATTTCTATTTCGGCACAACTATCTCAATATCTTAGATATTTGTTACTACAGCAGAACGGAATTCGGAATGGAAATATAAAAGGAATACTCTGACGAAAATATTTCGAAATCAAATTCTCAAAGGGACAAAATAGAAGGAGGAAGTGAGCTCCGAAATGAAATAAAATTCCCGGAAGAGAAGGAAGTAAAAAGGGGGAGATGCAACAGCGGAGAGGGAGAGTGGAAATGGAAAGTAGAGTAACACGTGTTTTTCCTGGCATTTCCCACTGACCCGAATTTAAAGTATCCCGACAACACCAGAAGTTAATTTCTCAGGAGAAGAACCAAAGAAGAAATCTCGAAATCACCATTAAGTGTAAAGGATCAAAGGAGAGAGAAATGGAAAATAAAAAAAGCATGGTTCGAAAACGCATTGGATTTCTCTGACATTGTCATTAATCTTCTGCTATTGACAGAACTGGAGAGAAAGTTGATAAAAAAAATTTCTTCAGTTTTCTAGGCATACGGATGGCTATTTTTCCACATGAAACTCTTATTAATGATTTTTACAGTGATGGGTGGGAAGAAAGATCTTCAAAGCAATTGAATTGCAATTCAATTGACTATGTGAAAGGAAAAAAAAACCCTAAGTTTTATGTTGAACTGGAGAGAAAATAAGCTAAAATAGTCCGCTCTGTCAGCTTAATGTTTTTAATGCCAGTGAAAAATTAATGTGTATGGTAAATTGTTTTCCGTTGATATGGGGCGACTGTTTGGAAATGTTAAATGACTCTTGATGATGTTAGGAACTTAAATGTCATTACTACCGTGTGTTTAGGTTTTGAGTACATTTTAATGATTGTTTTACTTCAGAAAAATGAGTTCAACACTCCATATTTTTCGTGTTGACTAGAATATACAAGGAATCCATAAATTATTCGATACATTTTAATATCATGTGTTAAAAATGCACAAGAAAAGTTGAAAAATATTTCATTTCTGAAAAGAGGGGGGAATAGTGCAGACTTAGAAAATTTGTATTTGATTTCTCTTAGTTGCTGGAAAATCACCAAGGTGTGTGAAGTGAAGTTTTTGAAGTTTCAATTTCAAACACTTGGAAACTTTTCGATATCTTTAGATCTTATAGATACAAAAATGTTGGTAGTATACTTTTTAAATTCAAATTTCAATATCTGGGAGTATGAGATTTGTGAGTTTTAACAAGACTTCCAGAAAAAACCTCAAACCAAAACCTTACACACCTCAACTGAGTGACTTGGAAATCAATTTCTTCGCAATGCTGTTTCATTTTTTTCATTAAATGATTGAATTCATCTATAAACTGAATAACATGGAAGAGGATTCCCCTCATAGTCTAATAGATGTTTTTCTGTAACTCTGATGGCTAAATTAAATTCAATAGTCATATAACATAACTTATTGCTGCATGGTAAACAATATTATTACCATGGCATCGGGGAATACAGTTTTTTATTCACAAGCAGAAACTTTACTAAATCTATCAGAATTTAAATCGAGCTTAACTTTAATTGATGAAAAACAAATTTGTGTCCTTTATTTATCTAAAATATATCCACTTTTCTATGCACTTGAGAAGGCCAGACAAAACTAGGGCCAGAAATTAGATTTTATATTTAAAGCTGGTTTTAAAAGTTTCTTTGTCTCTGATGTTTCTTGCAATGCAATATTTACAATATTCGACCAAGTATTTGATGTCTTAATTAAATATGCATCACTTAATGAACCCTAAAAATATGAGAAATTATGAAGGAATTTCTTCAGTAATTCTTAATATGATTCCTATTTTGACATGGCTATTTCAATAACTTAAAATTCGTTACAACAACAGAATAGAATTCGGAATGGAAATATAAAATGAATACTCTGACGAAAATTTTCGGAATCAAATTTTCAAAGTGACAAAAAAAGAAGGAGGAAGTGAGCTCCGAAATGAAATAAAATTCCCGGAAGAGAAGGAAGTAAAAGGGGGAGATGCAACAGCGGGGAGGGAGAGTGGGAATGGAAAGTAGAGTAACACATGTTTTTCCTGGCATTTCCCACTGACCCGAATTTAAAATATCCTGACAACACCAGAAGTTAAATTTCTCAGGAGAAGAACCAAAGAAGAAATCTCGGAATCAACATTAAGTGTAAAGGATCAAAGGAGAAAGAAATGGAAATAAAAAAGCAGGTTTCGAAAACGCATTGGATTTCTCTGACATTGTCATTAATCTTCTGCTATTGACAGAACTGGGGAGAAAGTTGATGGAAAAAAATGTCTTCAGTTTTCTAGGCATAAGGATGGCTATTTTTCCACATGAAACTTTTATTAATGATTTTTATAGTGATGTGTGGGAAGAAAGATCTTAAATGCAATTGAATTGCAATTCAATTGACTATGTAAAAGCAAAAAAAAAAAAAAACAAAGTTGAACTGGAGGAAATAGGCTTTGCTAAACTGGTCCGCCCTGTCTGTTCAAGGTTTTTAAAGTCAGTGAAAAATTAATGGGTATGGTACATTGTTTTCCGTTTATATGGGGCGTCTATTTGAAAATGCTAAATGACTCTTGATGATGTTAGGCACTTAAATGTTATTACTATCGTGTGTTTAGGTTTTGAGTAAATTTTTATAATTGTTTTACGTCAGAAAAATGAGTCCAGTACTCCATATTTTTCGTGTTCACTGAATATGCAAGGAATTCATAAATCGTTCAATACATTGTAATATTATATGTTAAAAATGAACAAGAAAGGTTGAAAAATATTTAATTTCGTAAAAAAGAGAGAAATAGTACGGACTTACTATATATACTTACGGAAAAGTTATATTTGATTTATTTTAGTTGCTTGAAAATCAGCAAGATGTGTAATTCAACTTCAAATGTTTTCCCCATCTTTAAGTCTTACAGATGTGTCAGTATACTTTTGAAATTCCCATTTCAATATTTATGAATATGTTATGAGTGAGTTTAAACAAAACCTTCCAGAAAAATACTCAGCTGAGGGACAATTAGAAATCAAGTTGTTCACAATACTGTAAAATGACTAAATGAGTACCCAGTGTTCGGGGATTTAACCGGATGGATAAAGTCAGACTTCTCCCTTTGTGTACTCCATGTCTTTATTCTGCAAGGTCAAGGACAAAAAAAAGGTGCATGGTGCATTTTTACCCTTTATCGTGACTCATCAGTTAACCTGGTTTCATGGATTTGGTCTAGATGTAGCTGTTGCGAAGTGGGATAAGAAACAACAACACAGTACACTTTATTATTAAATCATTGGTCGATATATTAGATTAGATCATATATTTGGAAGATCTCACATGATCATATTACGATCGTCTCTTTAACTTGCATTTCCTTCGATTTATCTGCAAAATAATGGAGAAAATGCAGTTAATCATTTGTGTTTTCGAACTTTTTAATTATTTTAATTAATGCAACACTGATTAACTCCGTCTTCTTCAATAAAAAGGAATCTGATTTGAAAAGAAGAAATACCAGATTTAATTTTTATACTAATGGGGGTTTCCAATTATAATTAAATCGCACATGTACGAGAAAAAAGTTTTTAATCTGCTATCTATTGAGGATAAATTCAAAAGTAAGATTCTGTAATCCCTAATCACAAGCTCATTTGGAAATTTGATACAACTTTTGAACAGATTGGATTTTTAACTTTTATTGCAATTGTATGAAATAGCAACAATTTAAGATTTTCAGAGGCATAAAAGAAAGAATTGCCACCTGAGTATGGTCTTAAGCGCTCGGTGGCCATTGATGTTCAGCGAAAAGGCTCTGAAGCAAGAATAAGGTTTCTTTTTCTTACCGGAAACAGTATGGTCATCAATGATTTGACGAGTTATGAGTGGTCTGAAGTAAAAAAAATTTTTTTTTTTTTGAAATTGTCTCCAATTACAGTTTTTTTTAATTTCCCTTTTAGCCATCATGTTTGGATACATTTTAATTTATAATTTTTATTGTTCCTTTTCATACATTAAATTTCCAATTTTATTTATCCATTAAATTCCAATTTTAAAGCAGCTCATATATAATATACAGTTCAGAGAAATTAACCTTCTAGAGTAGGACAGAAAAACAAACCCAAAACAGCTGATACTTTAATGGACTTATAAAAAAGAAAAACATCGTTTACAAAGTGCTTCCTCTCGAGAAGGTTATACCATTTGAGAAAAGAATTTTCTTGTATATAATTTAGGTGCATAAAGACTTTAATGAAACTCATTATTTTTATGCCTTATTATATATGTGCATTTATAATGCTCTTATATATGAGCATGATTTTGTTTGCATTGAAAATTACTAATAATAAGTAGCGCCAAGTTTATTTATAAACAATTATTATTAAATTATATTTAAATGTAAATTATTTACGAAATTCAAAGAAATTTTTTGAATGCCCTGTATTTCTCTGGCTTTCTATGTATTTCTACAGGTTTCTTTAAGCATATTTATAACTTAATAAATTGCAAAGATTCAAGATGTACACTTTGATATTTAGATAGATATACATGAATAAAATGCTTACGCAATATAAGAATTTGTGATGAAAAGACAAAGTAATAATGAATATACATATAAAACCTACACAATGTTGGGGAATAAAATCAAAATTTCTTTGTAAAGGAATCCTAGTTATTCGATGATGAATATGGAAGAATATCATAAATAATGAAGAATGTTCGATTAATGCAGACATAAAAGGATTCGACTTCATTGTTTGACGTCTTTTGTCTGGCATGCATTTATGGCACTCTGCAAGGAAATTTGTGACGCATTTACGAAACACCAAAATTGACATTTGCGATACAGTGATGTCTTCTATTCATTCGAGCCAGTTTTATTTATATCTTACATATAATGTTTTATGGAATAATTATGTAATGATAAGAATTACTATTCATTTTATATTTGTATTGTATTGTTGTTGTATAATAGTTTTTAATTAGTAAATTAATAACAAATTAATCAACTAAACAGCATATGCCATTTTTATACATTCTTATATTTTTGTTTCGATGTGTTTTAAAGTTATTTTATGTTTGATTTAAATTGATTTTAGACCAAATGGAATTTGATGCCATTTGGTGAGTAGCCAGTTAGTGAGAGGTCAGTTAGAAACATGTGTTTTTATAGAAACACAATTTTTGAAAAGAAACATAAAATTTTAATGAAATAAAATATTAAAATTATTTTTCTGATGCTTTAAAGATTATTAATAAACGTATCTTTGAAAATGTTAAATAAAATTTAAAGCTTTTTTTATAACTTTTAATTTGACAGGAGATTTATTTATCGATTAATTAACTGAAAATTCATTTATCACAAAATATTTAGAATTTAATTACATTAAATACATTCTTTGAATATCGTTATATAATTACATGTAAATATGCTATTCTAAATGCTATATGCATATTTTTTTTCTTGATTGATATTAAGAAGGTTTTAGCTGTTAATAATTATGTAATAAATATTTAAATTCAATCACTCGATTTTATCTCTATATGAATAATTTACATAGAATGAAATTCTTCATAATTAAGTATTCAGGTATGCAATATCAGATGAGTATCTATACATTCTTTGTAATTAAATTTTCTGATCTAGATTTATAAAACTTTTTAAAGCATTATTGCTTATATTCAATGCATAATCGATCAATTGTTTGTCATATTTTTTTTTCAGCAAACAATATTCATTCAGGTTATTTTGTAAAGTTTAAAACTCTGGCTTCTAAAACTTAAGATTCTCTTTTGTTGAACATCAGTAAGTCCCCTGTACCACTTATTTATTCCATCAACAGCCCATAAAAGGATGTTGAGGGGAAGAAAGTGTCTTTCGGGAGGACTTTTATAACTGCCCTGTATTTGTGTGTCGTATGGGCAAAATTCGAAATCTCCCACAAGGCAGCATGGCTATCGATAAGTGGAGCTTTTGCACACATAGCTACAATCTTCATACAGTCTCCTCGTTTCTGATAGTAGTAACTGTATCAATGCCACCAGCATATTCGAATCTTGGCCCTCCACAGCACGTTGGTCCCCAGAACTGGTCCTCAAGCAAGGAAATATATATTGCAAGCTGCTTAAAATATTGCAAGCTGTTTTTTAATGTGTAATTTGGGAAAAAAGGTTCACAAAAACATGAATTCAGAAAACGCTTGTACATTTTTGGAAGAATTATGCATAATTAAAAAAATGCAACATATTTTAAGATAATAATTGATTTCGAATTATACATGCAAATAGTAAATTTGGTATAATTTAAATGTTGTACAACATATGGTTATCTATTGAATTAACATAGTTTGAACATCAAAGATGTTTTAATGATTAATTATATTTACACGAAAGTCTACTGTGTGAAAAAATAAACGGGTTTAATAAATAAAAACGTTTCAATTTATTCTAATAAAGTATGAGCTTACATTAAGTACAAATAATTGGGGACATCGAATATACATAATACCAATTAATTTGTCAAACATCTAAATTAGACTGATCCTCAGTGGCCCAAACAATGTTCAGCACATTGGAGCAATCCTCCAATGTATTCAGCACAGCTCGTTGTAGTTTATTTAATAAATTCAGAGGATATATTTAAATGCCCTAACAGTCTGCCAAGGAAGTCTTAAATTCGGGTGATCGAGCCATTGCATATGGTCCAAATCCTGATCCTCAACATATTCATCAACTAGCAGAGCACAGTGATGTCGAACATTGCCATCCATAAAGATGAATTTGTAGCATGGGGTTCTGACATATGAAACAAGGATCACCTTCTGATATACGATAGTAATCACAGTTTTTCAATGCAGCTCTAGTAGTTACTTTTGACCACCCAAAGATATTCCAATCCAAACCTTGATCTTTATTAAGTGTCTTTCAACAACGTTAACAATGTTAGGTTAGATTAACATCTGGTGCATTGCTCTCTTCAGCTCTTCACGACCTTAATAACGCTCCAAATTAAATTTGGATTCATATTAAGTCTATTGCTATCTGGTCCAGGTAACATACTGCCTTGTCCAATGTAACTAGAAACTTCTGTCTTAATTACACATATGAGCTCATATTGCAAAACAATCCTTGGCTTTTAAAGTGTCTTCGTACTGTTCAAACAAATATTATCCTCCTTGTTGCTGCAAAAGAATCTGAAATGAGCAGATTCACAGTAGGATTCAATGCAGATTTTTACCCCATTTCCTCCACAAATTTGGGTAAACAGCCAGGTTTTTGGCAATAATAATTATAAAAAAGATTGTGATCCAATCGCCTTGAAAATGTCTTTTTAGAGGTTTTGGATGTCAAGAATTGAAGTTTATTTGTTTGAAATCTCTCAGAATAACAGTTCATTGTTAATTGTTTACCTTACACTGAATTTTTTGTAAAAGTTCCAAGATGGGATTATGATCGTATGGTGTTTATTTTCCTTAAATATATAATTTATATATCAGTTTTCAATTCGATTCACTTCCTTAGTATTTTTAAAAGTATGTAATTTCTTTTTACGACATTTTCTCAGTTTCATTATAAATGTATAGAATATATGAAAGTGAGTGGATAGAATATATCAGGAGAGTGTGTAAGATACATATATTCATTACATTTCTCTCTGAAATATTTTCTAGAAAATTATTCATGGTATCTTTTCCGTTTTAAATCGTTGTATGATCAGAACTATCTCCATAGGAGGTCCCTGAATTATCTTTCAAAACGTGGAAAGTTCAATCATTATAAAAAAAAAAATAATAATAATTTCATTTAACCAATTCATAATTTTTAAACAAAAATCTATTATTTTACAATAATTTAATTTATTTTTAAATTTTGTATAAATTAAGGTTCAGTTTTCAAAAAACTGCCCTTATCTTCAAATATATATATTTTTTTCGCAACAGGATCTCTTAAAATGGAGGATCTCTTAATTTTTGATTTTCCTGATTGTGCCGTGATGTTATACTCAGAGATCAATTCACAACAGAATCTAACAGAAATACCGAGTTTTAGCAATAATATTGATTCACATCAAATTTAAACAGTAATCAATACGAATATAAAATTGACACTATCAAATTGACCATTAATTTAACAAAAAATAAATAAATAAAATGCCATGAGATAACTTAAAAATACTTACCAAAATGATTTGAGTCTTTGAACTATTTGTAGTAAATTCTTTAGGACTGAAAACTTAAGTTGATTACTAACTTACAAACCTATTATTAAAAGCCTGTGTTTGGCTTCATAAATTTGTCGATTGTTTGAGATTTTTTCGTTTATTTCTCGATATTTTATGAACTCCTATTGGGCAACAGGAAGTTATTCCTCCTCCAACACTTTAATAAAGGGTTTAAGGAGTGTAGAAATTTATAGCATTTAAAGAAATAAACAGAAAAATCTGGTCATTCAGATTTTTACTTCAACCTTTTGTAAACTGTCCATAAATTGTGCTTCACAGGGCCTTGGGCCAAAATAATTAGAAAATAATTGTAAGAAGATAAAATCGATGACTTGACTCTCCTTGAAACTAAATATTCGTTTTGGAACTGATCCCAGAGTCTTTAAACTATATTTTAAAACACATTAAGATATTAGCAGTTGAACTTCATGCCCATCTCTCATCATATTAATGAATTAGATAAACGACTTTTCCATATATTGCCAACACCATCTTCGTGTCAACAATTTGACATGAAGTATTAATAAAAATTACAGTAATACAATTTATTGTCGTGGATTATTTGCTGTTTCTTCTGATATATATAAGTTACCAATTCTTTAAAAAAAAGGGTGAATATAATTATTACATAATGTTTTTTGTTATTTGGTCATTCATTCATTCATATTTTTTACTTTTATTTTCTTTCCTTTGATAATTAACGCTGAAAAATTGGTTAAACTTTAATTTTTAGGGGGCCAATGTGCTCATAAAATATGCGTAAAAAAATTTACAAGTTTATTCTATTCAGTATCGTTTCAAAAGCCAATTTCACAAGCATTATATAACTTCTTATGCAAAAATCAACACAATAAATAACTGAACGAACATCCATTTTCTGATATTTTTCGCTAAAGTGTCTAAATTTTTTTTTCAATCCAGTTTTTAACCATTTCTCACAATGAAGTATCATTTTTCTCATTTTGACACCGATCAATATTTAAAAAAAAATTTAATGTTCATGGCTTCATCGTATTTCTTGCAAAAGTTTGAAATCATCATCAAAATATTAGGAAAGGTCTAAAGACACCATTTTTTAGGAAAAAATAATGGTGTCCTAACATATTTTATAATTGAATTACTAAATTTACATATTCTTCATTAAAATAATTGAATTTTTTGCTTGAATATGGTTTCGTTCTATCTGAATTAAATCCAATTTAAAATCCGAATCCTTGTATTGTGATGGGATAAAAATAAATATCGTAATATTTTTTAACAAATAATTTATAACATTGTGCTTATAGATTTGTTAATACTTCGATGTTTTACAGAAATAGTTTGCAAATTGCAATATTGCAAGAATAATCTTTGGAAACTTTTTAAAATGTATAATTATTGCTTTCTTTATTAATAGTGTTTAATAATATACTCCGTGGCACTGTAGACTTGACGCATAATTCATTCTAAAACTTGTCATTAACTAAGGACCCAAGTTAATGATTCAGTAATAATGCAGCTATGCGATCTTACAAGACCGTACTAGCGATTTTCTGCCTTCTCAGATTTCAGTAAGTGTGGACCACGAGATCCATCATGGTCTGTATGACCCTTCTAAAGTCATCGCTTTCAAATTCTCACGGTAGCCATGAGACCTCGACCAACATGAACAGTAATATCAGGATGCTTCATAATAAATCTGAAAAAAGTAATGCAAATTCTACAATCTTGAGTTAAATGGCATGGCATGTTCTCTACAGAAGACACAAACTTTTGCAATTGCTTTAATCCAAAACTATGTACTCACTATATAATTTATGATATTTTAATGGCCTATCCATTGTTTCAAAGCAAGTTAAAATAAATAATATCATTTCATTCACATAGGTTTAATTAATCATAAGTTTACTGTTACATTAGCTTAATTTTCTTAACCTACTTATGTTTCTGAAATGGCTAGATTCCAAATATCTGTTCTATAAGGTCTATTTGTTATATATATATATATATGTATATTATTTTATGTATTCTTTTAACTGTCTTTTCTTCTGAAGTAGGAGACTAATTTGCAACAGCATTGCAGCTGTTTTCATTTCTATATATAGCTTCCTTTTGTGTAGCATTCTATGAGAATGGATGAATTGACATGAATATCTGTATAAAGCATGTGACTAAAATATAATTTTTATCTAAATATGATATACGAAGTAAGAAGACATTCTTAACTTTCTTTACCGCTTGATATAAAACATTGAATAATAATTATGAATGACTTAAAAATAGCATTTAAAATAAAACATAAATTAATATTTTTTGGAAGAGAAAATACATGTTTTGAGGTTAAAAGGAATAAAAACCGTCAAAAATGTAATCCATAGGTTATGAGATTTTTACAGAAAGACAAAACTAATAATAATAATAAATAAAAACATTTTCAAAACATTTATAATTTCACATGCTTTCCAACTAAATCCATCAAAAATAACCACTAAATATAAGAAGAAAATTGAAAATTAACTTATTCCTATGCATATTCTAAAGCAACAAAATTTGAGATTATTAGACATACAAAAATCAAATTGGGGTGAGCGACAAATCTGCAAAATCTATATCTATAAGCAGAATCTAAATTATTATAAGTATATAATTTTGCAGCTATCATATATATATATATATATATATATATATACAGTCCAGTCACATTAATGTGATCACCTGTCAAAAGCCAGAATATACACTCTTGTATATTCTGGCTTTAAGTGGAGTGCGCGGAATGGGGTATTAACAGGTATTTAAGTGGTATTAAGAGGAATTCTTTATATACACTCCACTGAAATGTACTGACACCAGACTTCTGTGATTGGTTATTTCACGTTGACGTCAAAAGTAGGTGGTGGTCACATTAATGTGACTGGACTGTGTATATATATATATTAGTACATATAGAAGCAGTGTTTTGTAATTTCTTTTCAGAGAGAAAATTCCCTCTGTGTGGAAAAATTATGGAAGTTGCAAAACAATAATGAAAATTAACAATAATGAATTTCACTAAAACATTTTACTACAATTAAGTAAAATGTTAAAAAAATAAAATTAAAGAAAATTAAAAGAAATTATAAAACACTTCATCTATAGTTACAACTACATCCACCTTCCAACTGCTAATTAACGGAAACAGCACAACAAGCAATAAATCTTCCCACTCAAATAATACACAGATAGGTATTGGTATTAAGCATTGGCAGTAATTCTACCTAGATTATAGTCAGTCAACCAATCACACGCTTAATTGCTATATTTTTGCTAACAATCGCAAGATTATATCACATGACTCACTTTTTGCCGTATAAAATAGAATAGCATTGCCAAATCTTTTTCAATCATATACTTTGCTGAAGGTTACTGAAGGTTATTCTATCTACTTCATATTATTTGAATATGTATCTGTTGTACGTATACATGTATCTTTGTCTTGGAGTCATTTGATTTACGTTTCTTTTATTTTATTTCAAATTTACAAAGTTTTTAAAAATTATTTAAGCAGTTAAATATTTGCTGCTGATGAATGACGTGTCCGTCTCGCGTTGTCCTGCTGGAAAACATCATTTTGCAGCAGTAATTTAATAAAAAATACTATAATATTTTGATGGTTAATATTTGCACAATTTCATTAAACAATAAATAACATGATTTTCCCTCAAAAATTTAATTTCCTAAGTTTTTATTTTCTTTATAAATACTTCTTAAAGGGGGTAATAAATATTAATATCATATCTAATATAACATCATATCTTTAAAGGAGATATTGGTTTTCATTTAGTAATGTGTCAAAGTAAATTTGTAACGCCGTTGTGACACTGTTGGTATAATAAATTACGTTTCTAGTAACTTCATAAATTGAATATATCTCATTTAACAAGAACAATTAATACTTAAATGCTAATAAATTATCCTGTTTTAATCGCATACAAATTTATCAACTACCACTTTATTAGTAAATCATTCGTACTTCGAATAATTTAATCCATGTATTAGCAAATTACGTGAGTATTCTCTAGTAATCTTATTATTTATCAGATTAACATTTTATATGTATTTTGTAATGTATAACGTATATTTTAAACAAATTTCCTTTAAGTATTATTAATGAACTTAATTCCGTATAATAAGGCACATCTTTTATACCGTATTTTATTGTAATTTTTGTTTTATTTTATATTTATTTCATTTACTACATAATGGCATCATCATATTTTATAAAATGTTGTAACTTGTCAATCTTATCTCCAAATTTTATTGAAATCTCTTTATTTCTGCCCCTTTTGACGTACGAGAGCTCGTCTCTATCATATCATTCCCACATTGTAAAAAGTCCTCCCATGTCTTGGTAGAGTGATGATGTATGGTGTGGTGAGACTAGTTGTGTCAATGGATGGGGAATTAAGTTTTTTAATGCCTTATCGCCCATATCCCAAACATATAATTTGAAATGTTCTATCTCTTAATGAATTCTCTCCCAAAAATAACTTTTATAAAACAATTATAGTAAATATTCAACTTTTTAGATGCTCCTGTCTGCAGAGAGGGTTTGCAAAAGACTTATGCAGTGTCCGCCGATGAAATGGAACGCATCGAATGTCAGGTCGACGCAGACCCTTCAAAGGTGGACTTCAAGTGGAGCTTCAGCAACACTGCCGATCGCCATTACAATGTTTCCTTCACGAGTGCAGGTCTCAGGAGTGTGGCAACCTACACACCTCGGTCAGCCAGGGACTACGGAACTTTGTACTGCTGGGGAAAGAATTCTGTTGGAGAGCAGCAAATGCCTTGCATATTTACCATCATTCCCATGGGTGAGTAAGATTAGATTTCCAAGAATTTATCGATTTATTAATGCTTTAAACATATCAAATTATTCACATATTTTCTAAAATCATTTATCATTTTAAGATTTCCAGTGGATTTAAATATTTTTAGTATATACAGTAGCATCTATACTACAATTTAAAAAGTACTTACAAAAATATATTTTTAAAAAATTTTACTGTGCTATATCTATATTCTAATTGCAAAACAAATAAAGAACAGTGGTGATACTGTTTATTAATTTTTTTTCTCTTTGAAAAAGAAACTTAGATTGGACACGGTTAAATTATATTGTAAAACATATTTTTTTATTTTAGTTAAAATAGTATCACAGGTTTTCTACCGTTATTCGTCGCTTTGAGGTATTTGCCAGTGGTATCTCAATATTTTAAAAACGATTGGCATGACAGTCTATTTAGTTTATCTTTGAGAAATTTAAGGGGCTTAGTGGTCGTGTGCGAGCAATTTGAATCCGACAGTGCAATGGATAACTGTAGTGGTAAGGAATCCATTTTAAACTGTAGGTTCCAGTCTAATTAGCCCTCGTAGGCAAAAGATGGCCATAGAGCGACAAATCAAACCAGTCAATAAAACTTTAAAAGGCTTAGAATATATAAGTCGTGTTATTCGTTTTGATTTATTAAAATTTTTCACATTATAAAAAAGTGATACTTTTAGTTGATTTTTAATTATTTATATCAACTTAAAATTTTCTTAGTTATCAGTATCAGAAAATAGGATAAATGTTTTAGGTAATTACAGAGCTAATTTGTAAAATTCTTAAGCAGAGAAACATTGCAAACTTAAAGTAAGTAGTAATATTATTCAATCCTAAGAATTACTGGCAGACTTCTATGAATGAAAGATTCATGAAAAGTCTAGACTGCTTATAAAAATATTTCACTTGAAAGTGAATTTTTGAGAAAAATTAAGCAAATAATTAAAAAAAAAGCTCTTTAATATTTAATACTTGAAAACATTAAAGTAATTTTTCGGACAAATTGCATATACTAATTACTTTGATGTGAATCTTTCTCCAATTTTAAAGAAGATATATTTGAATCAACAATAATTTTTCTGATAACACTTTATTTTTATCTAATACATCTATAATAATTTTCTATAATAAACAAGGCATGAATTTATTTATATTTGAATGTATTATCTTTTGTATTTTATAATCATAAACAAGCGTGTAACCTGGAGACTGTTGGAAACCCTTAAGCCCATAAGTTAAATGTGTGCACGTGTTCAAACTAATCGCCACTTCGGTTAAATTGTTTCTTGTTATATAGTAGATTTAGTATTTCAATGAATTATTTTTTTATTATTTTATGGTACTCTAATTTATTAATTTTTTTCTGGTGTAATTTTATGAAATATTCATCGAAATATTTAAGTTGCTATAAATGATTTAATCGATGATGGCAAATGTGAAAAGAAGAATGCATTTTAATTTATAAGTGTTTATGTAATTTTTTAAGAAATTTAAATTTTTATTTTTTGACAACTACTTCTTGGTTTTAATGTTTCCCTTTTAGGTATTTGAACCAAATTAAGACAATGTAAATTTTTTTTTAATAAAATAATTAATAAATGGTATTTCGATACCAGATATTTTTCTATTAATTATAATTTAGTATGACCTATTGATCGTTCGTAAATAGTTACGCTTTATTTTGCTGAACCCCCTAACTCCCACCCAATACAAAATCCTGTGGGAGAGCCTGGTTATTAATAACAGTTATTCTAAATAAAATAAAATAATTATTTTAAGAACTTTAATAAAATTTTTAAAATTTTTATTTACATATCAATGTCTGATATGTAAATAAACATTTAATCACCAATCCATATAATCAATTAACCATCAATCCATATAATCAATTAACCATCAATCCATATAATCAATTAATCACCAATCCATAATTTAATTAAAATAATCCATATATCCTTATTTCGTGATCACAAATTTATCACCTGGTACAGAATTTCTCTTTGTGGTCTATGCTGTTAACCACAGTGGCAAAACTACTGCTACTACTGTTTTTGTATCAAAATTATCCTTTTTTTTGTTACTATAAATGAATGCTTCTTTTTATACGAGATAGTAATCTTTCGATTCATTTTTTTAAGTAGTTGTTATTTTTTTAAACTTCTTGCAGGTCCTCCTGAAACCCTCCAGAACTGTACATCCACAAATGTCACCATGACGTCAGTTACCATCCTCTGTGTGAGAGGCCCTCGGCAAGATCCTGATCTCAAATACAACTTGGAGATGTTCATGTATCACAGCCATGAGATGATTTACCAGACAAGCAGCCTGAGACCTTATTTCGTGATCACAAATTTATCGCCCGGTACAGAATTTCTCTTCGTGGTCTACGCTGTTAACCACAATGGCAAAAGTTCACCAGTCATGGTACGGGTGTGGACTAGGCGTTCACCCACAGAAGAAAGAGGTATATGGTATTTGGTAAAAGTTATGGTTAAAGATGCACATCAAATATTGGTAAACATAATGAGGACCAATTTCATCCATTTTTCCGGATTTAGAGTTTCATTAGACAGATTACGTTTTCGTAACATAAGCAATAACTTTGAAGAGAAGATATAATTAAAAAATTAAAAAAGATATGTATATATTTATTAATTAAAAAAAAAAATGAGATGAGTTTTCATTTTGATTGCATGCCATATATTTTGTGTCAACAAGAAGAAAATAATAAAACTTTATAAAAGATGGATGCAAAAATTGTTTTGGTGAATAAAAAAAATCACGATAATAATATAAAACGCTAATATTTTATTTTTTTAATTAAAAATATGATTTAAAGCTACTTGAATTTAATATATATATATACAGCACACACAACATATATATATATATGTTGTGTGTGTGCTGTGTGTGTGTGTGTGTGTGTGTGTGTGTGTGTCCGTACGTGTTTGCATTTATGTCTTATAGGAAATAAAAACCTGGTTAACAAAATTTGAAATAACTAACAAAACACAAGAAAAAAAAACCCAGTGATCTAGCGATTGAATAAAGACAGAATGAATTAACAAATTAATCTTATAAAATAAAGTTTTAAGCGAATAAAGCTAGCTATTTATTTTAAGGGTATAAAAACTATTTTACAAAATGTTTCAAAATAGTTGCATATTATAATTTAAGAAAAAAACAAAAAAAAATTTTTAATCCTTCTTTTTTCATATTTAAATATTGCTATCAGATTTATAGCTCGACATCTGGTGCTCTTATTTTATTTTATTTTAGCTTTGCATAAGGTAATGAGATTAAAATAGCAATCGATTTTGTTGTGAAATTCTTTAAAAGGAACTTTATAACAATGATATTGAGTTGATTTAAAGTGATAGCCAGACATTTGGCCAGCATTTCATCATACTTACTATTTAATATTAACGAATTGTAAAATACAAAGGGAAAATTGTATATTATGCCTGAAAACCTCACACGCATAAGCGAACTTCACGATTTGACATTCTTCCGAAAATCATTGTCCAGATATTATAAAGTTTTCATGCCTGAAAAGAATAAAATACAACTATATGAAAAAAAAGTTCAGTCTGAATGTTCTTGGTACTGAAAACGGTTTTCACACTATTTTTCACGCTTTATCAAACCAAGTGATTGAACGTGCACCACAAATTTTATAATAAATCATGATGAATTAAACGTGTCCTACATTTTGATTGGCCTTGAGGTGAAATCTTTATAGAATGAGTGTCAAGTAAATCGTAAAAACTGTGTAATGACACATTTTGGAAAAAGATTTAGAAGTATGAGTGATTGATGACTTTAGTTCTATTACCTAATGCTTCCAACATAGCAGTAGAATTCACAGAAACACGAATAAAAAATCATATTTTGAAAAAAAAACCGAATTGGTTATTCATGTATCGAAATATGAAATTAAAAACATGTATATTTGTGATTACTGGATAAAATTAAACAATTGCATGTTTAATGTACTCGACGACGACGATTTAGCAGGTTGACAGATAGCCTTGGTAGCATAGCAACTTCTATGTGAACGAGAGAAGTTTCTTAAGCTTTAAGCCCATTGATTAGTTAGAAAAGGAGTAATATATATATAATTTTTTATATTAATATTATTATTATTTTTAAGTAAGGAATAAAAATTTAAAGAAAAAAAATAAAAGGTAATAAAAAATAATGTACTTGAGAACCAGAAATAATAATTTAATCAAAACGAAATTCAAATTCATTATAATTGCCAAAAACATGTATGCCAAGTATAGTATTCTAAATAAAAAACTAAAGAACCATTCTACTACATTAATTTAAATTGTAAGAAATATCCCTATTAAGAACTTTAAAATTTATGTGAAGAATGTATGAACTATTGAGAACAATTTAATCAGAATATGTCTCTATAGCATGCTACAATAACAAAATATAGCAAGTAAAAATAAAAATAAATCGAAATTTTTCTAATCTTTGTTGTCTACTATTAAAGCTGTATCCTGATCCAAAATGTGTAATATTTCACAGCTTTACGTTAGCACAATGACGCAATAATGGCAGAATTAACGCAAGTCTTCCTAATTCTATAATTTGTTTACCTCATTGTGCAGTAATTTTAATCATTTTTCATAATTTCATAGTGCATATAGTTATTCAAATAGAATTTGTTTAGTGATAATGTGCAAGTTGAGGAACCAAATTGTAACTGGGTGTGGTTGGGCTGAGATACATGAGGGCCAGGTTGTGAACTCACATCATTATTTACACATGCACGAACACCACATATATACAATTAGAGACGTATGTAATATTTAACGCATTTAAAGACATATAATTATAGATTTGTGGAAGGATTCTACTTCTAAGCCGAAAACCTGATAACCAGCTACGCGCAGGATGGCGAAATCTACTTCCCCTCCGAGTGAAAATATATAGATCAAGTAATAAACAACTTTATGTTAAATATATTTCCTCTTGGGTTGAGAAACTATAAAATAAACGTTTCTCAACAGAACCGCGTGGTTGCACTGTGCTTCCTCTCGGGTGAGAGTTTTGAGGCCTACTGACCGTTTCTCTTGAACGCCACAGAGGGCACTCTTGCCAGTGAGCAGGAGGAATAACTATTATACAGTATATTATCAAAGCTCAAAAAATGTATAGAAAATTATAGAACTGATTATATAGAAATCTCTGATTAGCAATTGTGAATTTGCAGGAAAACTATTTTTAATAAAGCCTAAGCAGCATTTTACATTTAAAATATGTTATGAATAAAAAGTACTTAACAGAAGATATTTTCTTGTAAAATTAAATATTAAAAAAAAAAACATATTCATTTTTTTTTCTAAGCAAAATTGTTTCAATAATAATAAATACAAAACTCATTTAATAGAAGATCGATTAATAATTAAAATAAAGTACATTTACATATTTATAACAAATAATAATAGTTTTTGTCTGAATTAACAAACTTTTTTTAATCATCTATACAATCCAAAGCCATGTCCTCAAATAAGCATTAACAGATAATAAAAGATATTTACAATAAGGTAACTTGATAGTATACAGCATTAAATATATTAAAATCCTTATTTTTATTATCTTCAATACCAGAATTTCTCTCATTTAACATAGCAGTTCTTTTTATCTCGTTAATATCATTAAATTTAAAGTTCAATATATTTTTATTTATATCTATTCATTAAAAGCCTCTTTATAATGAAGTATTGTAATCTTAAACAAATGAACATTATCTTCGATGTTTTGAACATGCATTATTGAAGTAATTATTACAAATTATGCTTCGAATAATTATTGCAAGTTGATGTATTAAATTACATGTATTACTGCAAGATTATTAAGAAATTAAAAATTTTATTATTTAAACTATTGCAGTATTTCTCGAAAAGAACTCAACCGAAGAACCATCAATTGACCACTCCTGGATTGGCCCGAGTCTACTAATAGCTGTTGCTCTTTGCTGCTTTTTGATGTTCACTGGTGCCGCTATTTGGTCAAAGCTGCGTGGTGGACCTGGTTGCCAAAAGTGTAAGTGTACATGACGTTTTTTGAAAGTATGTGTGTTTAAAAAATTAAATGAAATCACTTAATATAAATTACGATTTTTACTGTTGATGTACACAGTCCAGTCACATTAATGTGACCACCACCTACTTTCGACGTCAACGTGAAATAACCAATCACAAAAGGCAGGTGGCAGCACATTGCAGTGGAGTGTATATAAAGAATTCCACTTAATACCACTTAAATACCACACTCCACTTAAAGCCAGAATATACAAGTGTATATATTCTGGCTTTTGACAGGTGGTCACATTAATGTATTTATAGGTTACTAATAAACGAGTTTGATTCCTACTGCAAATTGCGTTACAATAATCCGTTTTAAGAAATATTTATTTAGAAATATTTTTCATATTTCTTCTCATTAAATAAAAAAATGACTGAAAACATTTAATTTCTACCATATAGAAAGCAAACATTTTGGTATACATAAAGTAATTCCTTGACAAAACATACATAATGAAAGTCGATATTTAACAATTTTAACTTACTTTGCTTGCAATAAATGCTTTGCTTGCAAACTTGCAATAAATGTATATTCTTGTGCAATTCAGTTCACATACATTTATAGTTTACTTTTGATGCATATCTCTAAAATATTTGATTTTAATATATATCTGGTTTATCATGTTATCGTGTTTTAGTCCAGTAAAATAATGACTCAAGATTCAGTTTGTTTAAATAAAATTAAAAGTGAAAAGATCTCAATTAACGATTGTAGCTCAATAAATCAGATAAACATAAGGCCAAATCGCAAAATAGGGGACGTTGGGATTTGGTGACTTTTTTTGTGGCGCCAACTGAACGATAAGTTACGAAATGTGGCAACCCGCCTTTCTTCTATTGCTTGCAATTCACTTCACTTACAATCGCAGCCCTTTTCTTGGTGAACTTTGGTGAAAAGAATTTTGACGCCAAATCTCAGCGCCACTTATTTTGAGATTTTGCTAAACATAACATTGAAGTAATACATTCTCGAGATAGCAATGTCAAATAATAATTAACTTAATAAGTTGATAAAATTGAATAATAATAAAAAATATAGTAGTAATTAATCACTTTAGGATGATTATAAGTGGAAAAGTCAAATATGAACGATTTTATTTAATACGAAATAAATTTTCTTATAAAGAATATAAAAATATAATTGATATTTTCTTAAATGAAAATTGAAGTGAATTTTTGTACTTCTTTTTTCATATTATTTTAAACGAAGTAATATCTTAACAATAAGAAATAGCACATTATAATATTGAAATTACTGGCGCAAGGATTTTGCAGCATGCCAAATACCTTTTCAGGATGCCAAACTGCCAAGTAAACAATCAAATGATTGACGCAATTAGTTTTCGCGATAAAACGATATACAGCAAAATCCATTATTATTATGCCAAGTAACCAAGAAATCAAACCAAATAGCTGCCAAAGTTAGTTGTTGCAACACGATATTACACCAGCATTAGTTACCAAATAGCTATTATGTCAAATTTTATTCCTTAAATTGCTGTTGAGCCAAAATTGATCACTTTATCGCCAAATCTTATGACTATTATGACAAAATTTTAAGGATTTGATTTTAAGCAAAATTTTATCGCTTTTACTTCAAAATATGGTTAAAATCTAGGATACTGTACCCCTGAGGAAGTCGCCAATCTTGCAACCCTGAATATTTCGCCAATTTTCTGCCAATTTCTTTAGGGTTGCAATACTATAATTAGAGGAATTCGTAGCTTCATTTTCCAAACAATATAATGACTATTTATTGTTATTGTGATTATATTATTATTTGCAGAATACTTATTTACAGTAAATAAGAACAGAAATATATATTCTTTTAAATTAGTATTCCAATAAATTACTTATTATTCCGAACTTATTCTTACAACGTACGTCGGTCACTGATTCAGAACATAAACAATATTTATGAAGTTACCACTCAGGAAAGTAAGAAACAAACAAGAAAAACGATTTTTTTATTTATTAATAACTTATATTTTATTCTTAAATAATTAATTTCCTTTTTAAAGATGTTCATTTAGTTAGGATTTTGTGACAACCGTAATTAGAATTCGCTTGGGATATTTGAAGCTTTAGCTTTTTAGAACGTTAGTTAACGTCACAATTTAAATTTTTAATAATTAAAATAAATTAATATTAATAAAATAATGTGTCCGGAACATTTGATAATTATCTGGCAGAGTGCATGTGGCGGCGCCAGTACAAATGTGACATTATGATTTCACCGATGGAATAAAATGTTTGTTTCCACCACAGAGGAAGGACACACCACAATAAAAGGTAAGTTATTCTCTAGTTTTTTCTTCTTTTTTATCTTTTGTTAATATTAATTTATCATTCGAATTCGGCTTCGTAAAGAACATGATTTATTTTATGACATTACAAAAAAAAGAATTGGCGAATAACTTTGGTGAAATTTTATCGTATCGAAATTTTATCAATTAACAGCGATTATTATCTTTGTTTAAACGATACTTTTTTGTGACTTAGCAAAATAAAATTCCACGTAATAATTTGGCGATAAAGCGATTTAATTTGGTGTGAAAGCAATTTAGGAACAAAATGTTGACAAAATAATGATATATTTTGGTGTTAAGTTGGCGATATGTGGCGTAAAAAGAAAACATTAAAAAGTTGACATAATAGTGGTAAAAATTTGGCGATAAAGCGATATAAATTGGCGTAAAGGCATTTTAGATATAATTTTCTTGGCATAATAGCGCTAAATTTCGGCGTAAAAGCGGTTTCATTTGGCGCAATAGAATTCCAGAGATAAAAAATTTTAGTGATAAAAATTTGGCGATAAAGCATCAACTTTTGGCGTAAAAGCGCCTCAAAAAGCAAGATTCACTTAGTGAAAAAATTTGGCTATAAAGCGATAAATATTGGCGATAAAGCATTTTTTGGCTTAAAAGAAGTTATATAACAAAATTTGCTTAGTGAAAAATGGCTATAAAGCGATAAAGGATAGTGATAATATTTGGCGTTAAAGCGATAAACTTTGGCTTCAAAGCTTTTTCAGGAATAAACTTTGACGTAATAGCTATTTGGCTGCTAATGTTGGCGTAAAAGCACTGTTTGGCTATAAATTTTGGCGAAATAGCACTTTACAAGGACACCGAACTTAAGCAACCTTTTTGTCTGTTTACTTGGCGATTTGGCAACACAGTAAAGGATTTTGGCGTAATATCATTTTACCGCGCAAACTACCTGTCCCATTCATTTCTATGCTTACTTACCGACTTGGCAACTTGGCGATGTGTTTGGCACAAAGGGTACAGGATCCTAGATTTTAACCCAAAATATTAGGTTGGGGAAAAAGAAATCCATTATTTTTTCGATAGATGGCTGTAGTGATCGATATCACGTAAAGTATCAATTAAACAATTTCAGATTTATGCTCGTTAGAAAGGTGGCACTTCGTACTAAAATAATTCTTTTTCTGTTTTTTGTTTGGTCCATTCAGTTGGGAGTTACAGGGTGTTAAAATGGAGGTGAACAAAGAGAAAATTCGGTACATTTTACAGTTTTTCTTTGACAAAGGCGAAAATGCAAGCCAGGCGGCTAAAATTGTGAATGGTGTTTATGGTTCCGATACTGTAACAGCCAATTATGTGCAAGTTTGGTTTCGTAGATTCCGTTCAGGAATTTTGATGTTAAAGATGCACCTCGCACAGGTAGGCCGGTCGTCGAAAATGTCGATAAAATCGGAGAAATGATCGAAGTTGACCGGCATGTTAGCAGTCGTAACATCGCCCAGGAGCTAAAAATCGACCATAAAACAGTTTTAAACCATTTACACAAAGCTGGATTCAAAAGAAGCTCGATGTTTGGGTGCCACACCAATTAACAGAAAAAAACATGATGGATCGAATTTCCATCTGCGAAGCCTTGGCCAAACGGAATGAGATAGACCCATTTCTTAAACGGATAGTGACTGGAGATGAGAAATGGATCACATACGATAACCCTGTGCGAAAACGATCGTGGTCAAAGAGCGGTGAAGCTCCTCAAACGGTGGCCAAACCAGGACTAACGGCCAGGAAGGTTCTGTTATGCATTTGGTGGGACTGGAAGGGGATTATTTATTATGAGTTGCTTCCATATGGCCAAACGCTAAATTCTGATCTCTACTGTCAACAACTGGACCGTTTGAAGATAGCGATTGACCAGAAACGGCCAGAATTGGCCAACAGGAGAGGTGTCGTGTTCCACCAGGACAACGCTAGGCCACACACATCTACAGTGACTCGCCAGAAACTTCGGGAGCTTGGTTGGGAAGTTTTAATGCATCCGCCATACAGTCCGGACTTGGCACCAAGCGATTATCATCTTTTTCTTGCATTGCAAAATTTCTTTAATGATAAAAAATTGGCATCTAGGAGGATTGTGAAAATCGACTACTAGAGTTTTTTGCAAATAGAGACTAGGACTTCTATGAGAGAGGCATTATGAAGTTACCTTTAAAATGGCAGCAAATCATACAACAAAACGGTGCATATTTGACCCAAATCGGACAATCCGAAGCATGTTAAATAAAGTCCTGAAGTTCATATAAAAATAATGGATTTCTTTTTCCCCAACCTAATATATCTCTATTTTGTCAAAGTATTATTACTACATTTTATTCTCCAAATTTTATGGCTTTTTAGCTTATTCACAAAAATGCAAATTTTTAACAGCGGTATTAATCGTTAGTCAGCTAAAATTAAGGCAAAATATTTTCCTAATACGCCAGATTATTTTGTTATAATGCCAAAAAGTTTATGTTGTTTACGATGTAGAATTCAAATGATAAAATAACATTTAAAAAAAAGAAAAAGAAACCAGAAAATAACTTACGTTTTATTCTGATATATCATTTGCTGTATGAAGAAATGATCTTTTTAATGCCTCACTAAAACCTGTCCTTGCATAGCCATATCAAATGAATGAAAAAAAGAACTAGAACAGCATCACAAAATTACAGCAAAAATTTAATACGTTCGAGAAGTGTTCTTTCAGTAAAATAACGTTCTAAATATAAAAAGTAACATTTTTCCACCCGAATTCAAATAACGGTTCTACAAAACCTTAACTATTTCAACAACATTAAAAGGTAATTAATTTTTTGATAATCATTTATAATTTTTTAATAAAGATAAAAATCTGTTTTTTGTTTGTTTATTTTTATGATATTTTGTTCGATATTTTCATTAGTAGGTGCCAACGGCCGTACCATGCTGAATATACCGGTTCTCGTTAGATCACCGAAGTTAAGCATCATTGGGCGCGGTCAGTACTTGGGTGGGTGACCACCTGGGAACACTGCGTGCCGTTGGCAAATTTGGGACCTGAATGGCCGAGTGTCTAGCGCTCTGGCGCTCGGTGTCACAGGTTTCGGGTTCGAATCCCGGCGGTGCCATGGATGTTTGTAGTGGTTCGGAATCCACTTTAAGCCGTATGTCCCGGTCTTCTATGACTGTAAGAGCATCACGGAGCAAAAGTCAGGCTTCTACCTACGGGGTGCTCCATCACAACAGAAGCTGCTTCCTTCCCCTTCAATCATGAGTCCATATGGGCTCGTGGGCTTGGCCAGCCAAGTGGGATAAGAAACAACAAACAACAAAACAACAGAACATCACACCGATTATTTATATTCTATATCAGTGGTCACCATACCTTTATAAGAATTTTCTCTGATTATCTCAGAATAATTATTTAGTTCTGTTCCTATTTAATTTAAAAAAGAATTATGAAAATAACAATCAAAGTAACATTAAAATAGTCATTATATTGTCCGGAAAAAGAAGAAATAATGTATTGAACATGAATCGACTTATTGCTCAATTGGCGCCATAAAAAAGTCGCCAAATCCTAATTCCCCTATTTTGCGATTCGGCCATAAATGCTTTATTAATATTACTATTACAACTTACTTAAATACTATTTTATTTAATTTTCATCTACTTTACGAAGTTCTTGTTTATTGTGTCAAAAATTATACCATTGCAATCATAAATCATGTAGCAAAAACTTCTCTCTTTCACTCTTCGGTCTTTCTTTATTCTTCGTTACAGGAGGCTGTATGGCTTTGATATTTTACGAGGATTTTTTTTCTTTATCGTGTACTTCCCGAAGTTCTTGTTCAATCTACCGTTATTAACAGCATTTCGTAGATGGAGCTTGACCATAGATCTGCTTGAAAAGGTGTTCAACTTTGAATCGATGAATTTGGTTATGAAAAGCAAAGTGGCACCCTTTTTATCAGTTGAGCTCTGTACTGCTTTCAGCACCATCCTTTGTGTCATGGTCATTGTTGGAATCCTGAGAATTAACTTTGGTAAAGCAGATGCTACAATATCCGATGCTTTTTGTCCGTTTTCTTCAGACATGATTAAATTTATGAAAAAAAAATTATGAAGGATAATTTCGAAAAGAAAAAAAAAAAAAAAACCACGGCAAAAAAAGGCTGATTTTGAAATGAATGCAGAATATAAACAATGGACTTAACACGCAACGTGAGCGTCTCGTATTTTAAACGGTTATTTCTTCATTTTAAATGTATTAATACGTCATTTTTATATAGGATTATAAAAATTGTTTAATAATTTATAAAAATTAACTGATTTTAAAAGCATATTTGCCTTTTAATTTTGTAAATTAAAATTAACTTATTTTTATTAAAAGTTATATCAGACCATTTTTTCATATATGAATTCGGTATTTAACGGTGAAAGCAAATAAGATTGTTTGACTAATATACCAAATTAAGTGGCAACAGATATTTTATTCCTCTAAAACTAGTATTAAATGCTGGGCCAAATAGCAAAATAGGAGTCGTGGGGATTTGGAGATTTTTTTGTGACGCAAACTGTCTCATATGCCATATGTCACCAAATGTTGTTACCAGGCTTTCTTGTATTGTTTTGAATTTACTTATGTTACAATTACAACCTGCTATTTGGCGAAATTTGGCGAAAAAATTTTTGAATTGAAATACCAACGGCCGCTATTCTGCGATTTTACCAAATGCTGTTTTACGTTCCCTTATTTTGGGTTATTTGCATCGTATATCATTGCTGAAAAAATTCCAACTTTTTTCCAAGATAATTTGTTTGAATAAAAATAAGTCAATCGCACTATTATTTTAATTTCAAGTTTTGAATTTTACCATAAATGATAATATAAGTAAATTAAATTTTGAAGCTGAAATAATTTGAACATCTTACTAAGCAAATTTAAGAAATTGACTTTGATGGAAAAATACATTTAAAATATTTGATTAGAATTAAATATTTTTATTTCAGAAATATTCAACATTTTTATTAATGAATTAGAAGAAATTAATTAAAGCATTTTATGCTTAAAAATGCTTTAATTTTCGTGATGAAGAATATTTTAACAATTTACAATTAAAATAAAGACATAAAAAAGGAGAAATAAATTTTGCACAATTGTATAATAATTGGTATACTGATTTAATTATTTGGTATACTGGTTTAACTATTTGTTTTTCAGAAAGCTTATTTTTGCTTAAAGACAAGTTGCGACATCTGATCGCTGTCAAGCAAAGCAAAAAAAAAAAAAAAAAAAAAAAGGGGGAAAAAAAACATTTTGTCAATAATTAATTCAAACATTTCATGTTTAGGAAAACAAATTTTAAAAAATTTGCTTTTGAAAAAATATTTTTTTTTTTCATTTATATGAGATTAAATATTTTTTTACCATAGAAAAGTAATTATGAATAAAATTCTAACTTTAAAAAAACAACAATTTCATAGAAAATAATTAAAATAAAAACATCCTTAAATAAAAAATAAAAAAATTGAATAATATAGCTTTGTATTTCATACAAATATATAAAAAAGGCATGCAGTCAATCAATCCAAAATTCTACTTACACCTATCAAAGCACACTAATATAACACAATACTAATATTTTTGAAATATGAATTTTATTTTAGTAAACTGCTCAGACTGTAACTGATGTTCATTAAAAAAAAAACACTTGCTAAAGTTTAACGACATTGTACATAAATCGATATTATATAGTCACAAAAGTCTAAATAAAAAGTATGCATACTACTATTGTTCATGACTATCAAAATAATACTTTGTGGAAATCCCATAGAAATTTATAACAGCTTGCACTTTTCTTATGATTGACAAAATAAAATTTCTCGGAGTATGGAGGATAATGTATGATCCTCCATCTTCTAAGTTTCTTCACTTGTAATTTTGTGTTGTCAAAATCGATGATCAAGTTTATCCTAAATGTACTCAATTGGGTTCGTGTCTGTGACTATGGTGAATACAGTTGCCTGGGTACTTTATATAGGAACCATTTCTTTACAATCACGGTAGCATGCTTCAGGTCATTACCTTATTGAAAGACTCAACTTCTTTCCAGTCCTACACTACGAAGGAACTGTAGATTGCTCTGCAATAATTTTAAATATCTGAATCTGTTCATGGTACAATCGATGTACAATAAATTACAAACCCCACACTCTGCCATACCATACCATCACACTCCCTCCACCGTTTTTAACCATTGGTATCAAATATTTTAGTTTAATTTCCGTGTTTTTTCCCGCCAATGTTTTCCATAGCTATCACAGCCAAAAACATTAAAATTATTCGCATCAGTGAATAACACTGTTTTCCAAAGTTAAAGTCCTTATCAATATAATTAGATGTAAAATCTGGTCTTTATTAATGGTTTGCAGATTAAATGAGATAAACTAAGAATTCTATCAATGAAGTCTACCAACTGAAGAGTTTTAGAACAGTATTGTTATATACTTTCTTGCCACTTGCTGTTGCAATGTGCTTGGTTTATTGTGGGGCACTAATTTTCAGATTTTTTTCACTTTTCGTAATATAATTTCTACATCAATGTCACCAAGTTGGCCAAATAACTGAATAGAGGCCGTTGGGATTTGGCGTTTTTTTGGGACACTAATTGGGCAATAAGTCGCTAGATGTGGCTTCATGTATTGTTTACAATTAATTATACTTACAATAGCAACCTGTTACTTAGCGTACTTTGGCGTATTTCAGCAACGGTTTCTAATCTGCGATTTTTAAAAGTAAATTTCCTTGGAAGACCACGTAGAGATATGCTGAGCACATTTCCACGTAAATTATAATATCTAAGTTTATTTAGTATAGTTACATGGTTATCTCGCATAAGATTTATTTCATTTCTTAATGTTACGATCAAATTAAGCAGATATAAGAACATTTATTTCCCCAGACTTATCTTTCACATTATATTCAATTGTTTACATAGAATAAATATTCCGACTCTCTCGGGGAGATAACTTCACGTGCCTCCTAAAACTGAAAAGAGATTACGAAAGAGGTCCATATGAAAATTTTATTACCAAATAATCAAATGTATGCAGACTTTTCTGACATGCTAATTGTAACAAAATGCATAATTTTCTTGTAATTACCCTTTTAAACTTTTTTGGAAGCATATTTTTCAGAGTACAATAATAGATGTTTGTGCTTTTTCCATTTTAAATTCGTGTAGTTTTGGTGGAAACTATATTTTGATGGGTGTTCGTAGACTTTTGTGATTTACAATATATAGGCTTTTGATGACAAAACATCATACTGCTATAGTAATATTCATTCTAGATGTTTTTAAAATTAGGTACAATTAAAATGAATTATATTTTAATTTGAATTAATTTTCAGTTATTTTATTATTAATCGGAATTAATTTGCAGTTATTTTTGTATTATTTTATTAATTCAAATTGATAATAAAATAACTGCAGTTGTGAAAAACTGTATAATTACAGTACTTGTACAACTATGATAGCATTTGGATAATTATTTATCCAAATAAATCCGGAAAAAATTAAAACCAATATATTAAACTTATTTTAGGATAAGCTTAATAATAATAATAATAATATAATGCTTAAAAATAAAATTATTTTAAAGTATTATCTCTTTTAAGAATATGTATGATTTATAATAAATATTCATCATCATCATCATCATTGGTTCAACAGCTCTATAATGGACCAAGGCCACTGGCAGATTTCGAGACAGGAGATGTTTATCTTTTTTACGGGATAGAGTTGCCAGCCCTGCGTCTAACAGTCATGTTAGACTGGGGACTACGGTTTAATGGGAATTCTGAACTACTACAAACATCCACGGCAATGCCCGAATCCAAACCAGTGCCACCGAGCGCCAGAGCGCTATCACTATACCATAAGGACCCATAATAAATAATATTTAACAAAAATAGTATGATATACGAAAAAAGAAAAAAATAATATCATCATTAACAACATGAAAACATTTTTGACATAAGATTTTTGAAATAAATCTTTCTTCCTGCACGAAAACATTCCTAACGAGATCTTTTGCAGAAATCGTCCATGTGAAATTTAATTTCAAAACAAATTAGTAAGCGGCCATGGAATCCAAATGTAATTTTACCGCTTCATAATTCTCGACTAACCATCCTGAATTCCTCTCGGTTTCCTGGTAAATCTTTTAATGAGTGAAGCTCCGAAGACCTTACATGCGACTCATTTAGATCAGCTCTACAAGTTTAATGGAACAAAATGAGTTCGACATTTGACCAACAGCTTTGTTCTCCGAGTGCGCCCTGCAATAAGTCGCTCCGGAGCGGATTACAACCCAAATAAATTAGAATGAGTGTAATAGGCGAAACAATTTCAATTACTACTGTTCTAATAGTTCAATATTTGTATCATGGAATATGGTATTAAATTGTACCTTCCATTATTAAAATATATTTAAAAATTAGCTTTAACTGATATTTAAACAATTCAAATACAATTTAAAAGGTGCTACATGTTTACAAATAAAATGAAGAGTAAGATAAAAAGTATTGAGGATTCACTAAAATTGTGAAATTATTAATTCATTAGGAACAATATAATCAATTCTATATCCTGTAAATAATTAGTGTGGCCTCTCTTGGAAGAGAAACGCATTGTTGTTGTTGTGGCTATTGCCTCCGTGACACTAAAGAAGGTGGGAAATGCCTTCCGGAAGGACATTAAGGGAACTACCTCGCATTTGCGTTTCGTATGGGTGAAAATCGTGAAAACAACATCCAGATAGTCCGACCAATGATGCAGGATGTTGAATATTACAAACGTCCTCTAGTACTCTCGTTTTTGAAACAATGTCTACAACAATGCAGCCAGAGGATTAAACCTCAGCCCCAATGCTCATCAGCGGCGCACGTTGCCACTGATATTATACCTTAATAGCATGTATGCTAATGCACAATTGCGTCAATAATGAATTAATAAGGATTAAATACTTATTGTTTATAAAGTGTATTTAGCGATAATAATTTTGTTATGCATTTTGAAAGATATATTATTAAATAAAAAATAGCATTAAATCAGTTATAATGAGTAATTAATCGTTGAAATTCGAAAACGTGAATTACAAACTGTAATTCATATTATTAATTCATATATGACTTCATATTTAATCATGTTCCTATTATTTATAATTAATATCAATTATAGTGAGTAATTGATTTTCAAATTCAAAAACGTAAATTACAATGTGTAATTCATAATATTAATTTATATATACATTTATATTATTCATAATTAATTCATATTATAAGGAGTAATTGATTTTTGAAATTTTAAAACTTAAATTAGAACCTATAAATCATAATATTAATTTATATAAACATTTATATTATTCATAATTAATATCAATTACAAGGAATTATTTTTTTTGAAATTAAAAAAAGGTAAATTATAACATGTAATTCATCAGATCAATCATTAATGCTATTCTTAATTATAATTCAATCTTATAATTATCTTAATATTTAAAAATTTATCCTATAACTTATGATGCAATATGTATATATGTATAGGTATATTTTTAAGCAGATGGTAAAATTTTATTAATGTAGAAATGTAAATGGGCAACTGCTTCTCAGGAAGAATGAAATGAAAATGAACACAAATTAAAGAATAAAAAAAAAATTTCTTTTCATAGGTACTTAAAAAATATCAAACTCATATGAAAGCTCCAGGGAAATATATCAACCACGAAACTAAAAGACATAAAAAAAAACTAACAGACGGAATGCATATTTAAACAATTTTGGAAGTTGTATGCAAAGGAAAGAAACGATTCAATCAAACATGGGGGACACGGATTGTAAAAAAAGTGAAAAGAAAAACATGGCTACTTTTCTATCAAAGAAGTCATTCCTTTTCTATTCATTTCTGCCGTGTTTTTGATCTTTAAATGTAAAAAGACATCGCAAGTCCCCCTGCTGGAATTCTTTGTATCTTTTCGTTTCTTGCTTTGCACGCCATGCTGTTTTTTCAGAAGAGGGCCATCGCAGTAGAATTCGCATTCGGTGACTGAAGTTTATTTAAAAGGAAAAATTTCCCTTTTTTGAGGGATAATGACGCCTCTGAAATTCATGAGGAGAAAGTTTTCTTCAATTTAGTTTTTTTTTTTTGCATACTTAGCTTTTGTTTAAGAATGGGGAAAAATTCGCAAAAGCTATAAAGTTCTTAAGGAAATAAAACGTAATGCTTCTGATTATTTAAAAGCAATAGAAATTGAGCAAAGACGTTAAGAGGAAAAGGAAAAAAACTGTCAAGAAATATATCATTTGCATTACGTAATATATCTATTTTTAAATGTAAAAGGAATTAAAATTTTGTTGGAAAATAATTTAATTAATAATTTTAATTTAATAATTTCAGACTATACTTAAGAATGTTTTGAAAACCATTATATTAATTGATATTCATATTATTCATTGTTCATATCTATTATAACGTGTAATTAATTTTTGAATTTCGAAAACGTAAATTACAATTTGTAATTCACATATGCTCTCATATTAATTCATATTCATATTATTTATAATTCATATCAATTACTTAAGAATGTTTTCAAACCCATCATATTATTTGATGTTCACATTATTCATAGTTCATATCTATTATAATGTGTAATTGATTTTTAAAATTCAAAAACATAAATTACAATGTGTAATTCATATACGCATTCATATTATTCATTGTTCATATAAATTACAATGAATAATTGATTTTTGAAATTCAAAAACGTAAATTACAACGTATATTTCACATTATTTAATTAATCAGAGAAATCATTAATAATTTCCTCTTCATCTTCAAAACTTATGATGCCATATGTATAAATGTGTAGGTATATTTTTAAGTAAATGGTAAAACTTTCTTAAAGTAAATATATAAATTGGCAACTGTTTCTCAGAAATCATTTAGAAAAAAATGAAAAAAAAATTCTTCTTATAAGCACTTAAAAACTATCAAACTCATTTGAAAGCTTCAGGGAAATATATCAACCACGAAACTAATGGAAAGAAAAAAGAATAACAAACGAAACGCATATTTAAACAATTTTGGAAGTTGTATGCTAAGGAAAGAAACGATTCAATCAAACATGGGGACATGGATTGTAAAGAAGTGAAAAGAAAAACAGGGCTACTTTTCTATCAAATAAGTCATTTCTTTTCTATTCCTTTCTGCCGTGTTTTTGATCTTAAAATGCAAAAAGACATCGCAAGTCCCCCTGCTGGAATTCTTTGTATCTTTTCATTTCTTGTTTTGCACGCCATGTTGTTTTTTCAGAAGAGGGCCATCGCAGAATTCACATTCGGTGACTGAAGCTTTTTTTCCATGAAAAATTTCCCTTTTTTGAGGGATAATGACGCCTCTTAAATTCATGAGGAGAAAGTTTTCTTCAATTGAGTTTTTTTTGTGCATATTTTGCGTTTGTTTAAGAATGGTGAAAGAATTGCAAAATCTATAAAGTTCTTAAGGAATCAAAACGTAATGCTTCTGATTATTTAAAAGAGGTAGAAATTGAACAAAGACTTTAAGTGGAAAAGGAAAAAGAAAACTGCCAAGGAATATATCATTTACAATTACGCAATATATCGACTTTTTAATAATAAAGGAATTAAAATTTTGTGGAACAATAATTTAATTTTTTTAATTAATAATTTTAATTTAATAAGTTCGGACTATTCTTAAAAATATTTTCAAATGCCCTCATATTAATTCAGATTCATATTATTCATAATTCCTATAAATTACAATGAGTAATTGATATTTGAAATTGAAAAACGTAAATTGTAACGAGTAATTCACATATGCATTCATAGTAATTCATAGTCATATTACGCATGTTTCACATCAATTATAATCTGTAATCGATTTTTGAAATTGAAAAACGTAAATTACAACGTGTAATACACATATACTTTCATATTCATTCATATTCATATTCTTTCATTCATTCATTATATTCAAACAGAAATTACAACGTGTAATTTATATTATTAAATTAATTAGAATAATCAGTCATAATTTCATCTTAATATTCAAAACTTATGATGTCATACGTATATATGTGTAGGACCATTTTTAAGTAAATGGTAATACTTTATTAATGTAGAAATGTAAATTGGCAACTGTTTCTCAGAAATCATTTACAAAAAAATTAAAGAATAAAAAAAAAAAAAATATTTTTATAGGCACCTAAAAAATATCCAACTCATTTGAAAGCTCCAGGGAAATATATCAACCACGAAACTAAAGCAAATAAATAAATAAAAAAAACCTGACAAACGGAACGCATATTTAAACAATTTTGGAAGTTGTATGCAAAGGAAAGAAACGATTCAATCAAACATGGGGGACACGGATTGTAAAAAAAGTGAAAAGAAAAACATGGCTACTTTTCTATCAAAGAAGTCATTCCTTTTCTATTCATTTCTGCCGTGTTTTTGATCTTTAAATGTAAAAAGACATCGCAAGTCCCCCTGCTGGAATTCTTTGTATCTTTTCATTTCTTGCTTTGCACGCCATGTTGTTTTTTCAGAAGAGGGCCATCGTAGTAGAATTCACATTTGCTGACTGAAGCTTTTTTTCCCATGAAAAATTTCCCCTTTTTGAGGGATAATGACGCCTCTGGAATTCATGAGGAGAAAGTTTTCTTCAATTGAGGGTTTTTTTTTTTCCATATTTTGCTTTTGTTTAAGAATGGGGAAAAATTCGCTAAAGCTATAAAGTTCTTAAGGAAATAAAAAGTGATGCTTCTGATTATTTAAAAGAGGTAGAAATTGAACAAAGACGTTCAGCTGTCAAGAAATATATCACTTTCAATTATGTATAGTAATATATTGATTTTTAAATGTTAAAGGAATTAAAATTTTGTTAAATAATTAAATTTTGAAAAATAATTAAATTTTCTTCATTTATAATTTTAATTTATTTATTTCCGACTATACTTAAAAAATATATTGATATTTCATATCAATTATAATGAGAAATTGATTTTTGAAATTCAAAAGCGTAAATTACAACGTGTAATCCAAATAAGCATTCATATTTATTCAGATTCATATTATTCATAATTCATATTTTGATGAGTAATTGATTGTTGAAATTTAAAAAAAAAATAAATTACAACGTGTAATTCATATTATTTAATTAATCAGAACAAACATTAATAATTTCATCCTAATATCCAAAACTTATGATGTCATGTGCATCATTTACTTAAAAATATACCTAAACTTATGATGCATATGACATCATAAGTTTAGGTATATTTTTTAAGTAAGTGATAAAAGTTTATTAATGTAAAAATGCAAATGGCCAAGTATTTCTCAGAAATCATTTGCAAAAAATTGAAAGAATAAAAAAAAATTCTTTTTATGTGCACTTAAAAAATATCCAACTCATTTGAAAGCTCCAGGGAAATATATCAACCACGAAACTAAAGAAAATAAAAAAATAACAGACGGAATGCATATTTAAACAATTTTGGAAGTTGTATGCTAAGGAAAGAAACGATTCGATCAAACATGGGGGGACACGGATTGTAAAAAAGTGAAAAGAAAAACCTGGCTACTTTTCTATCAAAGAAGTCATTTCTTTTCTATTCATTTCTGCCGTGTTTTTGATCTTTAAATGTAAAAAGACATCGCAAGTCCCCCTGCTGGAATTCTTTGTATCTTTTCATTTCTTGCTTTGCACGCCATGTTGTTTTTTCAGAAGAGGGCCATCGTAGTAGAATTCACATTTGCTGACTGAAGCTTTTTTCCCATGAAAAATTTCCCCTTTTTGAGGGATAATGACGCCTCTGGAATTCATGAGGAGAAAGTTTTCTTCAATTGAGGGTTTTTTTTTTTCCATATTTTGCTTTTGTTTAAGAATGGGGAAAAATTCGCTAAAGCTATAAAGTTCTTAAGGAAATAAAACGTAATGCTTCTGCTTGTTTAAAAGCGGTAGAAATTGAGGAAATAAGTTAAGAGGAAAGGAAAAAAAAAAAAAACTGTCAAAAAATATATCACTTTCAATTACGTAATATATACATTTTTAAATGATAAAGAAATTAAAATTTTGTAAAAAAATAATTTAATTTTTTAATAAATAATTTTAATTTAATAAGTACGGACTATACTTAAAAATATTTTCAAATGCCAATAATTTATTTCGAGTTGTTTGATATAAAAAAGTTAATGATAGTTAATTAGTTAATGATAATTGATTTGTTAATTAATTATATATTGTTTCTTGGATCAAATCCATGAAATAAATAATTCAAAATTAATTAAGATGAACGGAAGAGATGTTTGAGAATATTTCGATTTAAAGCATTTTTTTCTATAAAAGTGAATAATGAAATATTTACTATGGAAATAAGGCTCTAGAATTTAACAATTGAAATTAGATTTACAGAATGGAAACGAATCAATGATATGTAAAAACAGTCATGCATTGTAATAATTATAGTTATAATCTCCAGCTGTGAAAGGACGGTGTTTTGATATGTTTTCATGGTATATCAGTCCATGGAAAAATTCTCCTAGTATATATATATATAATGTTGGATCAAATATATCATGATAATATCATATACGATACATCAACACGATGTATTATATCATAACTAAAAAAAGCGACTGAAGAAACATTATTCAGGTTAATGTATATTGGAATTGTTGATTTCTATATGCTATGGGAGTTCTGGGTACTTTTTTTGCTAAAAATGGCTCACAAGCTATTTTTAATGACCAAGACATCTTAATGATTGAAATGCAATAAGGTCTGCTTAGGGTTCAATTAGTAACTAGTTGAAGATAAAATTTATTCGACAATCAATGTCAACTTGAATGACTGGTATAATTATGCATAATGTAAATGTTATACGATCTGTTGCAGAGATGTCAATAGATTGAATTTTGAATTTGACAATGAAACAGTCAAAGAGCGCTTTGGTCATATATGGTCCATGAAATATTGTACGCGAATTATTACATATAATGTATAATAAAAGTTAAACTACTCGCTAAATCATCGAATTACATGTGCTCTCAGTGTTCCTGGGGAACACATTGTAAAAAATGTAAGGTTTCTCTAATAGAGTAAGAATCATGATAACCAGGCACATAAAATATATTGCTTTTGGATATATTAATAATATATATTAGTTTTTTTAGTATTAGTTTACTTACTACTACGTCTTCAACTAAAATGATTACCAGATTTTAGGAAAGATTAACCTCAGATAGCTGTTTATTTTAAGAATTTATTAACTTGAGTATAGTTTTTTTTTTTAATATTTTCTCGACTTGCTATCGAGTGGTATTGTATGCAGCTAGTGTGCAAGAAGAATCAAAAGGAAATTCATTGGCGGTGAACATTACAGTCATTACTTCAGACTCGATGACAAATTTAGTATTTATTTATTTATTTTTACCCGTAAATTATTTAGGCCCGTAAAAGTGTTTCAGGTTTCCCCCCACGATACACAAATTCTGGGTTGTTATCCTTGAAATCTACCCTAATGACGATGTCAGCTTTTCATCGTGTTTTGGTTGGGTATTCATGGTTTACATAAGTGGAATAGAGACCTGATGTGCAAAAAATAAGAAAAAAAAAAAAAACTTGGAGCGTTTTAAATTAGATGTTTCCTACCATTTCTAATAATAATTTTTACCATTTCCGTGAAAAATAAAAAAAACACACACACACACAACACACACACACACATATATATATATATATATATATATATATTATCGTATATACTGCTTTCTTTTCTATCTATTTAAATGAAAAACGTACCAATACAAAATTTTATTTCTTTAAATTTTTTTAAAATATTTCAGTGAAATATTTATATATAATATTTAAAAATAACCATCCAAACTTTCAGTATTCCAGAAAAATTCGACAATAGGAAACAATTGATACAAGCAGAGCATTCTACGACTGAAGGCTTTTTATATACCATAATCTACCATATATAAGATACTAATTTATTCTACCATTATCATAACCAGCACTCGTATCATTCAAAATAACATGTGCATATGAAAACAATTTTTCATTACGTAAGAGCTCACATAAATTAACAAATAGGTACTTCGCTCGCTTTAAAAATTCATTCAAACAATCTATATGGAAACAAGTCATGTCATAATACTAATAGTTATTTTTAGTTAATAATCTAAAATTCTTTTTACAGATTTCTGCAATATTTATGATTAAAGTATTCCTTTTGGGATTTCAAAAATAAACAAACAAATAACTAAATAAAACATACAAACAATAAGTGAGAGTTTTACTTGCAAACATTGTTTTGATTTTGAAATGAACCGTAAAAAATTAATATTCGCTGACTGTTGTTTAGCTACCTAATACATACATTAATAAAAAGTTTCTATTTATGGATCAACAATATATATATATTCCTACTTTTCATTTTTGGTGTTTTTTTCTTTGCTTACTTGTTATCAAACCATTATCTATATTCAGATATCATATGTGCCTTTGATTGAACTTAGGGTTTGTTGAAACAGTTTTATGAATATAAATTAATTATTTCTTCTAACATATAATTACAGTTTAAGTGTAAAAGTTATTTTTCAAATCAGGGAAATGAAATGGGATTTAAAATTCACAAATAAGAAAAGCGTAATTTACAGATATTTTTAAACAGTTTTCTTCAAAAGATCAAGTATCTTTTCTTTAAATCATCCTTTTTTAGTTTTTAAGTGAATAAAAATATAACAAGAAGATGTACAGATAGCACATCTTATTGTAAGAAGTATCTGTAAGAATTCAGCCGTAAGAAGATATGCAGATAGCGTGGAGGAGGGCTGAGATTCGAATCCGATGGTGGCATTATTGTAGTTACTGCATTCAAAATGGATGAGACTCGATGGTGTATGTGATATTATGTTTAAGAGCGTTTCCAGAGATAATTAAATGATAGATTGAAGTTTTTCAGATTTTCTCCCACACGACATGCAAATGCCGGACAATAATCGCTTATACAACCTGTCACTAGGTGGTGTCTCTTCTAAAAAGAACCTGATGGCACACGGAATACTCCTGCTGCTGTGCATGAAAGTGACTGATTTGGCTGATACTGAGTGATTGTCTGGTTCAGTATTTCTATCAATAGTCGCATCGATCTGTACTTTATTAGGAATGGAGCACTAACGATTCAGGGATGTAGAAATGTGATCCCCAATCCTATTATGCTGTGGTAATGGATAATGAATTCATTTTAATGGAGGATAACGCCACGACCCATCATGCTCAGCTTAGTAGACAATTTCCTCTTCGACGAAGTATTCCTGAACAGACTGGACAGAATATTTCCCAGACATGTTTGAGACATGTAACCAATGGAACAGGTCTGGGGAATTGAAAGGGAAGAGTTGCTAGTTATTTATCACTTCCAGAAGCAATTCAGCTGTTTGAAAGTTCACTTCTATAAAAGTGAGAGAGAATGCACACCAATCCCTCATTGATTCCATGCTTTGCAGGTGTGTAACATTGAAAGCAATGTCACATTCAGTCAGGAGGAATCATAAGACTTTATTGAAACTGATTTGTATCCGAGAAATCACAATTTTTTGTTTATTTGTATAATATGGATGAACTGTGCATTTTTATGATAAATTTCGTCAATAAAATTTAATAAATCCTTTTTAGTTGCTTCGCCTTCTTTTCTCATATCTTATAACACCTACAACTATACATTAGATATCATTTGTTTATATTCATAATATCATAATATCCTTTAATTTTTTTTATCAGTTTACTTTAGAGGCACTCGCAGTATGTTCTATCTTAAATGTTTTTATAAACGAGGCAAACATAGAATGACAAAATTGCGCCAGAATATGTGCTGTTGTTTCTCGTTCAATGTCTGGAAGATCCGAAAATTTACAAACATTAATGAAACAAAACTTTACAGTGAGTCTGGACACATGTATGATTTGCATAGAAGTTCTAGCTTCCAATGAAATTATTGGCCTGGAAATTGTGTGGGAAGCTGTCGTAACAGTAGTAAATTATATAAAAATGAAGTCCTTAAAATCCAGAAACTTTCCTGTACTTTCTTAAGACATAGGTGCAGTACATTCAACGCTACTATTTTATTGCTACCCAGATGATTTTCAGGTGGGAAATTTTTGCAATGTGTATATGGATTAAAAAATGTAATCGGCGTTTTTATAGAAGAGGAAACCGATAATTTTCGAAATGTTTTATTTGCGATGAAATTAAGTTACTTGGTGGGCATATTTGAGAAATTAAATAACTTGATTTTTCTATTTCGATGAAGAAAATACACATATGTTAAATACGAGTGATAAAGTAATTTTTTTGTGTACCAGATTGGAATTGTGGTCAGAAATTTAAAGAAAAAAAATCTTGGAAGCGTTTGCAAATGTGAATGAATGTGTTAAAACTTGCCAGGCTGAAGAACAGCACTAAAAATATGTTTTTGAAACCATTGAAAATCTTTTAGCTATGCAGGTAAATAATTTTAAAAAGTATTTCCTTACTGGCTGCAATTTGGTAACAAGTTAAGAATGGGTTAGGGATCCGTTACAAAATATTCCAGAATATCTCTCAATTGCCGAAAAAGAAATCTTCATGGACTTCACAGCAAGTGGAGAAATCAAAAGACAGTTTAGGAATAAAACCCTCTTTAAACTTTGGACAGCAGTGGATGATATGTTTTCTACACTGAAAACAGGAGCATTTTTTATAATATTATCCTTTTCAACATCCAACCTTTGCGAAACCAGATTTTCTGCCATGGCTACTTTGAATAGAAAATATAGATCATAGCTAAATATATAATATATCTATTCTAATTTATTTATATGTATATTTCTACTATTAAATCTTCCTTCTAAATATTTTACTCTTCTCAAAGCCGAGTTAGAGAATATGGATGGCCGTCACCACAGGTTTATAATCTCTGATCTAGTGTATAGTATGTTAACATTGGGGAAATCAATATTGTTTCTTATTGCTTTGTACAATATTTTCATACTACTCTACTAAAAAGTTATTAAACAATTTAATATTGTTTGGTTTAATAAAATTTAATAAATTACTGTAGTGTACATATTTTAGACTTCATTAACAATTTTATTTGTTTTCAAATCTTAACCTTCAAATGTTTTTAATATCTAAGTATGATTGAAATGCTACTCAGGGTTTTATTTATTTAAATTAACAATGGATATTAAAAATTTAAAATGCTTTCCCTAATATTAATTTTTAAATCTATTTTATCCAGGCAAGGAAATACCGAAGCAATTTCATTTTAAGAAAAGCTTCTCCAAACGTATGAAGAGTAACAAGAATTATATTGGTAAATATATTATTTTATTTTTTCAAATAAATTACATCTTTATAATTAAACATCATTAGTTAATTAATATTATTGTATTTAGTATCTAATATGAACGGCATAAATTTTTCTGTTGTTTTGTTTAGTGCTGAAAACAATTAAATCTTGATACAACAGCATAATATAATACTCATTATGCATTATTATATTATTATAATTCCTTATATTCAAAATAAATTTTATATAGATTAGTAATTGATATATGCGCTACATATTTTTATGTTGTATCTCAGTTTAAACATGGAAATAATAATAATTGTGTAATAATATTGAATTTTAACTATTTTTATGATGCATTAATAGAAATTTAAAAAATATAAATATAGTTTTTGATGCAATAAAATTTTAATCATATATTTTTATTATTATGTTTTAAAATTATCATAAAGAATAGAAGAAAAAAAATTGTATATAAATATATTTAAATAAACTTAATCATCTAATAAAAACAATACTACATAAAAAAATTAATACATTTGATGCCGTTTTCTTTAATTACTAAATACTGTCGAATTTTTTTTATTACTTTTTAATTATTTTTAATTTAAAAAAGTCTAAATTTGTTGGATATTTCTTATAGTTAAAAATTTTATTTTTATTTCAAATCAAATATAAATTTTTTTGATATGTTTTTTTTTTTTTTTATTTTTTTGAAAAAAAAATTGTTATAGGAAGATATAATAATTGATGCTTAAAATTTTTTTTTTCGAATTTAATTTAAGATAAATCTAATTATAAATAAATTTTATTCTAGTTCATAGCAATATATTTCAAACAAATATAAACAAATATGTATGAATATGCTTGTTAAAATTAATAAAATGAATAAAAAATAAAAAAAAAATTCATTTTATTAATATTAAAATAAAATAAATTATATGTGTAATTGATATAATTAATATATTTACTATTCATTTATTCAACATAATATTTTAAAAAGCATATTTCAAGTAATAAAATTACATAAACATTTAAAAGTACATTTTAAATTAGTGAGACGTTTCAAATTATTTAACACATTAAATTATTTTGATTATTCTTAAACGTATTCAATATTCATGAACTCTTTAACAATAAATTAAAATTATGATAGGCAATTTTCAAATTACATTATCTTCTGTAAGCAAAACATTTACTTAATATGTTTTTTTTTATTATTAAAATAAAATTTTGAAAATAAAATTTGATATTTTCTTTATATTATTTGAAAAACGAGGAATTAAACATGTTAAAAATTTACAACATTTACTTATATAATAAATAAGAATTCTAAAATTGTTATGTCTTTATGCATAAAATATGATAAACACTTGAGAAATGAAAGTGCATATACTTTTTAATATACCAGAAGATTATGCAAAAATAATAATTTCAATTTGTTGAAAAATATTAAAGGGAATTAAAATTGATTAAATAAAATATGTAACTTAATTAGCAAATATTTTTACAACTTAAATTAAATGCAGATATTTTTTGTAAACATTTAATATGTAAATGAAAAGATTGAATCAGAATTTCTGAAAATACTTCGACCTTTATATTTTGGAAATTATGTTAAGAAAGATAAGTCATAAAAAAATCACTTGTTCCTTTATTCAGTTAACTTGCAAATCAAGATGTAAAATGGGATTAAAATAAATCTTAATTTCTTGAATAATGTAGAAATCATTCAAGTTGTTAGCTGTCGAATCATTTTCCTCATTAAAGGAGTTTCAGAATGTTTGAAGCTGCTATTCTGAATATTTTGTGTTTGTACTTTAAACATTTATGTGCTCATTTCGAAATGCGGAATTGTTGAATATGCTCAGAGTGGCCATGGACATCACAGCATAATCAAATGTCATTTGAGCCAGCCTTACAGCATTACATTATGTATATATGTGAATGATTTAATTCAAATAGTATCACTGTTTGGATGTGTATAGTTCAAAGTTCCATTAAATAAATTGAATGCACTGAATATATAATGTGATTTATTAATTTATTAGCTGTTGACTTACATTCAATGTAGTATTATACCGTATTCAGATTCAAAATTAATAAGATCTGAATCTAGACGGAATAATAAAAACTATGAACTAGGTACGAAGAAAATAATATTTCATAGAATAAAAATATCTTTTCTTACATATCAGTATTATAGATTTAGAAATACTTTAAGTATTTTTATTTCTAAAATGCTTAATAGAAACTTCCATGGATTTAGATTTCACAACTAATTACCACTTTCAGAATTAAGCATATGTTTTAATGCTTTCTGGTACAATAAATATACGTGTATTGTCAAATATTATCATGTTCAAATAAACTTTTAATAATAATCAATGAAAAGATATACAGCATTTAATGATTAAGAATGTGATGTTTGCTATAAATTTGCAACTATATCACTGTACTAAAATAATTAAAATTTGATAATAATATATCAAGTGCTGAAGTCATACAATAAATTTGCATGCGTGAAATTGCTTCAGATACTCTGTCTGAATTTTAGTGAAGGATATTTAAAGTTAAACCATTTTATCTTTCTCAAGCAGAATATGAAGGAAGTACTTAATAAAAATTTTAAAATGTATGTACAACTATATTGTTTTTAGAATTTAAAAAACAAATATAATAATTAATTAAAGAATATTAAACTGGTACTAATAAATTTTTTTATAATTCTCAAAAAATACCAAAGATTTAAATAATTATTATCATTATTATTTAATTAAGATAAATTTCATCTTAAAATTTTAGAAAGATTAGAAATTTAAGTGGTGCCATCATTTCGCCCATTCACAAAATCAACATAAAATTGTACCGATTGTAATAATTGTAACATTTAAATTATCTTACTATTAATTAAACTACTAATTAAATATACTACTACTTAATTATTATCTTACTGAAAACCACAAAGTTGTTAATTTATTAATATTATAGGTTTTAATTAGTCTGCAATATTTTTGTACGCTAACAATATTTATTTCTTCCACAGATAGAATGCCAGAAGGCTATGAGAAACGCACTCCCTGCATATGAGAAATTGATGTTTAACCTTTATTGGATACTTAGTACCTATCTATTATCATTATACCTATTTTCATGTGTACAACCAACATATATGTATGAATGATCATTGCATCTATACACTGTTAATGCTTAGAAACTTCAAATGAGGATACTAATAAACAAATTGTTGCTAAACATAACCTTAATATTGTTAAATGAATAATGCGCAGTAACCCTATTATAAATACTCAGGATGCAATAAATGCACTATTATTACAATTATCACTTGTATAATTGTGATAATTTAAATTTTGTCACATGCTTTAAATGTATGTATATATAATATGTATGCAAATTCCAAATACTGTTAATTCAATTGTGTAACTAATAGAAACATATCGTAAATTGTTATTGATATTTCTTGTTGTCATTGTCTTCAGTACGTTACATTTTCATGACACCAACATGCTTGAAATATTTGTGTTTAATAACTTATTCATATAATTTATGTGATGTTTTTGAACATAAATGTATGTGTTGTTATTATATATGTATGTAGATATAGAGAAAATTTTGTAAATAAACTTGTGTGAAAATACGATAATGGTTTTTATTGCATAACATTTGTCATATTTAATTTAATATATATATATTAAATATATATATATATTATATATATATATATATATATAAATATATATAATTAATTATTATATATATATATATATATATATATATATATATTTAATTATACTCAATATATATTATTAATACTCAATTTTTAATCATCATTTTCAAAAATAAATTATATATATATATAATATATATATAATTTATTTTTGAATATGATGATTAAAAATTGATTTATGAGTCATTCAAAATAAAATATTTTTTTAAAAGTTTTCAGAGGATTTTCTAAATGCTTATTATTGTTATATTTTGAACAAATGTTTTGAATATCTAAAATCTATTTGAGAAAGTAGAAAAAAAAATGAAGAAAATATTTAAGAATATCCAGAATTCTATAAAAATTATGTTAGTTACATAATCTATTCAGCGTCCTTACTATTTTATTTCTTTTCACCTGACTGTGTTACGTGTATACACAATTAATTAAAAATCATACTTAATTTATTAACTGAACAAGCAATTAAAATATTTTTCTTAATATGTAGCTAATTAAAATTTTGAATCCGACAACTTGATTTATTCATCTGGTGTCTTACAAATTATTTTAGATAAAATACCATTAATTTTAATTCATCCAAATACATTTATGATTGAATTTTTAAATACAAAATAGAAATTTAATTTTAAATACATACTTATTGAGGAACTTTGGCATTAAATTGATTTTTTATCCAATTATTTAATTAATATTTTTAAAATGTATCCTTCAAATATTTGAATTAATATGTTAATGGATATATATACAAAAAATTGATAGTTTTTAAAGAAATATATGTATGTAGGCATCTTAAAACATGTGAATCAATTTTTATCCCTTTTAAGTTTTTATTTTTTTAAATTCATAAACGCGATGAGGACTAAATGTTTTTCATTGATATAAATATTCCTATATATTCAAATAAATACATACATATTGTTTATTGATAGTCTATTTCCTTTTAATATTTTAACTGTTAATGCTAGTTACTCTTAAGAAAGAAAAGAATGGAACACATTCCCACACACATACAAGGTGTATCTTTATTAAAAATCTTTAAGATTCTTAAATTTTTTTAAATAGACATGCCTCTCCTTTCATGCTTCTATCTATCACCATTTTAAAGTTTTGTTTATTTTAAAATTTAAGGAATCTTCATGAAAAACTGTATATATATATATATATTGAATATCTATGGTGGGCCTCATGTTCCGGTTATGTATGCCACAATGACTATATACATGGACATTGAGGAAGGGCCATTACTTGCAAGATAACTTTTATGGGTTACTGCATGTCATTTTCCTGTCATATGAATGAAAAACCTATGAATCTTCTATCCTGCCGGCTGTACCGTGTGCCTTAGGCCTGGGCGGTTTAAAGTAACCTGGACTTATCCTGCCGGCTGACTTATGATGAAAGGCTTCATTAATCGGCATGTTTTCACTTCATGTATGGAAGCAGCAAGTGCAACAAACACCACCAAAGAATTCGAACTTAAGACCTCTTGTATAGATTACCACACGGCAATGAATATGACAACACATGTTCATTAATAATCTGAAATGATGATTAATTAATCTTAAAAATTATCTTGAAAACTTCATTAATTTTCTTATTTCCCATTATACCTTATCACTAAATGTCTCACGTACTGAGGCAATAGGATTATTTTATCCAAATCTCCAACGTGTTTTCAGTGAACCTTCTATAACCCTCTACACTTGGGAATTACAGGAAACACATCTTTTGTTTACACAACATTTTTTTTCTATTTCCAACAGAACAACTCTTCTCACTTTATTTTTAAATAAAAGAACCCCACCTCCATCCCGTATAAAACAGAGTCGAAATTGTGTTAAAGTGAAGAATAAACCACTAATTGGATTTCAGCAGACTCTGTGAAGAATGAATGGAATGCGCGGATGGGAACTTGAGTAGATTTTGGAGTGTCGTCTCTCTAATTCAGCTTCACTCCGGTAAGCACAATTGATGTTGAGAGCTCTGCTTTTATTCTTTAAAGCCAGAATGATTGTTGTATAATAGTCACTTCTGTTAGTGTGCGGGTGCTCTAAAATTAGAGATCTCTTTCTCTCTCTCTCTCTCTGAAAATGTACAGGAAACTGTTGTTTGTTGAGAAGAATTTGGCTTGTTTAGTTTTCAGAGATAATACATGTTCATTTTAAGGGAGGAAATTTCTATATTTGATCCTTTTTTTATTATTTGTATCTTTTTCAGTTTTTGAAATTCCTTCTCTTTGTACAATCTTAGTCTGGTAAAAACAAATTAAGCAGAAAGTCTAGCATTTTTTTTAATGTAAGACTTATTCGTGAATATTATTCACTTTTGTTAGTGGGAAATGTTTTAAATTAGAGTGCCTTTTCCTCCCTTCAAAATATACAGGAAACAGTTGTTTTTTAAGGGAACTTTGTTTATTTTTTGTTGTAATTTGTTTTTATTTTAGTAATAGAGAAAATTTATAAAATATTTTTTTTTATTTATAATAGATTTTTATTATAAGATTACTTTAATTATAGATAAATATAAGATAGATAATATAAATAATTAATTTTAGATTAATATAAGATAGATTTTATTTATAAGAGATTTTTATATTCAATAAAGTTTTCTCTTTCATTAAGAAATATAAATTTAAAATTTTATACTTAAGTCGTTCTTTCTCATGTACACATTACTTTTGTTGAATTTTAACATCGTTCGTTATGATCGAATTGTAAAGTTAATTATATTTATTTGTAATCTTCATATAATGAAATCTACATACGAAAGTTATAGTTGTTTGGATTATACATTTAGAAGTCATTTTTATGTGAAGAAATTTTATATTTTTTGTTAAATTCAAAATTGTTTTGCGTTACTGACTTTGTTTTCCTTAAATGGTCGAAAGAAATTAAAATAATATAAAAAGGAAGATACTGAAATCTCTCTTTTTATATTATCATAAATATAATGATCATAATATACAAATAAATATAATCGTAAATATAATTTTATGTAGAAATATTATTTGACAGTTAGATAAATTTAAAAAAAATAAGAAATATTTTTATTCAATTTGTATTTAAAATTTTTTAATGCATGTTATTTTTTTTTTATCTGACTTCTAATTTTTCAAATCCTTCTATTAGTTCACAATCTCCTATATATAAATGTTGTTCAAATTTTCAATCGTTAATAAAACACTTTTTATTCATCCACTCAAGTTCAAATACATTTTTTTGAAATTGCAGTGGATGACACTTGATGTTAATACAGTTTTTTCAAATATTAATTCAGTAATTAAATTTAATTAATTAATTTTAGTTCGTTTTAGATTTAAGTTACATATATCTACCAATAGATAGCGCCAGATAAACTTAAAAAAATGAATTAAAATTATTTACAAGGGACTTTTCTGCCATATAGTGAAAAAAAGTCCGAATTGACTTAATTTTTTTTTTCTATATTACTTGTTTTTACTTCATTTTAATACTATTTTCCTTGTCTTTTTGTTTTAATGATCTTGTTTTAAAAGCAGGAATAAATTATGAGTAAGCCTTTATTATATTTACTAAAATTGTAAATTTCTTTCAATTTATTAATTTATTCTTTAAACACATAATAAGATATTAAACAAAATACTTATTTTTATACAATTTTGTTATGCGAACTAAATTTTTACTTTAGTAATGCCAACCACAAAAATTATATTTACTAAAATGGTAAATAAATTTCAGAATACCAAAATTTCACAAAAATTGTTATCTGGCTGTGATCTAACACAGATTAAATTTATTAATTTATTCCTTCCTTTGAGGCGAAGCAAGAATCACCCCAGAAACTAAGTGATAATAAGATATTAAATTAATGATGTTTCTGTGAAACTGTTCTTTTTTCTCTTTATGGGATGAAGAATTTATCCAATAAAGGTTCCTTTTGAAAACTTGTTCCCGTGTTTATTTGGAATGAAAGTCTACTGTTCTGTTCAGAGTAAGATATAGTGTTGGGTCATCGATCTAAATCAAATGATAGCTAAATCTTTCGCATATAACTGTACTTTAATTTTATAAGATGATTAGCTTTAATATAGACACCTCCTAGCTTTTATTTTGTATTACATAGTAAAACTACTTAAAATCTAATAACTGGTTTCTATGTTGACTGTAAAAGAACGTTAACTGTTCTTTTCTATATTGGAAACTGTTTAAGTTGATTCGGTTGTTATGACAGTGTTTTACACTTTAGAATGAAAAATTTAAATTATGTCACCAATACAATAAAGTAAGATCGGCAGTAAAATTATACAGTAAAGTTGATAGGCTGATATAGAGCGATAGGCTTATGTCCGTATAGGTCACTGCGCAAGAAGAGGATCATATTATTTACAATGAGACGATGATTTTTATCATACTTCAGAATTTTTATTTTCACAAAAATAAAATGATAATTTGTACAGAATTAATTATAGTAGTAATGATCTGAAATCTGTCTACGGTTCTGACAATTATTTAAAAAAGAAATTAAGATTCCGCATGTTAAATAATATATATATGCTAATGAGACATTATCATGTGGTTTGGGTTTAGTTGACTATTTTTCACATTACCTCTGATTGATTTTCTTAAAAGGGATGATGAAATTATTTATCAGAGTCCTTTTCGGATTTTATCTAGCATATTTATTGTTATAATCAAAAAGGAAAATATTATTCTGCTAGAAATATGATATTTATCTTACATTATTACAAGCATTATCCTGAGTTTAAACTAATTTTTGTATTTTATCCCAGCATCGGACTGCTGTTTCGGTTTATGATGATAATTATATTGTAAACTGGTTTAATACTATTTTTGTAAAAAATTTCTTCAGATCGAAAATTCATCATATATCAATTTAAAAAAAATATTCTTAATTTTAATTAAGAATCTATACACCTATGTAATAAAATAGATGAATATTATACATAAATTTAAAAAAAATAATAATAAAATTATAAATAGATTAAATAAATAAATGTGAAAGATCTATTAAAAGATGTTATCTTCACAAATGAGTTGTTAAATAAAACAATCCATATGTGAAAATATCATTTATATCTATATAATAATATTTTGATATAATCACTTGAAGACTTTGTTAATTATATTAAATTCAACAAGTTTTCAAGTTGAAATTTCGCAAAATCAAAACAAAACGTGTAATTCATAACAATTTTTGAACGATTTTAAGAACTTTTAACAATTTGTAACCTCTTTCGTACTTTCTCAATTTAATTGCTACAATAACAATCAGAATTATTGATTAATTTAGAAGCTTAAATCAAAATTATAAATTACAAACTAATTCTAATATTAATAAATATCTATTTTTTTATAATAATTATTAACGAAAATTACATTTTAATTCCATTCCATTCCTTTCGAGTATATCATAAAACGTTCTTTCTTGATGTGCATATTAATTAAACCATCCATTAGGATATTAAAGCATTAACATTTCATAACACGAGCATATATATATGTGTGTGTATTTTTTTTCTATAGCTAGTGTTTTCCATTTAATTTAGACGCTTTATCTAATAGGAGCTTTAAGTTTGAAGCTCAAATCACTTTCTAATCTCAGTTTAATGGCCTAATCCATTTTGTTTTGACACATGTTCGACAAAAATTGTATTTTTCGGAATTGATATATGAATAACGTGTATGTGCTTCTGATGAAGACGCCTGGAGACTTTCAGTTGTGGTTTATATTCTTTTGACGTATATATTTATATATATATATATATATATATTATATATATAAATATATATATATATATATATATGCAGATAAATCCATGAACATTTCAGAACTGCTTAATTATAAATAATCTTTCTATTTGAATTTAATAAACTATCTTTTCGAATTTCAATTTCTCAAGAATAATCTCTTTAATAGCAAGAAATAAAGTGTCCTTTGCATTTCATTACGTATATAATTATATCTATTATAAAGTTGTTCAGATGTCTGTAAGCATTTAGTAGATTAATTATTTTCCATTGCATTTATTATTAATTAATTGCAAGTGTCTAGAAGCTAAAAATTACAATATATAAATTAACATTTTTTAAAGCAGAATATTTATGATTATTCGTAAAGGAACTTATTGACTCTTATTAGAATTTAAAATAATACAAGAATTTATATAAAATTTGAAAAATTATAAATTTACTATAAATAAGTAAAAGTTTAATTTAAAGAGACAATTTCATTTATGGAAGCTTTAAGAATTAGTTAATCAATTTGAACAAGAAGGGTATTTTAATAAACTGTAATGCACCATAAAATATTCAATGACCTTTACGATATAAACCACTTCAGACGCAAAATTAATTAACTAACATGGATAAAATAAGACTATATTAATAAAATTCTCGAAAATTTAAAAAACATGTGATGCTATGATGTATTAAGAGGCACTAACAGTTCTTTTAAGCTTAAAGGATACGAAATATTAATAAAGATATCGAAAAAAGTTTTAAAAAAACAAACAAATTAATGGAGTTTATGTTAAATAATTGGAAATGTTTGTTATTGGACAGCATTTATTGGTTTATTGTCGGTTCGTTATTTAACAAATTTGGACCACAATTTTTTTTTCAATATTTCTGGCAGTTAAATTAAATATATGATTTAAAAAAAAAATGTATGCAGTCTATTTAAAATATATGATTTAAAAAAAAAATGTATGCAGTCTATTTAAAATATATCATTTGTAAATATCTTTATTATTTATAAGAAGCTATTAATGTTTAATAATTATTAAATAAGTGTAGTTTTTAAAAATTAAAGTGAAAAAAAAAATTAGCAATTATTTTTCAGTAGTTACAGTTTGCTTATTTTCTTTAGCTTATTTAATTAGTTAAATATAAATGGAAGTAAGAATTTCTTCAAAACGTTTCATGAATGCTTTAAAATTCCTGAAATGTCCTTTATATTTTAGGATCTACAGATTTTTACGATGTTAAGTTAAATAATAAACAAATATGCCATCTTAAAAATGCATTGTTATTTACAAGAAAAGATTTTTTAACATATAAAATGCATCATACCATATATTAGGTATTATGTATTTTTTCATTTATTAAAAATATTTTTACACAACTATTTTTATAGAAAAGTGAAAATAATTTATAAATAATAAAAATTATGATACACTTTGATATGATACTTGTTGAAATGAGTTACATGAGTTGTAAAGTCATTAATATTATTAATTGCAAAACTATATAATTATACATTTAGGAAGATATTTATATAAAAAAAAAATTAAGCAACTTAATTTTATTCGAAATAATTTGCAGCTTAATGACCAAGTTTTGCAATTTAAATTAAATGTACATTTAGTATCAGAATAAACGTATATTTAAATTAAATGTATCATATTTGTTAAATTGAATTAAATATATTTTAATTTGAATATTTTAAATGTTTTCATCTTAAATATTATTAACGAAATATATGTATTGGTACATACGTAACGTAAGCATACGTATATGTCATAGGACATTATTGAAATGAAAAATATATTAGAAGCCTCCAAATATTACTGTTATATATTATTACTTCTTTAAATATTATTGAAATGTGCTTTAAAAAAATAATTATCCTAAAATAATAATTATATATATTTTTTACACAATTCTAGTCTTTTACAATATGGATTTGATTATATAAATATTATTGTGAGCATTAAATTTAAATTCACATTTTAAAATAATAACTGCTAGCTTTTTCTGAGGAATCTGTTTAATTTTCACAGATCTCAGCGTAATTTCTTTTTTAAGACTTCCTATTTCCCTGCAAAAAATTTGGTCAAATAACTCTAAAATTAAAAGGATGGAAAGTTGTCATTTTTTTTAAAAAACCTTACTGAAATAAGAAATCTATAAGTTTAAAATAAAAAGGCTTCTTAATGATAATGTATTACATATTATATAGTTTATTTACTTACAATTTAAAAAGTCAATATTAAATTAAAGCAAATTTAGCATTTATTATCAGACAGAAAAACAATTGTAAAACAATATTGTTTTTATTTCCACTGTTGGTATTAAAAACTATATGTTACCATATAAATCAAAATCTACTTAAAAATAATGCATATAATTAATTTAAGATATAAAATAAAATAAAATATGTAAAGGTACAATCCTTTCGTTATTTAGTTGTTTTTTATTTTTTAGTAGTTGATTTTAAATCATTCATCGTAATAATTGTTTTTTATCATAATATTTTCGATTTTGTTCTTTTTTTTAAATATCTGTTACTACATCAAATTCAAAATTTCAATTTAGTATTTGATTCTATTGAATATTTCTATAACAATTATCAGTCAGAATTTTTTCATTACATGAATAAAAAATAAACAATCATTTAAATATATAACAATTATATATTTTTTATGAAGTGAAATGTAAAGCCCTTACATAAAATAAACAAGATTTACAAAAAAATGTATATAATTTAATATACACGATTTTTTATGATAGGTATTTTAATATGACCGAAAAAAAGAAATGCATTCGGTAATATATTGATTAGAAAAAAAAAATTAGCAAAATGTAAAGCATTTAATCATGATTTTTTTTTAAATGTTTGAAGTTTTTTCAAGATAGTTTGAACTAGATCTGCTATATTTTAGAAATGATTGAAACGTTGTGGACTTTTATTGATATTTAAATTAAAGTGAATGCTGCTTTGCCCGTTTAATCATTACTGATGTACAAAACCGGAAGTGCCGTGGATCACTTTCTTTTAAGGCCCATTTCTTCTTGGCTCCTTAACTTCCGGTTTCTCTAATACATTGCAGTAATCAATCTTTTTTTCCTTCTTTACTACATAAGTAAAATTCTTTGATAAATGGAAATAGTTTGATAAAATGATTATCTTTAATTACAAATAATTTTAATATCTTTATTATATTTTAAATTTCTGTTGAATATGTTATTATGTTTTAATATGCTTGATAATATGCTAATAAAATTAACGTAACATTATCTTCTTATAAGCAATAACAAATTCATTTTCCCAATTTCGTGTTGTTGATCAAATTTAAAATTCAAAATCCTAAATTTTTACTACCAACATATGTGTTTAGAGAATTAGAAAAAATATTTTGATTTGCTATTATTTGCTATTATTCGCTATTAATCGATTTTGATTTCCTAATATAAAATTATTGCTATCATTTGCGATTATTATTTAATTTTTATTATTTGATTTGCTATCATTTTATATTTCATTTTATTGCTATTATTTGCTATTATTTTTAATTTAAATTTGTAAACTACAATTAAAATAATCCTATACAAAAAAACACTCCCCGAAAGAAATAGGTATTTTAAATGAAATTAAAAATTGCATATTATTCAAATATGTATTACATAAAATAATCAGATTTATTAATATTGTTATATACATTGTGATATGTTTATAAAGAACGCTATTTAAATATTGATATTGTATGTTTTTGAATATATAAAAAGAAATAGAAAGAAAAAATTCAAATTTTTTTTAATATAATTTGAACACTTTTAAGTGTATTTTTAAAAAACAATTCCTTTAAAAAGAAGCGTAAGTTTTTTTTCTCTTTTTTTCTCAATGTAAAAAGAAAGAAAAAAAATTAAATATAATTAAAATACTTTTCCACATTCAATTGAAAAGATGTAAACAAAGAGATTCAACATTAATCAACCGAATCAATTAAAAAGACTTTAAGAGTTCTAATGAATGTTATATTGTACTAAAGTAATGACAAATAGTTTATTTTTCGTGCTTTTTTTAATGTTTAATTACATAAAAAAAAAAACATAAGAAGATTTTAAAGCACAAATTAATTAAGCAACTTATAAAACATTTATTTTCTCAATAAATATTTTGATAAAGTATGAACTTTGGTATTAAGGGGTCGTAATTTAAAAATTATTTTTACTATACGATTGTTAATGTTTCATCTAAAATTGCTTTTTTAATAATGCATGGTAAATAGATCATTAAAATTTTTTTAAATGCCATTTTGCATAATAACCAATGTAACATTAAAATTTAATGCAAATAAGAATTTTTTTTTTGAAGATACAAAGTAAAAATGTTGGCTTTTTATTTCGATAAAAAGTAATTACTTTTTGAAACACAACATATGAGATTTCTATACAATACTAGGATTTTAGGATTCTGTAATTTTAAATTTCTTAGAATTCTTTCTTAGGCCTATTAACATATTGACCAATGTGCCCTAAGCGTCTGTACACGGTCTGCCTTGAAACTGTCGTACCGGTAGCTGAAGAGAGCTGACGAGACAGGTCTGATGCTGTGCTCCGTCTGTTTCTTTTGGCAGTAACTGCTAAATACCGGTCCTCATTCTGCGTTGTAACTCGGGGGCGACCTGCGCTGTAAGATCTACTCACATTACCATCATCTTGGAATCGTTGCCAAAGCCTGGAGATGACACTCTGGGAGATTCCAAGTTCCTCGGATACTTCGAGCTGGGTACGTCCACATTCTAGTCGTACGATAATTCTACCACATAAAAAATCATCCAAATACTTCCTTTGTGCCATAAATATGCGGTTATTGCTCTGAAAGGCTTTTAAAGCACTTGTTAACAATTTTACTTCTTTGCCACCATTTCTTATATACCCCTCTCTTACACTCTCGTCATTGTGACGTACTATCCGCGCCATCTGGTGGTTTCCTGTAATTTGCATATTCTTCTTCAAGATGTGTGTGATAACTCTACAGGTGAAATCTTTATTTTAGAGTTCAATTTCTGTGTGATTCTGAATTATCCTTAATTTACGGACATGAGTGTATTTCATTTACAATTAATTTTTCTGTATATTGGTGACCACAATTAAGTAAAAATAACAGAACCCACGTGGAATGTTTAATTAAATATATTTTAATAACTTAATAATCTTTTAAGTGTTTGATGGGGAAGCATCTACTTTAAACATTAATTATTTCCTTAACTATTAAATATAGTTTTAAAAATATTGGATTGTGTCTGCTTTGATAATTTTTTTTAACAGAAAAAAATATTTTAATTTGCTAACAGGTAAATAACCGGCTATTTTTCACTCTATTATTTAACATTTCTGCAGATGCTAAACATTTTTTTTAAAGTTCTGGTATTATCTATATTTCTGCCTCCTTGTTATTAAACAATTAAATTACTAAAATATTTAACGCTAAATTATATAAAAATTACTTTGAAATATGATACCTGTTATCTCATTCAAAATATATTTAATTTGACAACATAAATAACTAATGTAAATAAACGTTACAGGTAATTATAGCAAGTATAAATAACATAAAGTGGTTATGCTATTGCAAAAATTATTTTGCTGATCATAAATTAGTAAAGATATCTTACATTCATTCTGGTACAATACATTTCAGAAAGACTCCCCTCCCCTCCTAGTAATTGTATCTCGAGACTTCACATCCTATATAATATTTGTTGAACACAATATATGGAATTAACCCTAAAAATATATAGCTCCATTCATGGTTTATACACAGAGATTTCAATGTAGCTTTCCTGCTTGCTAATTTCAAACTGAACTCCATGACAAGGGTGGGGAAAACCTAACAGGCTAACAACTATTAGATTGTCGTGACCTCTTGTTTTAGCATTGTTATTGAAAATACGTATTATTTGCTTTTATTAATGTAAATTAATTATTTATTGCTCGTTATATTATACAATAAGCAGCTAAAGAGATCCGTTGGATTGCTAGTTGGGTACTAAAACAAATAGAACTCGGATTAAACACAGGTAGGCGAAGATGTATTGAAAACACTCATGCCTTTTGCAAGAATGATCGAGAAAAGAACACACTGTTGCGACTACTCTCCTCTGGCTATGTGCATTCTAAACTGTGGAAATGCAAAAAAAGGGCTTATTCCCTTAAATTCCAATTTTTTTCCAAAGTAACGTATAGCATCCTTTTTAGTTTACAAATAAGATCATTAGCTCCCTGAGTGGAAAAGGTATATCATTGAATTTATACAACTCCAATGATATGAATGAATTTATACCCTCCATGGAGCATTTGGATAGTTCTGAATTGGCTACATCAGGGATGGCTAACCCACGGCTCTCGGGTCTTGAACATTTTTCCGGCCCGTGAGATTTTTTAAACTTTTACAAAATATATTTATTTTATAATGACCAAAGTAGTGAAAACAAATGTATTAATAAAATGTATTATTCGTGCATCCGTATATTCAAAAATGAACTGTCGAAATTATGAGAAGAAATTAACTTTGATTTTAAAATACTGTTCTTGTGCAAACATGTTGCCTGCAGAGTTAGGATGCACTTCCAAAGTGGCCAGCAAGATCATTTGGTTTGACCACCCCTGGACTGCATATTCCATTTTAGTACGGAAATATCTCATATACAAACCCCTTGCATGCAAAAACAGTGTATTAAATAAATGCTAACGAATGAAATCCAGAAACCTTTCAACATATCGTATTAACACGTATAAGTGTTTTAAAATAACATAGAACCCTATATCAATAATATAATAGACCCTGAATTTCTCGCCTGTAATAAATGCAATATACTTAGTAAGGTAAGATTACTAATTCCAGCTAAAGTAATTTATTTTTATCTAAGACCTTATCCCTCAAGTATTTACCTACTGTTTGTAAAGATCATTATTGGTATATATTTTGGTTACATTCATCGTACTACCTACAAACACGCACGTCGCAAATAGCTTTCATGTTTTTTACGAAAACTATTTCTTGCGCTTACGGTATTTAACGAAGAAAATATCCATGTGCCCAAATGTAATAAGTAGGTGGATTTTAACTGATCACGCTTCTTTTTTTTTTAAATCTTTTTTTTTTTGGCATGCTTCCAATTCTGTTATTACGGAGACTTTCATTCCAGAAACCGAAAATATCATTTAGGTTACGGAAAGGAAAATGTGGATTCCATAGAAACTATTATCTAAAAACTTGGGTAAAAAAAATCCTCGATTTATTGTATCTCATGTAAGCGTAACCCCGAATTTAGGAAAGAAAAAAAAACTTTATTTTGTTATTATGTTTTTTTTGTTTTTATGTGGGAAGCATTTTGTTGGTGGACTTGCTTTCTGTTATGAATAAATAACTATACTGTATATAAGAGCTTTTTGAGAATAGAATAAATACTATACTTACGTGTTATAAATAACGATAATGTAAAAATGTTATATATGTTGTCCAAAATAATTAAATGTTATATCTTTTGTATAAGATTCTATTCGTTATCGACATGCCATGTTATTTTATAGATTAAATTTTAATATTTATTTATGAATGTATGTATGAACAGTATCATAGTTTAGTTTGCGAATAATTATGTATGAAATTAAATAAATTAAAAGTTATAAGTAATAAATTAAAAGTTATTATAATATATATATATATATATATATATATATATATATATATATATGTATATGTGTGTGTGTGTGTGTGTGTGTGTGTGTGTGTAATTTAAAAAAAAAATATAAGTTAAAATGCAAAAAAAAGATTAAATTCAAAAGTCAAAAATTAACTGAATTAAAATACGAAATTTAAGTTGCAGCAGATATTAACTATTTATATTTTTTTCCGTAAATCTCACGAGAAATTCTCTCATCAATGTATGCAGTATGGAATGAAATAAAAATATATTAAAAGACTAACGATATTACGAATGTCTGTCTGCCTCAATAGGGAAAACAATATACATTTGTCCTTGATCAATAGACATGACCTTCCTTAACTGTAATGGTTGCATGGCATCTTATTTCTAGCAATATATTTCCCAATAATGATTTGGGGTAACAGCTCCTGTTTCTTAATGAGTATCTTCTGTAATTGCTGGATGTTATTCAGCAGATATAATAGTAAAGAAAGAAGTATCACGTGTTTTTGAGGCACATCTGTAATTTCACTCTTGGACAGAAAACGTTATACGTATGGTAGTCAATCCGATCCCTACCAGCCACTAATGAGTGTTACAGCTTTCATGGAGGACTGTAGTAGCTTTGCCCGATACTGATGCACTTTATTATTATTTTTTTTAATTTATTTTAATTTTCAGAAATATGGTTTGTATGTATTTCGTCAAATAAGGTTTAAAAGATTTTCATAACATTATTTAAAAATATTTTCATTAGGCTTTCATAAAAATTGTTTTGTGTTTATACTTTATATCGAGTCTCAAATTAAAACGTAAAATAATACAGTCATGCAGGTAACAATATATATTTCATACTATGAAATCATATTTTGCAAAAAAATAATATTCCATTGAATAATATTGTTGCATATCTCTACTGATGAAACATCATCAATGGTAATTCGCAATGGTGAATTTATTACTTATTTTAAGGAAGAAGTGCTAAATGTTTTGTGTCTTCAGTATGTGGTCCACAGACAACATCTGGAAGGAAAACATCTAAGTACAACTCTCCATTCATCATTAACTATAATATTTCGAGCAGTAAACCAGGTCAAAACCAATGCAAAAAAAATGATAGAATGTCTCGACAGGTTTGCCAGGACAATAATGAAGATTTTATAACGTTACTTTTGCACATAAATGTTTAGTGACCATGAAAAGGTATATCTTTAACTCGTTTTGTAGCATTAAATGATAATATCATGAAACTGAAAGTAATAAAGAGTATTTGAAAGTTATATAAAAGTAATAATGAGTATTTGAAAGTTATTTGAAAGTAATAATGAGACCAATCTGAGTCGACAGTTGAAAATAAGTAAAGACAAGTCTTCAATCATTAAATCATTAAATATCTCTAAAATCTCTTGAAAACTGATATTTTGAAGAGATTTAATGATATCAATTTGCAGCTTTAAGGAGTTAATAAAACTCTTTTTCGCAGACAAAGTATAGGATCATTATTTATTGACACACTTGAACAACTTCGTTACAATATATTAACGGAAAAATTTCATCCGTTTCCTGATTTACCATCTCAAACAGATGATGTAACTCAAGAAGACATTGAGAGATTAAATAGCCATCTCAGTAAACTTAAATTGGACATGGAAAAACCATCGACGATTTGAAGATATTTTGAAATTGATTGTGTATGACTGAATGAAAAATCATTTACAGGAAATATTGAAGAATCTGATATAACTTGCCAAAAATGAACTGTTAGAAAATAAATATGACGAAGAAAAATATAAATTGATGGTACTGGATATGAAAACATATGACAAAAAAAATGCCTGTCTTATATTCAAATATGTGGAAAATGATATTTAGTTTATTGATCTTTTCTTACCACGTATCCTGTGTAATCAAGTGTTAGTGTTGTTAATCTTATTACGACCAAAGAAACAAATCGAATGACTATATTTGAGAGAGAAGACAGTTTGTTTCTTACAAAAGGTGAGCCAGTATTTAGTATAGCTGATCAGCTTCAGGCATATCAAATAATTTAATTATTTAAATGCAGTTTCATCAGACATCATGCTTCTATAAATGCAAAGTATATATAAAAATATAGCTTTAACTATAATAAGTTATTTTATAAAGATTTATTCTGCCAACCTTAACGAAAGTCTGAGATAAAGTATTTGAAAAGTTATTATTATGTGCTTTAACTTGATGTAACTCTGCTTAAATTTTATAAAGTAAAAGTACTTCCCTACTTTATAATTCGCCATTACTGTAGAACATGTTGGAGGTAAGAAAGTGGTACTACTAATAGTGATACAAATGTGGGCTACATGTATAAAAAGCTGACTCCTGATTAAAACTCCTGTTTGACTCCTGTCGATAAAGCTTTTATTTGTTTGGTTCCATATTATATGCGTTTTAATCATTTTTGCGTTAGTATGGTTTCTTCATACTTTAATAATACTGTCTCTGAACTGTCTGAGAATTTCGTCTCCCAAATATTCCTTTGGAATTTATTGATAAAAAGAATTGGGGAAATGATAGTTGCAGGAATTTTATATTGGGCTTTTAATTAATTTATATTTTTTTTGTCTTGTGCACAACTTTTTAGTTTATATTAACTTTTTATTTTACATAATGTTTATTCAGATAAAATATGGTATTGTTAAGAAAATGATGCAAGAAATCTGCATTTGTTTTTAATATTTTCAATCGAAATTGTGATATTATTCAAGTTACTCCATTTATATTACTAAACGAACGTTGTTTCATACTTTAAAAAGAAATATCACTTTTTTGCAATTTTTCTAATTATATATTTGATAAATATGCTATTCTTAAAAGGCAGCTAGTAATAAAACTAATAGTAGGCCTGCATTTTTTACTGATTATGTATGAATTATGATTTTAACTATATTTTACATATGGCTTGTATCGAAATAATTAAAAAGTTTTACTTAAAAATTACTTAATTTCTTATTTAAACACATTTTGATAATTTAAATAAAGAACATAAAAAGCATGTATATATCTACTCATGTTTCACATAAATTATCTTATTACTAATAAAAAAACGTAGCAACCTTTACGCTTATTTCTAAGGAATAAATAAGAATTTTTTACACTTTTCGCATCCTCATTTGTATCTCAAATGAGGATGTTTTATTCATATTACATCCTCATTAGTATGGTAAATTATTAGGTGAGGTATTATGATGAATTTTAATTTTTATTGCACTGAAATTGATTTTGAAAAGCAGTCATTAATATTTCTAAGGAAGTCAAGATGTTTGAAAATGTATTTCTTATTTCTATCGCAGTTAACAGTATTCCAAAAAAGTCAAGAAGTGTAATGTATTTTGTCTGGTTCAGTACAGTAATGGGACCCATAAGGAGAATGCTAATTTTGAAACACTATATATATTTAATATTGCTGACAAAATACGTATTTATTTGAAAATTAGGATGATAAAAAATTTTTTGGCGAACGTATATCTTCAGTTACTAAATCATATTTCATGAAACAAATTAAGAGTACTCAGTTTATTTGGTTGTAATAAAATTTTAAAACTATACTTGTTTAAATGTATCGAAAACTAAATAATACCTATCTTTATAACATTAGATAAATGATTCCTTCTTCATTTGATTCATAATAAAAATTTAATACTCATTGTATTATTCAACTTAAATTTCAATTATTCTGCATTTTTATTATTTTGCATTTTCTATTATTTTGTATATGTATTTTTTACTATTATTTTCTTTAATTTGTATAAATTAAAATTATTCTGCATATTTGTTTTGTATTATCCTTTATGTATATAAGATTAATTATCTATATGCAAATATATATTTCAAAATATGCGCATAATTTCAAGCTTTAAAATTTGTTCTTTTATTGATGTTTTATTGAATAAATAGTTGAAATTCTATTCAAAAAGTAGTTGCTTAGATGATAAAAATACTGTTAATATATTCATGAATACATATATTACTTATTTAAAATAATTTTCACAATGTTCTTTAACTTGTTACAAATTAATATAAAAGAATCTTGTGCAAAGATTTTAAAATTTATTACGGAAAATTATTTATTCAGTATAAATTTCTATTATTATGTATTTTTATTATTTTGCATTTTGTATTATTTTGTACTTTACTGAATTTTTTACTATAACTTTTTGTAATTTCTATTAATTAAAATTATTCTGCATATTTATTGGGTATATCGTTTATGTTTTATTTCGTACGGAGCTATTATTACATCAAAGAAAGAGAGAAAAATTTTGTAGAAAAGAAATTATATATACTAGTGAATTATAAACTTTAATTTTTGCATCTTCTTTAACAATGTCAATTTTAGTACGTATACTAAAAACATTTTTTTTTTTTAAATTTATCATATTATAACCTTATTATCAAGTTTAAAATAGAAAATTAGAAAGGCCGTTAAAAATTAAGCCATAGATTTGGTAACTAACGTATAAAAACTAAATATTATAAAAGTTATAAAGAAATAATTAGTTTTCATTCTAATGCATTCTAAATACAAAAAAAAAAATCGAGTTTAGGGGATGATCGTAATGCACCCAGCTTCTTATAATTAACAATGTTTTATTTATACATTTGATATTTTCTTTTACTGATTTAAATAGTTTGGAATTCTTTGTTTAGTAGATAAACATAAGGCTACTATATTGGTTAGTTAAAATAATTCTTATTCTGATTAACATAAAAGAAAATTGTGCAAAGCTACTAAACGTTTTCAGAGAAAATTATTTTTTCTGTGTTAGAATAAGTATGGACGCTATTGAAATTTCAGAAAGGTATATAGCACTACGCATAATTTGATTCAAAGTTATATTTTAATTATCAAAACAATGTTCAGCAATTCTTTCATCTACTAAATCTTATATTGTTTTTTTAACATCTTTTTTTAGTCTTGTTTTTTTCCTGTTTTTAAAATGATTCACATACTTTAAAAATTATCCCTTTTGTTAACGTAATGGTTCTCATATTATTAAAAAAGCTTTCTGAGCTGATTATGTTATAACTTCTACATCAATAAGTTATAATAAATAATATAACTTAAGTAATATTGGTATTCTGCATATGTGATACAAATATCAGTATTTCTTTCCGACTATAAACAATATAGTTTAAGTGAATTAATTCAAGAATGAGCAACTTGAAAGTAATATTTAATCTGCTCTTTAAATTAGCATATCGAAGTGTACTGTTGTTTACCTTTTTAAACGTCGAATATAATAGTATAAATCTCGGGCATATCCAATGCTTGAAACAAGAATATCGTAACCTGTTTTAAACTTAATTTTAAAACACTATTTATGTATGCAACAAAAGTTTCATTGAGTACACACAAACTCTCCGGTATATCTTTCATGCTTTGTGAAGTATTTTATTCAAGATAACGAAATTAGTGGAGTTTTGCTTTATCGTTTATTATGCAAAATAGAAATTCAGCGTTTGAAATGTTCAGCAAACTGTTGAAAAGTTTCAATTTTAATGCTTTTTAGATCGTGCCGAAATACTTTTTTATTTTACATCGTTTACTTATAAATTGTATTTATTTTAAAAACCCAAGTATGTAAGAAAAACCCATTTTAAATAGTTGAGTTTTATATTAACTAAAAGTGAAATTTCATTTAAATATTAATTAATAGTTATTCCTTTTACTGCTGATCGTATAATAATATACGTTAATCTAACAATTTTTATAGAATGACTTGTAAAACTTTTTCACTCTCTCTACATATATATATGAATGAAATATCCATCGAATTGTTTAATTTGACATAAAAAGGTTATGATTCGTTTTGTTATTAAATTATGACATATTTCATTTTAAAAGCTTGAAATTAAAATATATACATATACATATATATATATATATATATATATATATATAGGTGACAAAAAAAGTACCATGTGAAATACTGTGTTTTTATATAAGGATAAACAAAAATAAATAAATAAATAAAATAAAAAAAGCAAACTATTTAAGTAAGGGGTCTATTTAATATTTTTTTATTATTTAAGAATTTCCTATCTAAATTAATTGATCCTTTTAAATGACTTATTTTCTTTTGCTAGTAAACTATTTGTACTATACCACTATAAAACAATTTAAATAAAAGGATGATTCAATTTTTTACTATTTAAGGATTTCCTATCTAAATTAATTACTTTTTTCGAATGACTTAATGTGTTTTTATAGTTAACTAACACTAAGGAACCACTATGTTTTCCCATAAGAACTATATAGAGGACGGGGAAGAGTTCAAGGTTGATAGATTTTTTTTTTTCAAGCAAGTGTTGACCTTGGAGACGTGACGTTGACAAAGAAATAAATGGCTTAAACAAACTGCTTTTGAGATTAATTTGTAAATACCGATACATAATTGTATTTTGAGTGTTACGGGTTGCAGTTGTGAAGTGCTGTTTCTGCAAATTTTAATAAATATGACGCTAAACATCGCGTCATTATTTTGAGAAATAATAAGAATTTTAAGAAATAGTTATTTTAAGAATAATTTTAAAGAAATAATTAATATTTTTAAAAATTAAAAAATAATTAATAATAATTTAAAATTTTAATTATAATTTTTAAAAGAAATTAAAAATACTTTTTAAGAAATGAGAAATAATTTTGTTCATATCCATGAACAACACTGAATCAGGACCAAACCCATATTTGGCCCTAACTTTTATTTATGAAAACCAAAACCATTTTATTTATAAATATTTAAATAAAATTATTTATAATATATTTATTATAAAATACTTCGTTTGTTCACAAATGAATTTTAACTTTTTTTAATCAACAAATTGACATACAGTCATTATAAAAAAATAATTTATATTACAAAGGATGAGACATAAAGCAAAAATTGTGTAGGAAATGATGGATAAACAACCCCAAAGAAACTGTAGACGTGGAGCGACCTTCACAAAAGAGTACCGGTTTTGCAAGTGGATTGGAACATGAATAAAAACATGAGAATGTCTGGTTCTTCAAGGCATGATTCCGGAAACTCTACTTGTAGCAGGATCGGGATCATGGGATTTGTTTTCAATGAAATTTTTCTGAATATTGCTTCGATGAAGTCAGTGAATTTATGATAACGCTTTAGGATATCGCTCTCGTAAAATAAGCGTGTTTGGAGAGCGAAGTCTTGAGAATGCCTCAGCGATTTAGTTTGTTAAAATTTGAATTAATTATTTTTGTAAATTTTATAAGAGACTGTTATTGTTCATAAAACATTGTAAACATTTAATTTTTGTTTTTGTTTTGAATAGTAAGTATTTGTACTTTTTTAAAAGTGAGATCAAATGTAGAAGGAATTATTGTATATAAATAATGCTTAATTAACGATTAAATAACGATTAATTTAAATACCTAAATTTTCAGAGTGCTAATGCTGTATTTAAATCAGGATTCTAATGCTATATAGGTATTTTGCGCTAAAAATCTATTTTTATACATATCAAAGGAAAATGTAAGTATTTTAGCATTTGTATTAAGTTTTGGCCCAAATGCATACATTATTCAATATTAATTTTACGACGTAATTATTTGTATTTAATAACGTTACTACGTTAAAGCATAACAGAAATATATTTAAAGAAAACCCACAGTATCTGGTTTACTTTTTAAATGCCCGACTCGAGATTCAGTAGCAACGTGGCCGCTGGTGTACATTAGGGCTGAGGTTCAATCCGCTAGCGGCTTTATTGTAGACACTGTTTCAAAAACTGATGGGACTACATGGCGTTTGTGATGTTCAGCATCTTGCCTCGTAAGACGGTTTTAATGTAAATGGCAGGAATTATAGTTACGAATTTAAATTTAAAATTAGTTTTTTTAGTAATAAGGTTATGACGTAAGTACGTTATGTATATATGTTGTTATTGAATAATAAATTTTTACAAAGATAAATCTGATCCATGTCTCTGAAATAAATATTTTTAATAATGAGGTTCAAACTTTTATTAACATCATTAACATATGCATCTGTATATCTGTAAAACTTTTATCTGTAAAATGAAAAAGCGTACTATAGTAAATTTTATAGAGAAGATAATGTGACCTACTTATAATTTTTATTAAAACAAATCGAAGAACTTAAGACAATCAGATTGTAATTTTAAAGCTATATTTGTAAAAATTTCTAAGGTACACCCATTCAAAATCTCACATGAAATTAATATTTAAAAAAAGTAGCATTTAAAATTTTTTTTATATTAGTCAGTTGAAATAATTATAAGATTAATTCAAAAATTAATTAATAATAATTTGAATTTCTAACATGTTTAAACATTATAAAAATATCAGATAGATTTACAATAAAGGAAAAATTAATAAGGAATGTTGTGTTTTGCAGCTCGATTGTAACTGGGTGTGGCTGAGTTAGGACTTGAAAGACAAATTTGAGAACTTTAGATCTCAGAACTTTATTGACACGCGCACGGACATCACACATATACAATTAGATATATATAATATTTAACACATTTACAGACTGATAGTTATTGATTCATTGAAGGATTCACCTTCTAATCCGAAAACCGATAATTAATTTTCGCGGAATATGCTATTTCTCCGTGTTGATTGAGCTAAATAAATTTCCTCCTAGATGCGAATTTAAAATAAACGTTTCTCAACAGAAGCGCGTGATTGCGCTGTATTAAACCTTTCATCGGCAACGTCGGTTGCTCTGTACTTCTCTCTGATGAGAGTCTCGATGCCTACTGACAATTTCTCCTGAATATCACAGGGGACGCCCTTGCAGAGCGTAGGAGCAACCATGGTAACATTGAAATTTCAATTTATTCCTTATTAATAAAAAATATGTATCCTTTCATTAAAAAATATATTTAAAGTAAATATTTCTTTTTATTATAAAAAAATTAAAATCCAGATAAAGTGTCATTTATAATTATTTTCTTTAAGAAAAAAAAATCGCAAAAGCTATAAAGTTTTAAGGAAATAAAACGTAATGCTTCTGATTATTTAAAAGCGGTAGAAATTGAGCAAAGACGTTAATAGGAAAGGAAAAAAAAACTGTCAAGAAATGTATAATATTCAATTATGTAAAATATCGGCTTTTAAATGATAAAGGAATTAAAATTTTGTGGAAAAAAAATTTAATTTTTAATTAATAATTTTTATTTATTTATTTTGGAATATACTCAAGAATGTTTTCAAATGCCATCATTTATTTCGAGTTGTATGATATAAAAAATAATGGTAGTTAATTAGTTAATGATAATTGATTAGTTAATTAATTAAATATTGTGTCTTGAATCCTTTTCATGAAATAGATAATTAAAAACTGATTAAGATTAACAGGAGAGACATTAGAGAATATTTCGATTCAAAGCATTTTTGTATAAAAGTGAATGATGAAATGATTACTTTGAAAATAAAGCTCTGGAATTTAACAATTGAAATTAGATTTATAGAATGGAAAAGAATTAATGATATGTAAAACAGTCATGCATTGTAATAATTATAGTTGTAATCTCCAACTGGGAAAGGAAGGTTTTGATATGTTTTCATGGTATAAAAATCCATGACTCTTACAAAATTCCCCTAGTATATCTATATATAATATTAGATATATATATATATATATATATATATATATATATATCCCGATAATATTAGATATATATCCCGATAATATCATGTACGATATATTATATCATAACTAATAAAAGCGACTGAAAAAGCATTAGTGCGGTTGATGCATATTGGAATTGTTAATTTCTCTATGCTATGTGAGCGTTATTTACTTTTTTTTGCTAAAAATGGCTCACAATCAATTTTTAATGGCAAATATATCTTACTGATTGAAATGCAATAAGGTCTGTGTAGGGTACAACTAGTAACTAGTTGAAGATAGTGTAAAATTTATTCGACAATCAATGTTAACTAGAATGACTGGTATAATAATGCATAATGTAAATGTTATACAATTTGTTACAGAGATGTCAATAGATTGAATTTTGAATTTGACAATGAAACAGTCAAAGAGCGCTTTGGTCATAGATGGTCCATGAAATATTGTACGTGCATTATTACATATAATGTATATTAACAGATAATAGTATTACATGTGCTCTCAGCTTTCCTGTGGAACACATTGTAAAAATTGAATTAAGGTTTCCCTAATAGAATAAGAATCATAATAACCAGACACATAAAAAAATTGCTTTTGGATATATTAATAATATATATTAGTTTTTTTAGTATTTGTTTACTTACACTCTTCAACTAAATTGATTACCAGATTTTAGGAAAGATTAACCTCAGATAGCTGTTTATTTTAAGAATTTATTAACTTAAGTATAGTTTTTTTTTATATTTGCCCGATTTGTTGTTCAGTGGAATCGCATGCAGCTATTGTGCAAGAAGATTCAACTGGAAATCCATTTACGGTGTCCATTACAGCAACTGTTTCTGACTCGATGACCAATTTAGTATTTATTTATTTATTATGATATATATTTTTTTTTATAAATTATGTAGGACCGTAAAAGTGTTTCAGGCACCCCCGTCCCCACTGATACGCAAATGCTGGGTTGATATCCTTGAAAGTCGACTTAATGGCGATGTCAACTTTTCATTGTGTGTCGATTAGGTATTTGTAGTCTACATAAGGGGAATGAGAGACCTGATGTGCAAAAATTAAAAATAAAATAAATAAATAAAAACGTGGAGCGTTTTAAATTAAATGCTTCATATAATTTCTAATAAGAATTTTTACCATTTCCGTTAAAAATAATACATTGCACACACACACACGCACACACACAGACATATATATATATATATATATATACAGTATAGGTCCTGATGGCCGAGCGGCTCAGGCGCTTGGTACCACAGATTTCGGGTTTGTGTCCTGGCCGTGCCATGGATGTTTGTGATGTTTCGGAATCCACTTTACATCGTAGGTACCGGTCTAATAGAACGGTAGAGCGTTGTGGGGGTAGTGTTACTGGCGTTTGTAGCGTATCTTCAAACTATAAGTGCCCCTTGGGTTGTGCTAAATAAGTAACAGCGGTGCAGCCCTTGCTTATGGCATAAGGAATAACTGTCTTTGTATTGCCAGCTGCGTTAGAACAACATAATATCCAGCATATATATGCTGTTTTCTTTTCTATTTATTTAAATGAAAAACTTACCGATAAAAACTTTTGTTTTCAATTTTTTAAAAGTATTTCAATGAAGTTTTTATCTATATAACTTAAAAAAAATCTAAATCATCTAAACTTTCAGTATTGAAGAAAAATTCGACAATAGCAAACAACCGATACAAGCAGAGCATTCTTTGACTGGATGCATTTTATCTACCATAATCCACCATGTATAAGATATCAATTTATTCTACCATTATCATCAACCAGATGATAATGGTAGAATAACTCATGACATGAGAATACATGAGAATAAGACATGACTTGTAACTCTCGGTTACAAGTCATGTCAAAATACTAATGGTTATTTTTAGTTAATAATCTAAAATTCTTTTTACAGATGTCTGAAATATTTATGATTAAAAAAATTCCTTTTTGGACTTCAAAAATAAATAACTAAATAAAACATACAAACAATAAATGTGAGTTTTATTTGTAAAAATTTTTTTGATTTTGAAATGAACCGTAAAAAATTGATATTCGCTGACAGTTGTTTAGTTACATAATGCACGATACATAGATACAAAAAGATTCCTTTTTAGTGATCGATAATATGTATATATATTCCTACTTTTTATTTTAATGTTTTTTTTTCTTTATTTACTTACTTTCATATAACTTTTACGCTTAAATTGTAATTATATGTTAGAAAATCTAATTAATATATATTGATAAAACTGTTTCAACAAACCCGAAATTCAATGAAAGGCTCTTATGTAATCTTTATATAGATAATAGTTTGATAATAATTATTCTCCATAGAATAGTTTGTTAATAGTTTAACTAAATTAATAGTTTTGTAATAACTATTCTCTATATTAAGATATCATAAGTGTCTTTCATTGAACTTAGGTTTTATTGAAACAGTTTTATGAATATAAATTAATTATTTCCTCTAACATACAATTACAGTTTAAGTGAAAAAGTTATTTTTTAAATCGGTGAAATGAAATGAAATTTAAAATTCATAAATAAAGAAAACTTAATTTACAGATTTTTTTTAACTAGTTTTCTTTAAAAGATCAAGTATATTTTCTTTAAATCAACCTTTTTTAATTTTTAAGTGAATAAAAATGTAAGAAGGAGATGTGTAGATAACACATCTTAATATAAGAAGTATCTGTAAGAATCTATCTGTAAGAAGATGTACAGATAGCGTGCAGGAGCGCCGAGATTGGAATCCGATGGTGGCATTATTGTAGTTACTACCTTCAAAATCAATGAGATTCGATGATGTCTATTATATTATGTTTCAGATCGTCTTCACAGATAATTAAGATGATAGATTGAAGTTTTTCAGATTTCCACCCATGCGACAAGCAACTACTGGGCAATAATCGCTTTTACAACTTGTCTATAGGTGGTTTCAATTCTAGAAATGTTCTGTCGGTACCCGTAATACACCTGCTTCTGCGCATGAAAGTGACTAATTTGGTTGATACGGAGTAATTGTCTGCTTCAGAATTTCTACCAATAGCGACATCGATCTGTACTTTATTAGGAATGGAGCACTAACGATTCAGGGATGTAGAAATGTGATCCCCAATCCTATTAGGCTGTGGTAATGGAGAATGAATTCATTTTCATGGATGATAACGCCACGGCCCATCATGCTCGGCTTAGTGGACAATTTCCTATTCGATGAAGGATTCCTGAACAGACTGGACAGAATATTTCCCAGACATGTTTGTGACATGTAACCAATAGAACATCTTTGGGTCATTAAAGGGAAAGAGTTGCTAGTATTTATCACTCCCAGAAGCAATTCAGCCGTTAGAAAGTTCACTTCTACAAAAGTGAGAGAGGATACACACCAATCCCTCATTGATTCCAAGCTTTGTAGGTGTGTAACATTGAAAGCAATGTCACATTCAGTCAGGAGGAATCATAAGACTTTATTGAAACTGATTTGTATCCGAGAAATCACAATTTTTTGTTTATTTGTATAATATGGATGAACTGTGCATTTTTATGACAAATTTCGTCAATAAAATTTAATAAATCCTTTTTAGTTGCTTCGCCTTCTTTTCTCATATCTTATAACACCTACAACTATACATTAGATATCATTTGTTTATATTCATAATATCATAATATCCTTTAATTTTTTTATCAGTATACTTTAGAAGCACTCGCAGTATGTTCTATCTTAAATGTTTTTATAAACGAGGCAAACATAGAATGACAAAATTGCGCCAGAATATGTGCTGATGTTTCTCGTTCAATGTCTGGAAGATCCGAAAATTTACAAACATTAATGAAACAAAACTTTGCAGTGAGTCTGGACACATGTATGATTCGCATAGAAGTTCTAGCTTCCAATGAAATTATTGGCCTAGGAATTGTGTGGGAAACTGTCGTAACAGTAGTAAATTATATAAAAATGAAGTCCTTAAAATCCAGAATCTTTCCTGTACTTTCTTAAGACAAGGGTGCAGTACATTCAACGCTAGTATTTTATTGCTATCCAGATGATTTTCAGGTGGGAAATGTTTGCAATGTGTATATGGATTAAGAAATGTAATCGTCGTTTTTATAGAAGAGGAAACCGAGAATTTTCGAAATGATTTATTTGTGATGAAATTAAGTTACTTGGCGGGCATATTTGAGAAATTAAATATCTTGAATTTTTATTTCGATGAAAAAAATACACATATGTTAGATACGAGTGATAAAGTAATTTTTTTGTGTACCAGATAGGAATTATGGTGCAGAAATTTAAAGAAATAAAATCTTAGAAACGTTTGCAAATGTAAATGAATGTGTTAAAACTTGCAAGGCTGCTTAATAGCACTAAAAATATGTTTTGAAACCATTGAAAATCTTTTAGCCATGCAGATAAAGAATTTTAAAAAAATATTTCCTTACTGGCGGCAATTTGGTAACAAGCTACGAATGGTTCAGGGATCCGTTTCAAAATATTCCCGAATATCTCTCAATTGCCGAAAAAGAAATCTCCATTGAAATCTCCAGTGGAGAAATCAAAAGACAGTTTGGGAATAAATCCCACTTTAAACTTTGGACAGCAGTGGATGATGCATTTTCTACACTGAAAACAGGAGCATTTTTATAATATTATCATTTTCAACATCCAACCTTTACGAAACCAGATTTTCTGCCATGGCTACTTTGAATAGAAAATATAAATCATAGCTAAATATAGAATATATCTATTCTAATTTATTTATATGTATATTTCTAATATTAAATATGGATGGCCGTCACCACAGGTTTATAATCCTTGATCTAGTGTATAGTATGCTAACAATGGTGAAATCAATATAGTTTCTTATTGCTTTGTAAAATATTTTAATATTATTCTACTAAAAAGTTATTAAATAAATTAATATTGTTTGATTTAATAAAATACTGTAGTGTACATATTTTAGACTTTATTAACAATTTTATTTGTTTTGAAATCTTAACCTTCAAATTTTTTTAATGCTGAAATATGATTGAAATGCTACTCAGGGCTTTATTTATTTAAATTAGCAATGAATATTAAAAATTTAAAATGCTCTCCCTGACATTAATTTTTAAATCTATTTTATACAGGCAAGGAAATACCGAAGCAATTTCATTTTAAGAAAAACTTCTCCAAACGTATGAAGAGTAACAAGAATTATATTGGTAAATATATCATTTTATTTTTTCAAATAATTTATATCAATTTTATAATTAAGCATCATTAATTAATGAGTATCATTACGTTTAGCATCTAGATACGAATGACGCAAGTTTAACTATTGTTTTGTTTATTGCTAAAAACAATTTAATTATTCACACAGCAGTATAATAACTAATATAATACTGATTATTTATTTACATAATTACTGTTTTTAATTCCTTATATTTAAAACAATTCTTATATAGATCGATTTAATTAAATTTCGTTTGGTTTGTCGCTCTAAGACGGTTGACACTCTTACACACTTTAGGCTAATTAGACGGGGCCTACAGTTTAACGTGGATTTCGAATCACTAACAAGCATAAAAATATATCGATAATTGATACATAGGTTAGGGGTGTTAATGACGTATCTATGTAAAGAATAATACGTAAAGAAGAAAATGATACTGATTGGGGGATTTTAATGAATTTTAACTATTTTTATGGTGCTATCATTAATAAAAATATTAAAAAATTCCTAGCTAAATACATCTTTTTCAACTTTAATTAAAATAAGGTATAATATAATAAAATTTTAAACACAAATTTTTATTATAATATTTAAAATATCATAAAGAATATAAGAAAAAAATAAGTTTGTATACAAATATATTTAAATAAATTTAATCATCTAATAAAAAAACAAGCATAAACAATTTATGCATTTGCTGTCGTTTTCTTTAAACGCTAAAAACTGTTTAATTTTTTTAAAAAAATAACCTTTATAATTTCTTTTTTAACGAAAAAAGTGTAAATTTGTTGGATATTTCTTAATTTTAATTAGGAGTTTTTTTAACAGAAATTTTGTTTTATTATTATAAATATATATGGTTCCTATCTAATGTAGTTGAGATGATTCACTTGATATTTTTTTTTTTTTTTTAATTTGTTGGAAAGATTTTTTTTTTGTTATTGGTAGACATAACAATTGTTGCTTAAAATATTTTTTGCGAATTTAATTTAGGACAAATCTATTTATAAATAACAAATTTAGTTCTAGTACATTATAATAAATTTCAAATCAAGATATAAACAAGAAAATAACGCTTGTTGTATAATAACAATAAAAGTAGTTGAATGTGATAAAGAAATATTACAAAAATTTTATTTTATTAATATTAAAATAACACGAAATTATACTTGTAACTGATATAATTAATATATTTGCTATTCAAGTATTCAACCTAAATTTTTAAAAAGCATATTTCAGGTAATAAAATTACGCAAACATTTAAAAGTACATTTTAAGTTAGTAAGACGTTTCAAATTATTTAACACATTAAATTATTTTGATTATTCCTAAACGTATTCAATATCCATGAACTCCGTAACAATAAATTCAAATTATGGAAGATAATTTTCAAAATACGTTATCCTCTATTAACAAAACATTTACTTAATAGGTATTTTTATTAATATAATTAAATTTTGAAAATAAAACTTGATAATATTTTCTTTATATTAGTTGAAAAATAGGCAAATGAACATACTGAAGAATTTACAACATATAATTATATAATGAATATAAAAATTCTGAAATGGTCAAGTCTTTTAATTGCAGTAAAAATGATAAACACTTGAGAAATGAAAGTGCATATACTTTTATTATACCAGAAAGATTATGAAAAAATAATAATTTCAATTTGTTGAAAAATATTAAAGGGAATTAAGATTAATTAAATAAAATATGTAACTTTACTAGCAAATATTTTTACAACTTAAATTAAATGCAGAAATTTTTGTAAACATTTAATCTGTAAATGAAAAGATTGAATGAGAATTTCTAAAAATACTTCGACCTTTATATTTTGGAAATTATGTTAAGAAAGATAAGTCATAAAAAAATCACTTGTTCCTTCATTCAGTTAACTTGTAAATCAAGTTGTAAAATGGGATTAAAATAAATCTTAATTTCTTGAATAATGTAGAAATCTTTCAAGTTGTGAGCTGTCGAATCATTTTCCTCATTAAAGGAGTTTCAGAATGTTTGAAGCTGCTATTCTGAATATTTTGTGTTTGCACTTTAAACATTTATGTGCTCATTTCGAATTGCGGAATTGTTGAATATGCTCAGAGTGGCCATGGACATCATAGCATAATCAAATGTCATTTGCGCCAGCCTTACAGCATTGCATTATGCATATCTGTAAATGATTTAATTCAAAGAGTATCACTGTTTGGATGTGAATAGTTCAAAGTTCCTCTAAATAAATTTAATGCACTGAATATATAATATGATTTATTAATTTATTAGTTGTTGACTTACATTCAAAGTAGTATTATGCTGCATTCAGATTCCAAATTAACAAGATCTAAATCTAGATGGAATAATGGAAACTATAAACTGAGTGTAAAGAAAATAATATATTTTAGAATAAAAATCTCTCTTCATAATATCAGTACTATAGATTTTGAAATACTTCATTCATTTTTATTTCTAAAATACATAATGGAAAGACTTTCTTTCAAACTAATACTTTCAGAATTCAGCATGTTTTAATGCTTTATGGTACATGAAATAGACGGAGGACATATATTATGATAAAATAAACTTTTAACATGAAACAATGAAAAGGTATTCATCATTTAATGGTTTAGAATGTGATGTTTATTATAAATTTGTAATTATAGCACTGCACTAAAATAATTAACATTTGATTATAATATATCAAGTGCAAACGACATAAAATAAGTTTGCATGTTTGAAAGTACTTCGGATGTTCTGTCTGAATATTAATAAATGATATTTAAATTTTAAACCATTTTATCCTTCTCAAGAAGAATTTAAAGAAAGTATTTGATTAAAAGTATTAATTTTGAAGGAAAAATTAGCAGTTCTTTGAACATTTTGCCCACATCGGCTTATCAGAAGAAAATATCTGTCTTTGAAGATAATTAAATTTGTGTGGTATAAAATACATGTACAAATATATTGCTTTTAGAATAAAAAAAAAAAATAATAATTCATTAAAGAATATTAAACTGGCCCTAATACAATTTTTTGATTACTCTCAAAAGATTCCAAATATTTAAATTGTTATAATTACTATTACTTAGTTAAGAGAAATGCTATCTTTAAATTTTAGAAAGGTTATAAATTTATGTGGTACCATTATTTTGCCCATTCACAACATCAAAATAAATTTAACATTTAAATTACCTTACTGTTAATTAAACTACTAATTAAATTACTATCTTACTGAAAACCACAAAGTTGTTAATTTATTAATAGTATATATTTTAATTAGCAATATTTTTGTATTCTAATAATTAAAAAAAACATGTTTTTCTTCCACTGATAGAATGCCAGAAGGCTATGAGAAGCGCACTCCCTGCATATGAGAAATAGATGTTTAACCCTTATTGGATACATAGTACCTATCTATTATCATTATAACTATTTTCATGTGTACAACCAACATATCTGTATGAATGATCATTGCATCTATACACTGTTAATGCTTAGAAACTTCAAATGAGGCTACTAATAAACAAATTGTTGCTAAACATAACCTAAATATTGTTAAATGTATAATGTGCAGTAACCCTATTATAAATACTCATGATGCAATAAATGCACAATTATTACAAATGTAATAAATGCACAATTATTATGTATAATTGTAATAATTTAAATTTTGTCACATGCTTTAAATGTATGTATATATAATATGTATGCAAATTCCAAATACTGTTAATTCAATTGTGTAACTAATAGAAACATATCGTAATTTGTTATTGGTATTTCTTGTTGTCATTGCCTTCAGTACGTTACATTTTCATGATACCAACATATTTGAAATATTTGTGTTTAATAACTTATTGATATAATTTATGTGATGTTTTTGAACATAAATGGATGTGTTGTTATTATATATGTATGTAGATATAGAGATAATTTTGTAAATAAACTTGTGTGAAAATACGATAATGGTTCTCATTGCATAAATATTGATTGGTTAAATTAATTTAATATATATATCATTTATATTTGAAAAATATGATTAAAAATTGAGTTATGAGTAATTCAAAATAATTTTTTTTTTTTAAAGTTTTCAAAATATTTTCTAAATTCTTATTAAGTGTAATATTTTGAATAAATATTCGAAAATCTAAAATCTATTTCTCCAAATAGAAATAACAAAATGAAGAAAATAAATTCATTAATCAAAAATTCTATAAAAATTGTGTTATTTGCATAATCTATTCAGTATTTTTACAATTTTATTTCTTTTCATGTGCCTCTGAGTTACGTGTATATACAATTAACTAAAAATTGCAATTTGTTTGTTAACTGAGCATGCTATTAAAATATTAATCTTAATATTCAACTAATTAAAAATTTGAATCAGACAACTTGAGTCATTTGTTCTGTGACAATTAGATAAAATACCATCAATTTTAATTCATCCAAATACATTTATGATTGGAATTTTTAAATGCAAATTACAAATTTAATTTTAAATACATACATATTGAGGCCTTTTGTTATTGATTTTTTTAAAAGTTTATCCTTCAAATATTTGGATTATAGAATATATATATATATATATTATAGAATATATAGATATATATATATATAGACATCCTAAAACATGTGAATGCATTTTTATCCCTTCTATGTTTTTACTTTTTAAATTGGTAAATGCTAAAAGGATTAAACATTTTTCATTGATGTAAATAGTCTTATATATTCCAATAAATACATACATATTGTTTATTGACAGTCTATTTTCTTTTAACATTTTTAACCCTTAAAACAAGTCACTCTTAAGAAAGGAAAGAATACAATACGTATCCACAAACGTACAGGGTGCATGTTTATTAAAGAAACAGTAAGATTCTTTCATTTATTCAATTCCTTCTATTAGCTCACACTCTCCCTATATATATCTTGTTCAAATTTTCAATCGTTCATAAAATACTTTTTATTCATCCACTCAAGGTCAAATAATTTTTTTTTGAGCTTGTAGTGGATGACACTTGATGTTAATACAGTTTTTTCAAATTTTAATTCATTGATTAAATTTAATTAATTAATTTTAGTTTTTTTTTTTTTAAATTTAAGCTGCATATATCTACCAATAGATTGCGCCAGATAAACTTAAAAAAATGAATGGAAATTATTTATAAAGGACTTTCTGCAATAGAGTGAAAAAAAGTAGGCAATATACTTATATTACTTGTTTATATATACCGATAAATATACCACTGGTTTCATTCTTCTCTCTATCACAGTTTTCGAGTTATTTAGTTTATATATATATATTTGTGTGTGAAATAGTTATGGGCCTTATGTTCCAGTTTTATATGTAACGATGGTCTTACCAATGGACATAGATGGGAAGGCATTATTTCCGAAATAACTTTTAGGATTCACTCCACGTCATTTGCGTGCCATGTAAGTGAAAACCTAGAAAACTTCTACCATGTGCTGACTTATGATGACAGTCTTCATAATCGCCATAGTTTCCTTGATTTTCGTAAGTAGCAAGCGCAACAGATGTCACCAATAGATTCGAACCCCAGAACTCTTACACTCTATTTGTATAGATCAGCACAGGGCAATGAATCTGACAACACATATTGATTAATAATGTGAAATACTAGTTGTAATATTAAAAATTATCTTTGAAACTTAATTAATTTTCTTATGTCCCATTATACCTTATCACTAAATATCTCACGTATTGAGACAGTAGGATTATTTTATCCAAATCTCCAAAGTCTTTTTAGTGAACCTCCTATAACCCTCTACACTTGGGAATTACAGGAAACACATCTTTTGTTTACGCAACATTTTTTTTTTCTATTTCCAACAGAACATCTCTTCTCACTTTATTTTTAAATAAAAGAACCCCACCTCCATCCCGTATAAAACAGAGTCGAAATTGTGTTAAAGTGAAGAATAAACCACTAATTGGATTTCAGCAGACTCTGTGAAGAATGAATGGAATGCGCGGATGGGAACTTGAGTAGATTTTGGAGTGTCGTCTCTCTAATTCAGCTTACTCCGGTAAGCACAATTGATGTTGAGAGCTCTGCTTTTATTCTTTAAAGCCAGAATGATTGTTGTATAATAGTCACTTCTGTTAGTGTGCAGGTGCTCTAAAATTAGAGATCTCTGTCTCTCTCTCTCTCTGAAAACTGAAAATGTACAGGAAACTGTTGTTTGTTGAGAAGAATTTGGCTTGTTTAGTTTTCAGAGATAATACATGTTCATTTTAAGGGAGAAAATTTCTATATTTGATCCTTTTTCATTATTTGTATCTTTTTCAGTTTTTGAAGTCCTTCTATTTGTACAATCTTAGTCTAGTAAAAACAAATTAAGCAGAAAATCTTTCATTTTTTTTAATGTAAGACTTATTCGTGTATATTATTCACTTTTGTTAGTGAGGAAATGTTTTAAATTTAGAGTGCCTTTTCCTCCTTTCGAAATGTACATTAAACTGCAGATTTTTTTAGTGCAATTTTTTTTGTTTATTTTGTTTTGTTGCTGTCGTTTGTGTTTATTTTAAAATAGAAATTTATATATTCAATACAATTTTCTCTTTCATTTAGAAATTAGAATTTGAAATTTTATACTTTAGTCGCTGTTTCTCATACATACATTACTAACATTTTTAACATTGTTCTTTATGATCAAATTGAAAAGTTAATTATAATTATTTGTAATCTTGGTATAATGAAATCTACATGCGAAATTTTGAGATGTTAGGATTATATTTTTGTAAAGTCATTTTCTATAAATGATTAATGACTTTTCTTTTCTGAAATGGTAGTAGGAAACTAAAATAATATAAAAAGAGAAATTTTCGTTATTCATAAATTTAATTTTATGCAGAAATATTATTTGATAGATAGATAAATTTAAAAAAAAAATAATGAATATCTACATTAAATTTGTATTTAATTTTTTTTAATGAATTTAATTTTTATCTGACTTTTAATTTTTTTTTATTTCATATTAATGCCATTTTCCTTGTCTTTTTGTTTTAATGCTCTATGTTTTAAAAAGTGGAACAGATTATGAGGAAAACTTCAATAAAATTGTAAATGTATTTCAAATTATTAAATTGTTCAATAAACACATAATAAAATATTAAACAAAATACATATTTTGTACAATTTTATTATGAGAAATTTTATAATGTGGATTTAATTTATGCAATATATTAGCTAGGTACATACTAATGCAAACCACAACAAACCAACCCAAAATTTCTCATTTAATTAAGAAACTAATACAGTGTTTTACATCTAAATAACAAATGAATAAATAAATAATTACTCAAATTCATTATTTCTAATTGTGTTTTTGACTTTGCTGATAACGTTGCTCTAGATACGGTAATTATTTTCATAGCTCTTGCAGAATACCAAAATATGTCACAAACATTGTTATCTGGCTGTGATCTAACACAGATTAAATGTTATCACATTCCAGATTTATATTCCTTCCACGTGAGTTTCTCACCAGAGGAAAATGAGGCAAAGTAAGATTTGATCACCCCAGAAAGCTAAGTGATCAATACAACATGCTGCTATAAAGAAGCACTATCACAGACGAAGCATTCTTTTATATCATTCATCACATGAGATGTTCTGTGATGGATTTTTCCTTTTCCCGAGTTGCTGTTTTCCTCATCTCTGACTGTTTTTTTCCCTTCCCTTTATGGGATGAAGAATTTATCCAATAAAGGTTCTATTTTGTGTGTGTGCTTCTGTATTTATATTAGCAATTACCTAAAATCTGAAAACTTGTTCTCATGTCTATTTGGCAGCTGGCGTATCGTACCAATGGGGATAGATGCCTTAACCTTATTGTCTTAATTCATAGATATATTTACAATTTTAATTGGTTGCTTAAATGTTAGTAAAAAAGATGCAAGATATAGTTTCTAAAAATTAAAATAGGGTACTCCAAAAATTAAAAAATACTAATATAAATGAAAAGTAAGATACAAAATAAAAATTAAAAGAATTTAAGTTAAAATTCGGTACAATTAGGACATGTTTATTTAAAATGAAGTTTACTATTCTGTTCAGAATAAGATATATTGTTTGGATCATTGATGTATATCAAATGATATCTATAACTATTCCAAATAACCGTACTTTAATTTTGTAAGATGATTAGTTTATGTAATATAGACTCCTTAACGTTTATTTTACATTACAGTAAAGCTACTTAAAATCTGATTACTGGTATCTATGTTGACTCGAAAAGAAAATTAACTGTTCTGTTCTAAATAAGAAAATTGTTTAAGTTGTTTTGGTTGATATGAAAAGTATTTTCCACTTTAAGGTGATAAATTAAAATTATGTCATTATTTTAATGAGGTAAGGTCTGCAGTGGCTAAAAGGTTGATATAGAGCAATAGGCTGAGGGCTTTATGGGCCACATGACAAGAAAAGGATAAATAAGTAATGTTACAATAATTAAAACATTATAATCTATCAACATTATCCTTTTATCATACTTGAGAGTTTTTGCATTCATAAAAATAAAATGATAATTTATACAGGAAAGTCTTAATTATAGTAGCTATGCTCTAAAATCTGCCTATGGTTCTCACAAATATTTGTAAAAATAGTTTCCTCTGGTTGAAATAAGATAACAAAAGAGTAATTATTGTAAATAATATATAAATAAAACAATAAAACGAAATCATTATCATGGGGTTTGGGTTTAGTTTACTATTTTCCTAAAAAGGATAATGAATCTGTTTATAAGAGTCCTTTTTTGATTTTATCTTGCATATTTATTATTATAATCAAAAATGAGAATATTTTTCTGTTCGAAATACGATAATGATCTCACATTATTAAAAACAATATCATGAATTTAAACGAAGTTTTGTATTTCATCCCGGTATCGGACTGCTTTTTCGCTTTGGGATGATAATTATATTGAAAATTATTTTAATACCATTTTTGAATGTTTTTTTTGTAAATTCCTTTATGAAAAGTTTACTTATCAAATATTGATAAAATATCAGTTTGAAAAAAAAATATTCTTAATTTTAATTAAAGAATCCCATAAAATTATGCATTAAAATAGATGAAAATTATACATAAATTTTTAAAAATAAATTAAATAAAGTGATTAATAAAGAAATAAATGTGAATGATCTATTAAGAGATGTTATTTTCACATATGGATTGTTCAATAAAACAATCCATATGGGAAAATAATATCTCTAATATCTATATAATCATATATATAATAATATCTTGTTTTTAATTACTTAAAGAATTTATTAATTATGTTAAATTCAATAAGTCTTCAAGTTGAGATTTAGCAAAATCGAAACAATACGTGTGATTTATAAGGAATTTTGAATGATTCTAAGAACTTCTAATAATTTGCAGCCTCTTTTGTACTTTCGCAATTTAATTATTACAATAACATTCAGAATTACTGATTAATTTAGAAACTTAAATCAAAATTATAAACTATAAACTCATTCTAATATTAATAATTATCTATTTCTTGGTAATAATTATTAACAAAAATTTCATTTTAATTCCCTTCCATTCCTTTCGAGTATATCATAAAACGTTCATTCTCGATATGCATGTTAATTAAAACATCCATTAGGATATTAAAGCATTAACAATTCATAACACGAGCATATATATGTGTGTATTTTTTCTATAGCTAGCATTTTCCATTTAATTTAGACGTTTTATCTAATAGAAGATTTAAGTTCGAAGCTCAAATCACTTTCTAATCTCAGTTTAATGACACAATCCATTTTATTTTGACACATGTTCGACAAAAATTGTATTTTTCAGAATTGATATATGAACAACGTGTATGTGCTTCTGATGAAGACGTCAGGAGACTTTCAATTATGGCTCTATTCTTTTGACGTATTTGCTGGTGTATATATTTATTGCAGATAAACCCATGAACTTTTCAAAGCTGTTTAATTATAAATTACCTATTCTTTTTGAATTTAATAAACATTCTTTTGAATTTCAATTTTTCAACTTAGAAATATTTATTTTAATAGCAAGAAATAAAGTATCCTTTGCATTTCGTTGCGTATATAATCAGATATATTAGAAAGTATTTCAACATATCTGCAAGCATTTAGCAGATTAAATTATTTTCACATTACGTTTATTATTAATAAATTGCAAGTGTCTAGAAGCTAAAAATTACGATATATAAATGAAAAGTTTTTTAAATAGAATATTTGTGATTATTCACAAAGGAACTTATTGACTATAATAGATATATTAGAAAATTTTTCAACATATTTGCAAGCATTTAGTAGATTAAATTACTTTCCATTGCATTTATTATTAATTAATTGCATGTGTCAAGAAGCGAAAAATTACAATATATAAATTAAATTTTTTTGAAGCAGAATATTTATGATCATTCATAAAGGAACTTATTGTCTCTTATTAGAATTTAAAATAATACAAGAACATATATAAAATTTGAAAAATTAAAAATTTACTATAAATAAGTAAACTTTTAATTTAAAGTGACTATTTAATTTATGGAAGCTTTAAGAATTAGTTAATCAAGTTGAACAAGAAGGGTATTTGAATAAACTGTAATGAACCATAGAATATTCAATGACCTTTACGATATAAACCACTTCAAACACGGAATTAATTAATGAACGTGAATAAAATAAGAATATATTAATGAAATTCTCGAAAATTTAAGAAATATGATATGCTTTGATTTATTAAGAGGCACTGAAGTTTTTTTACGCTTAAGGATACGAAATACTAACAAAGATATCGAAAAAAGTAAAAAAAAAAAAAATAATGTAGTTTATGTTAAATAATTGCAAACATTTGCTATTGGACAGCATTTATTGGCTTATTGTTGGTGCATTATTTCACAAAATTGACAGTAAATGTTTTTTTTCAATTTTTCCGGCAGTTAAATTAAATATATGATTTTTAAAAAAAATATATGCAATCTATTTAAAATATAACTATAAACATTTGTAAATATATTTATTATTTATAAGAAACTAGTAATGTTTAGTAACTATTAGATCAGAGTCTAATTTTAAAATTAAATTTAAAAAAAATTCTCAATTGTTTTCAGTTACAGTTTGTTTATATTCTTTAGTTTATTTAATCAGTTAAATATAAAAGTAAGTAAGGAACAACATTTAAACATTTAATGAATACTTTAAAATTTTTGATTGAAATTTGTTTCGTATTTTAGGACGTAGATTTTACGATGGTAAGTTAAATAATAAACAAATATGTAATCTTAAGAATTTATTGTTATTTGCAAGAAAAAAGATTTTAATATTTGAAATGCATTATCCCATATAATAGGTATGATGTATTTTATTTATTAAAAAATTTGCTACACAATTACTTTTATAGAAAAAGGTGAAAATAATTTATAAATAATAAAAATTTATGATGCAGATTGATATGAGACTTATTAATAATGCGGAAGTTACATGAATTGTAATGTCGTTAATATTATTAATTACAAAGTTATATAAGTATTCATTTATGAAGATATTTATAGAAAAAAAGCAATTTCATTTTATTCGAAATAACTTCGCAGCTTAATGACCAAGTTCTTGCAATTTAAGTTAAATGCACATTTAGTATCATAATAAAAGTATATTTAAATTAAATATATCATATTTGTTAAATGAAAGTAAATATATTTTAATTTGATTGATTTTAAATGCTTTCATCATAAATATTATTAATGAAATATACTTATCCATACATACGAATACATAAACATACATATATGACAGAGGACATTATTGAAATAAAAAATATATTACAAGCCTCGAAATATTACTGTTATATATTATTACTTCTTTAAATATTATTCAAATGAGCTTGAAATAATTTTCAATTTTGCTTTAAAAAAATAATTCTAAAACAATAATTATATATATTTTCTACACAATTATAGTCTTTTACAATATGGACTTGATTACATAAATATTATTGTGAGTATTAAATGTATTTAAATTCACATTTTAAATTAAGAACTACTAGGTTTTTCTGCGGAATCTGCTTAATTTTAACAGATCTCAGCGCAATTTCTTTTTTAAGACTTATTATTTCCCCGCAAAAAATTTGACCAAATAACTCTAAAATTAAATTGATAGAAAATGTTAATTTAAAAAAAAAAAAAACTTACTGAAATAAGAAATCTATAAGTTTAAAATAAAAGACTTCTTAATGATAATGTATTATAGCTATTAGCTATATTGCTCATATAGTTATATAGTTTATTTATTTACTATTTAAAAAGTCAATAGTAAATGAAAGCAAATATAGCATTTATTATCAGACAGAAAAACAATTGTAAAAGAATGTTGTTTCTATTTCCGCTGTTGGTATTAAAAACTATATGTTACTATATAAGTCAAAATCTACTTAAAAATAATGCATATAATTTATTTAAGATATAAAATAAAATAAAATATTTAAAGGTGCATTCCTTTCATTATTTAGCTGGTTTTTATTTCTAGTAGTTGATTTTAAATCATCATTGTAATAATTGTTTTTTATCATAATATTTTCGATTTTTTTTCTTTTTTTAAATATCTATTAATTATCAAATTCAAAATTTCAATTTAGTATTTGATTCTATTGAATATTTCTATAAAAATTATTAGTCAGAAATTCTATAAAAATTATCAGTCATGATAATTTTTATAGATTTAAATTTTCATTACATAAATGAAAATTTTTCAAACATAATTTTTCACTACATAAATGAATTTTCGTTATATAAATGAAAAATAAACAATCATTTAAATATATAACAATTATATATATTTTATGAAGTGAAATGTAAAGCCCTTACATAAAATAAACAAGATTTACAAAAAAAAGGTATGTAATTTAATATACACGATTTTTTATGATAGGTATTTTAATATGACCGAAAAAAAGGAATACATTCGTTAATATATTGATTACAAAAAAAATATTAGCAAAATGTAAAGTATTTATTCATGATTTTTTTTTAAATGTTTGAAGTTTTTTTAAGATAGATTGAACTAAATCTGCTATATTTTAGAAATGATTGAAACGTTTTGGACTTTTATTGATATTTAAATTAAGTGAATGCTACTTTGCCAGTTTAATCATTACTGATGTACAAAACCGGAAGTGCCGTGGATCACTTTCTTTTAAGGCCTATTTCTTCTTGGCTCCTTAACTTCCGGTTTCTCTAATACATTGCAGTAATCAATCTTTTTTTTCTTCTTTACTACATAAGTAAAATTATTTGATAAATGGAAATAGTTTGATAAAATAATTATTGTTAATTGAAAATAATTATCATTGGTTTATTGTATTTTTAAATTTCTGTTGAAATTATTTAATTTGTGTTTTAATATGATTGATAATATATTAATAAAATGAACGTAACATTATGTTCTTATAAGCAATAACAAATTCATTTTAACAAATTCGTGTTGTTGATCAAATTTAAAATTCAAAATCCTAAACTTTACCAACATATGTGTTTAATGAATTAGAAAAAAATATTTTGATTTTCTATTATTTGCTATTATTCGCTATTAATCAATTTTGATTTGCAAATATTAAATTATTGCTATCATTTGCGATTATTATTTGATTTTTATTATTTAATTTGCTATTAATTTATATTTCATTTTATTGCTATTATTTTGCTATTATTTGCTATTATTTTTAATTTCAAATTATAAATAAGAATTAAAAGAATACTGAACAAAAAACACTCACCGAAAGAAATAGGTATTTTAAATGAAATTAAAAATTGCAAATTAATCAAATATGTATTACATAAAATAATCAGATTTATTAATATTGGTATATACATTGTGATATGTTTATAAAGAATGTTATTTAAATATTTATGTATGTTTTGAATATTTAAAAAGGAATAGAAAGAAAAAATTTAAATTTCTTTAATATAATTTGAACTCTTTTAAGAGTAACATTTTTAAAAAACAATTCCTTTAAAAAGCAGCTTAAGTTTTTTTTTTTTTTTTTTTTTTTTTTTTTTTCACTTAAACATTAACGGTTAACCATTGTTTAAACTTTTAAATAGAATTTTAAGAAATACAATGTAAAAATAAAGAAAAAAAATTAAATATCATTAAAATAGTTTTCCACATTAATTGAAAAGATGTAAACAAAGAGATTTAACATTAATCAACCGAATCAATTAAAAAGATTTTAAGAGTTCTAATGAATTTTATTTTGTACTAAATTAATGACAAATAGTTTATTTTATTCGTACTTTTTTTTAATGTTTAATTACATACAAAACCAAAGTAAGAAGATTTTAAAGCACAAATTAATTAAACAAGTTTTAAAACATTTATTTTCTCAATAAATATTTTGATAAAGTATGATCTTTGGTATTAAGAAGTTGTAATTTAAAAACTATTTTTACTATAAGATTGTTAATGTTTAATTTAAAATTGTTTTTTTAATAATGTATGGTAAATAGAACATTAAATTTTTTTTAAATGCCATTTTGCATAATAACCAATGTAACATTAAAATTTAATGCAAAAAAGAAATTTTTTTTTTTGAAGATAAGAATTAAAAATGTTGACTTTTTCCTTCGATAAAAAGTGTTTACTTTTTGAAACACAACATATGAGATTTCTATACAATACTATGATTTTAGATTCTGTAATTTTAAATTGCTGAGAATTAAGTCTAACAAAAAAAGTAAGTCTTTATAGGATTAAAAATTGTATGTTTGTTTAATTTTTTTGTTTGAAAATGTATTAGATTTATTTAAAATCATATATTTCAAAACCTTGAAGTGTTGAGTTTGATATGAATAATATTGTTTTTTAATAAAAACTTGTTTTTTATTAAAAAACAATATTAGTTTAAGGTTATAAAGAAGATATTTCAATCAAATTTCACTTGATTAATATACGCTAAAAACTAGTAAATTAGATATTGTTAAAAAGGAATTTTTGATAAACGGTACTGATTTTTAAAATTTTTGTTCAGCTAATTTGCTATCTATTTCATTTACAATTAATTTACTGTATATTGGTGACCACAATTAAGTAAAATAACAGAAACCACGAGGAATATTTAATTAAATATATTTTAATAACTTAATAATTTTTTAAGTGTTTGATGGGAAAATCTACTTTAAACATTAATTATTTTCTTAACTGTTAAATATAGTTTTAAACCTATTGGATTGTGTCTGCTTTGAGAATTTGTTCCAACTGAAATAAGTATTTTAATTTGCTAACAGGTTAAAAATCGGGCTATTTTTTCACTCTATTATTTAACATTGTTACAGATGCTAAACATTTTTTTAAAGTTCTGGTATTATCTATATTTCTGCCTTCTTGTTATTAAATAATTAAACTGCTAAAATATTTAACGCTAAATTATATAAAAATTACTTTGAAATATAATTATTGGTATCTCATTCAAAATATATTTAATTTTGACAACATAAATTAATAATGTGTATAAACGTTACATGAAATTATAGCAAGTATAAATAACATAAAGTGGTTATGCTATTGCAAAAATTATTTTGCTCGTCATAAATTAGTAAAGATATCTTACATTCATTCTGGTACAATATATTTTAGAACGACTCCCCCCCTCCTCCCAGTGATTGTATCTCGAGACTTCACATCCTATATAATATTTGTTGAACACAATATATGAAATTAACCCTAAAAATATATAGCTCCATGTGCTTCTTGTTTTAGCACTGTTATTGAACATACGTATTTATTTGCTTTTATAGATAAAATGCATTATTTGTGCATCCATATATATTAAAAAATTAACTGTCAAAATTATGAGAAAAACTTAACTTTGATTTTAAAATAATATTCTTACGCAAACATGCTGCCCGCGGAGATAGGATACATTTCGAAAGTGGCCCGCAAGATCATTTGGGTTGGCCACCCCTGGTCTACATCTTCTTTTTAGTACGGAAATATCTCATATACAATCACCTTAGATGCAAAAACAGTGTACTAAATAATGCTAACGAATGAAGTCCAGAAACCTTTCAACATATCGTATTCACACGTATAAGTGTTTTAAAATAACATAGAACCCTATAACATATAATAATATAATAGATCTTGAAATTTTCGCCTCTATAAATGCAATATACTTAGTAAGGTAAGATTACTAATTCCAGCTAAGGTAATTTATATTTATCTAAGACCTTATCCCTCAAGTATTTGCCTACTGTTTGTAAAGATCATTATTGGTATTTATTTTGGTTACATTAATCGTACTACCTACACACACGCACGTCGTAAATAGCTTTCATGTCTTTACGAAAAATATTTCTTGCGCTTACGGTATTTAGCGAAGAAAATATCCATGTGCCCAAAAGTAATAAGTACGTAGGTGGATTTTAACTAATCACGCTTCTTTTTTTTTTTTGGCATGCTTCCAATTCTGTTATTATGGGGACTTTCATTCCCAAAACCGAAAATATCATTTAGGTTAGGAAAAGAAAAATGTGGATTCCATAAAAACTATTATCTAAAAACTTGTGTAAAAAAAAATTCCTGATTTATTGTATCTCATGTAAGCATAACGACGAATTTAGGAGAAAAAAATTACTTGTTTTATTATTATTTTTTTATTTTGTTTTTATGTGGGAAGCATTTTTTTTTGGTGGTCGTGCTCTCTGTTATGAATAAATAACTACTTGCTGTTTACAAGAGTTTCTTGAGAATAAAATAAATACTTTACTTATGTGTTATAAATAGCCATAATATAAATGCGTTATATATAGTGTCCAAAATATTTAAATGTTATGCAGTTTGTATAAGATTCTATTCGTTATCTGTACGCCACGTTACTTCTTATATATATATAGATATACATATATATATATATATAGAGAGAGAGAGAGAGCGAGAGAGAGAGAGAGAGAGAGAAAATTATTTATTATAGAGATATTATATTTATTTATTATTGTATATATAGAGAGAAAAATTATGTTTGTAATTACATGTAGATAATATCATTTACATTATGTAAATATTATATCATTCATTATAATTTCATACTGTAATATAAGTCATTTGATTATTTAAAATACATATTATAATAAGTATATCTAATATTTTGTCACTAAACCGAATTTCGAAAACATCTAATTTTTTCCACCTTTTTTAAATCATTTCTTGTAAATTTCTTTTTACTCTATATGTATTTTAACTAATAAATCCTCGCCTGTAATAAATACAGTATGCTTATTAAGGTACGATTACTGATTTCAGCTAAAGTAATGTATTTTTATATAAAAACCTTATCTCTCAAGTATTTGCCTACTATTTGTAAAGATCGTTATTGGTATTTATTTTGGTTACATTAATCGTACTACCTACACACACGCAGGTCGTAAATAGCTTTCATGTTTTTAAGAAAACTATTTCATGCGCTTACGGTATTTAACGAAGAAAATATCCATGTGCCCAAATGTAATGAGTAGGTGGATTTTAACTGATCACGCTTCTTTTTTTCATTCATTTTTTTTTTTTTTTGGCATGCTTCCAATTCTGTTATTACGGGGACTTTTATTCCCGAAACCGAAAATATCATTTAGGTTACCGAAAAGGAAAATGTGAATTCCATAGAAACTATTATCTAAAAACTTGTATAAAAAAATTCCTCGATTTATTGTGTCTGATGTAAGCGTAACCACGAATTTAGCAGAGAAAAAAAATCTTTATTTTTTTATTATCTTTTTATTTTGTTTTTATGTGGGAAGCATTTTGTTGATGGTCTTGCTTCCTGTTATGAATAAAGAACTACGCTGTATACAACAGTTTCTTGAGAATAAAATAAATACGTTACTTTGTTATAAATAGCCTTAATATAAAAGTGATACATATAGTGACCAAAATAATTAAATGTTGTATCTTTTGTATAAGATTCTAGTCGCTATCTTTAAGCCATTATATTTTATATATACATTTTTTTTTTAGTTATTTAGGAATGCATATATGAACAGTATAATAGTTTAGCTTTCGAAACATTACATATGTAATTATATGTATATAATACATAAATCATTCCTTGTAATTTTTTTCTTTACCAGATATGTAATTTCAATAATAAATCCTCTGTTTGAGTCAAGATAAAACTGCTTTTATTTTATTATCTTTAAATAGCTTTTCGCGTATTTTGAAATTAAAAGTTTATGTTTTACTTTCCAGTATATAATGCATAATAGTTGAATGCATATCAACTTTTGGCGTAATAAAAAAGTAATAAGGCATTAAATTAAAATAATAATAATATACAATAAATAATTTATATAATAATAATAATAAATTAATATAGATTTTCTTAGCATAAAGATAATTATATTTATATATTCTGTCTTTGCAATGTTGTTTTATTTTATTTATTATCTAAAATTATCTGCGATTGTATTGTACATATACAAGGAGTTACAATGTAATTTTGTTTTTGTATTTATTAAATATATCCCTAAGCGGTTTCAAGAATATATACTTTTAAAGTAAGGAATTTTTATCATCTTTAAAAAAAATAACTTCCGTACTTTTACATTATTTTATATTAAAATAAATAGACAATAATTAAGCTAAAAGTTGTTTTAATTCCTATGTATTTTTAAGGGGCATCTGTTAATTGTGTCCCCTCTTTTGAAGAAAAAAATTTATACCTATGGCAGTCAACCCGGTCCCTGCCACCCCACTAATCGGCGCTCCTGCTGCCATGGTGAACGGTAGAGGTTTTATCAGATATTGATGTATTATCCTTTTTTTAAAATTTATTTGACTTTTTAAAATCGTCGAAATGAAAGTTTTTAAAAGTATTGTTTAAAAACATTTCCATAGCATCATTTAAAAATATTTTCATTAAGTTTTCATAAAATTCTTTTATGTTTATATTATAAAACGAGTCACAAAAGCGAGGAGTCTTAAAACGAAAAACACTGCAATCATGCAGGTGAGTATATATCTCTAATACTGTGAAATCATATTTTACAAAAAATTTTAATCTTTTGAATAATATTGTTGCCTGCGCTATTGATGGAGCACCATCAATGGTAGGTCACGATCTTATATTTATTATTTATTCGAAGGAAGATGTGATAAATGTTTTGTATATTCCTTGTAAATGTTTTGTCCATAGACAACATCTTGTAGGAAAACATTTAAGTACAACTCTCGTTCAGCATCAACTACACTAATTTGAGCCATACACCAGATCAAAATCAATGCAAAAAAGGGTAGAATGTTTCCACAGCTTTGCCAAGACAATAATAAATATTATAAAGTTAAAAAAGTTATAAAAGTTGTCTACTTGTTTTATAAAGTTATTTTGCACACAGAAGTACGTTGGCCATCCGTGGTATATCTTTATCATTTAATGCTAACAAAACGATCTAATGTCATGAGACTGAAAGTAATATTGAGTATTTGAAAGCTATTTAAAAGTAATAATGAGACCAGTCAGCAATTGAAAAAAAAAATTAAAACTAACAGATATTTTCAAGAGATTTAATGATATCAATTTGAAGCTTCAAGGAACCACTAAAACTCTTGTAGGTTGCCAAAGTATTGGGTCATTATTTACTGCCACACTTGAACTTCTTCGTTATGATCTATTGAAGAAAGAATTCCATCCGTTTAATAAATTATTATTTCGAAAAGATGATGTAACTCCAGAAGATATTAAGAGATTCAACAGCCATCTCAGTAAACATAAATTGGACATGGAAAAGTGATCAAAAAACGATCGAAGATTTGAAGATATTTTGAAATTGATTGTGTATGGCTGCATGAAAAATCATTTACAGAATATATTGAAGAATCTGATATAACTTGCCACAAATGAACTGTTAGGAAATATATATGATGAAGAAAATATAAATTGATGATGCTGGATATAAAAATCAATGGCGAAAAAAGGGCCTGTCTTATATCTAAATATATGGGAAATGATATTGACCTTTCCTTACCTCGTATCCTGTGGAATCAGGTTTCAGTTCTGTTAATCTTATTCAGGTCAAAGTAAGAAATCGCCTAAATATTTTTGAAAGAGGAGATATTCGTTTGTTTCTTACAAAAATTGTGCCACTTATCCAGTATTTAATTTAGCAACATCAGCTTCAGGATTCACATTAATAATTTAATTATTTTAATACAATTTCACCAGACTTCACGCTTCAGTATATGAAAAGTATAAATAAAAATATAGCTTTAACTATAATAAGTTATTTTATAAAGATTTATTTTGTCAAACTTAGCGAAAGTCTGACATAAAGAATGTGATAAGTATTTATTATATACTTTAACTTATTATAACACTATTTTATAAATTTTATAATGTAAAGGTACTTCCCTACTTTATAATTATGCATTAATGTGGAACCGATGGGAGTTAGGAAATGTTACTACTAACAGTGATACAAATGTGGGATGTAGGTATATAAAAAAGTTGACTATTCCTAATTTATATAAGCATTATTCTTTCGATGCAAGTTGTATTTGTTCGATTCCATTTTATGTACGTTTAAATCATTTTTGCAATAGTATGGTTTCTTCATACTTTAATAATACTGTCTCAGAACTGTCTGAGAATTTCCTCTCCCATGTATTTCTTTGGAATTAACTGATAAAAATAATGGAGAGAAATGGTTGTTGGTAAAATTTTATATTGTGCATTTAATTAATTTATATAGTGAAATTTGAATTTTTATAATTACATTTTTATTCTTGTCTTGTGCACAACTTTTTGTTTTACATAATGTTTATTCAAATTAAATAGTTTATTGTTAAGAAAATGACGCAAGAAAACTGGATATTTTTCAGTTCGAAATTCTGACAATAAGCAAGTTATTCCATTTATATTACTAAACGAATGTTATTTCGTACTTTAAAAAGAAATATCGCTGCAATTTTACTAATGGTATATTTGATAAATAGGAAAATGCTATTCTTAAAAGGCAGTTAGTAATAAAAAAGTTTGTGGCATTACTTAACTTTGAAAATTATATTGTATGAATAATGGTATACAACTAAATATTTTACGTATAGCATGCATCGAAATACTTAAAAATTACATAATTTCTTATTTAAACGCATAGTATTAATTCATATAATGATTTATGCTATTCATTTATGTAAGCATATTTCACATAAATTATATTATTTCTAATAAAAAAAATGTTAACCTTTACGTTTATTTCTAAGGAATATAAATAAGAAAATTTCAAAGTTTGTTCGCATCTTCATTTCCTTAAAATACAAATGACGATGTTTTATTCATATTACATGATCATTTGTATGGTAAATTATTAGGTGAGGTATTATGAGGAATTTAAATTTTTACTACACAGAAATTGATTTTGAAAAGCAGTCATTAATATTCTTAAGAAAATTGAGATGTTTGGAAAATATATTTCCTATTTCGCTCGCAGTTATCAGCATTCCAAAAACGTCAATAACTATAATGTATTCTTTCTGGTTTGGTAGAGTAATGGGACTCATAATGGGAATGCTAATTTTGAAACACTATAGAGATTGAATATTGCTTACAAAATACGTATTCTTTACAAAGTTAAGATGATAAAAATGCTTCTGGCAAATGGATTTCTTCAGTTACTAAATCATATTTCACGAAACAAATTATGAGTAGTTAATTTATCGTAACAAAATTCTAAAACTACACTTGTTTAAATGTATCGAAAAGTAAATAATACCTATCATTCATAGATAAAGGATTTTTTTTTTCATTTCATTCATCATAAAAATTAAATGCTCAATATATTATTCTGCATAAATTTCTATTATTCTGTATTTTTATTTTTCTGTACTTTTGACTATTATTTTCTGTAATTTATATCAATTAAAATTATTCTGCATATTTATTTCGTATTAGCGTTTATATATACAAGATTAATTATCTATATGCAAATATATATTTTGAAAATATGCACATATTTTCAAGCTTTAAAATCTGTTTCTTTATTGATGTTTTATTGAATAAATAGATGAAATTAATTTCGAAAAGCAGTTGTTTAATTAATAAAAATAAAGCTAATATATTGATTAATTAATATATTGGTTATTTAAAATAATTCTCACAAAATTCTCTAACTTACTCTGATTAATACAAAAGAAACATGTACAAAGCTATTAAAATTTTCAGAAAAAATTATTTATTCTGCTTAAATATTTATTATTCTGTATTGTTATTATTTTGCATTTCCATAATTTTGAATCTTTCTGTAATTTTTACTATTATTTTCTGTAATTTCTATTAATTAAAATTATTTTGCATATTTATTGGTTATTATCATTTATATTTTATTCTTTACAGATCTATTAAAGAGAGAGAAAATTTATGTAGAAAACAGCTTGTATATACAAATGAATAATAATACACTTTAATTTCTACATTTCTTTGTCATTTTAATGTGCAGTATTTTTTTTTCAAAATTTCAATTCTTATAGGTATGTTTAAAATATTATTTTTAGAAATGATTTTTTTCAAAAATTAAACCATATTTGTGTTAACTAACGTATAAATAATTAAATATTATAAAAGATAGAAAGATACCCTTTATTTTCATTTAAATGCATTCTCATTGCAAAAGAAAAAAAATCGATGTTGGGAGTTGATCGAAATGCACCTACATTCTTAGAACTAAAAATGTTTTATTTTTACATTTTATATTTACTTTTAGCGACAATTTATTGATTAAATTAGCTGAAATTCTTTTCAAAAAGTGATTGTTTAGTAGATAAAAGAAGGGCTACTACATTGCTAGTTAAAATATCTTTCGAAAGATTTTCTAACTTATTCTGATTAATACAAAAGAAACATGTTCAAAGCTACTAATATATTTCAGAAAACATTTTTTAATGTGTATTAGATTAAGTATGGAAGTTTTAGAAACTTCACATTAATAATTCTAGACATACTTTGATTCAAAGTTATATTTTAATTATGTTCAACAATTCCTTCTTTTAAATCTTGTATCTTTTTTTTATTAAAAAAAATGATTAAACATCTTTATTTTAGTTTTTTTTTTCCTGTTTTTAAAATTATTCTCATATTTTAAAAATTGTTTAAATAATCTATTTTGTTAATACAAATGAAACGGTTCTAATATTATTAACAAAAACATTCCTTGTTGATTGTGTTATAACTTGTAGATGAATAAGATATAATAATTAATATAACTTATATAATATTGGTATTCTGCATATGGGATGTAAAGATAAGCATTTATTTCATCCTAGAAGCAATATGCTTTAAATGAATTAATTCAAGAATAAACAATAATCATAATATAATACTCAATCCTCACATTAAATTAGCATATCAAAGTGTGCTATTGTGTATCTTTTTAAACTTCCAATGTAATAGTATAAGTCTTGGGCTCATCTAAAATTTGAAACAAGAATATCGTAACCTGTTTTAAACTTAATTTTAAAACACTGCTTATGTATGCAACAAAAGTTTCGTTGGGTACACACAATCCGTCCGTTATAGCTTTGATGCTTTGTGAAGTATTTTATTCAAGATAACGAAATTAGTGGAGTTTTGCTTTATCGTTAATTATGCAAAATAGAAATTTAGCGTTTGAAATGTTTAGCAAACTATTGCAAAGTTTCCGTTTTAATGCTTTTTAGAATGTGCCGAAGTACAATTTATTTTACATCGTTTATTTATAAATTATATTTATTTGACGAGTCAAAGTATGTAAGAAAAAACTTTTTAAATAGTTGAATTTTATACTAACTAAAAGTGAAATTTCATTTAAACGGTGTGAGATAGTAGTAATAATTCCTTTTACTGCTGATCATACAATAATATACGATAATCTAACAATTTTTAGAAAATGATCTGTAAAACTGTTTAACTCTCTGTAAGGGTATTTCATTCATATATATAGTCACTATATATATGAATGAAATACCCATCGAATTGGAAGAAATGCTAAATAGTGTGTATATTCAGTGTATTTAATCAAAACCATTGCAACAAATGATAGAATGATTCGACAACTTTTCCAGGAGAATAACAAAAATTTTATAACGTTATTTTTGAACACAGAAATTTGGTGACCTTAAAAAGGTATATCTTTAGCTCATTTCAGTGGCATTAAATGATAATATCATGAGACTGAAAGTAATAATTAGTATTTGAAAGTTATATGAAAGTAATAATGAATATTTTGAAGTTATATCAAAATAATAATTAATATTTGAAATTTATTTAAAAAGAATAACAAGTCTTTGAAAGTAATAATGAGACAAATTTGCATCCACAGTTGAAAAAAAATTAAAACCAACTGATATTTTCATGAGATCTAATGATATCAATTTGCAGCTTCAAGGAGCTCATAAAGCTCCTGTATGTTGTCAAAGTATTGGATCATTATTTATTGCCACACTTGAACTACTTGGTTATAATCTATTGAAGAAAGAATTTCATCCGTTTCCTGAATTTATCACCTCGAAAAGATGATTTAACTCCAAAAGAAATTGAGAGATTATTTAGCCATTTGAATGCACATAAATTGTACAACGAAAAATGATCGAAAAAGTTCGACAATTTGAAAATATTTTGAAATAAGGTGTATGACTGAATGAAAAGCCATTTACAGCAGAAGAATCTCATACAGGTTGCCAAAAATAAATATTACAATTTACATAGGATTAAGAAAATATAAATTTATGTCCCTTGATATCAAAATCAATGGCGAAAAAATTGCCTGTCTTATATCCAAATATGTGGAAACTGATATTAACCTTTCTTTACCTCACATCCTGTGGAATCAAGTTTTAGTTCTGTTAATCTTATTCTGATCAAAGTAAGAAATAGCCTAAATATTTTTGAAAGAGGCGATATTCGTTTGTTTCTTACAAAATTGCTTGCCAGTATTTAATTTAGAAGCATCAGCGTCAGGATTCACATTAATAATTTAATTATTTTAATGCAACTTTACCAAACTTCACGCTTCAATGTATGAAAAGTATAAAAAAAATATAGCTTTAACTAAGTTATTTTATAAAGATTTATTCTGCCAAACTTAGCGAAAGTTTAGCATAAAATATTTGATAAGTTATTATTATATGCTTTAACTTGCTGGATTTTTGCTTTATAAAATTTATAAAGTAAAAGTACTTTTACTCTGTAAATACTATAAAGTACTCTGATTTATATTAAAATTATTCTGTCGATAAAGGTTTTATTTGTTTGGTTCCATATTTTAGTTATACGAGTTAATCATTTTTGCTTTAGTATGGTTTCTACCCACTTTAACAATACTGTCTCTGAACTGTCTGAGAATTTCATCTCCCAAGTATTTCTTTGGAATTTACTGATAAAAATACTGGGGAGAAATGGTTGTTGTTAAAGTTTTATATTGTGCATTTAATTAATTTATATTGTGAAATTTGAATTTTTATAATGACCTTTTTTTTTTGTTTTTTGCACAATTTTTTATTATATAATAATTTTTATTTTACATACTGTTTATCCATATAAAATAGCATTATTAAGAAAATGATGCAAGGAACTTTATGTTTTTCAATACAAATTCTGACATTATTTAATTACTCCATTTATTTTCCTAAACGAATGTTATTTCATCCTTAAAAAAGAAATATCACTGTAATTTTTCTAATTATATTTTTGATAAATATGAAAATGCTTTTCTAAAAGGCAGAAAGTAATAAAAAAGTGTCTTGAATTATTTAGCTTTGTAAATGTAGAAATAGAAATAATATAAATTTAAAATTATTACAACTTTACCTAATAATTTAATTTGTATAAATAATGATATGCAACTAAATATTTTACATATGGCCTATATCGAAATAATTAAAAATCTTTAAATAAGAAATCATGTATTTTTTTTAAATGAACACATATTATGAATTCATATAATGCTTTATGTCATTTATTTATGTAAGTCTATTGCACATAAATTATATTAATAAAAAAATAACTTTAATTTAAAAAAAGTGTAATAATTTAATTAAAAAATAAATAAGTTTATTTCTTTTTTAAACTTTATTTGCATCCTTATTTGCTAAAAATACAAATGAGGATCTTTTATTCATATTATATCCTTTTTTGTATGGTAAGTTATTAGGTGAGGTATTATGATGAATTTAAATTTTTATTGCACAATTACACAGAAATTTATTTTGAAAAGCAGTCATTAATATTTTAAGAAAGTCGAGATTTTGAAAATATATTTCCTATTTCACTTGCAGTTATCAGCTTTGCAAAACGCCAAAGAACTGTAATGTATTCTGTCTAGTTTGGTAAAGTAATGGGACTCATAATGGGAATGATAATTTTGAAACACTATAGAGATTGAATATTGCTTTACAAATACGTATTTATTTCAAAAAATGGCAAAAATGTTTCTGAAAAATATATTTCTTCAGTTACTAAACCATATTTCATGAAACAAATTATGAATAGTAAATGTATCGGTCTGCAACAAAATTCTAAATCTATACTTGTTTAAATGTATCGAAAAGTAAATAATACTTCTCTTTAATTTCATAAATATTTTTTTCATTTGATTTTTAATAAAAATTTAATACTCAATATATTATTTTGTATAAATTTCTATTATTCTGTATTTTTATTATTTTGCAGTTTATATTAATTAAAATGATTCTGCATATTTATTTTGTATTATCATTTATGTATATAATATTAATTATCTACATGCAAATATATATTTTCAAAATATGCGCATAATTTCAAGCTTTGAAATTTGTACTTTCATTGAGGTTTTATTGAATAAATAGTTGAAATTTTTTTCTAAAAGTAGTTGTTTAGTTGATAAAAATAAGACTAATATATTGATGAATGAATATAATGGTTATTTAAAATAATTTTCACTATGTTCTCTAATTTATTATGATTATAAAAGGAACTTATATAAAACTTTTAAAAAATTTCAGGGAAAATTATTTATTTATTCTGTATAAATTTCTATTATTCTCTATTTTTATTAATTTGCATTTTATATTATTTTATATTTTTCTGTACTTTTTACTATTATTTTTTGTGGTTTCTATTAATTAAAATTATTTTGCATATTTATTTTGTATTATCGTTTATATTTTATTCTGTACAAAGCTATAAAAGAAAGAGAGAAATCTTTTGTAAAAAACAGATTGTACTAAAGAATTATAAATTTTAATTTCTGCATTATCATTGTCATTTCGATGTGCATTATTTTTTTTTCAAAATGTATTATATTATATACTTATAGGTATGTTTAAAATATTATTTTTAGAAACGCTGTCAAAAATTAAACCATATTTTTGCAAACTAACGTATAAATAATTAAATATTATAAAAGTTAGAAAAAGACAACTGATTTCCATTCTAATGCATTCTCAATGAAAAGGAAAAAAAATCGATGTTGGGAGAGGATCAGAATACACCCACATTCTTAGAAATAAGAATGTTTTAATTTTGCATTTGACATTCACTTTTAGATACATTTTATTGGTGTAAATAACTGAAATTCTTTTAAAAAAGTGGTTGTTTAGTGGATAAAAATAAGGCTATTATATTGGTTAGTTAAAATGTTTTTCCGAAAATTTCTACCTTATTCTGATTAATACAAAAGAAACACGTACAAAACTACTAAAATGTTTCATATAAAATTACTTATTCTGCATAAAAATAAGTATGGGCGATATAAAAATTTTAAAATAGTATAGTTCTAGGCATATTTTCATTCAAACTTGTATTTTAATTACCAAAATAATGTTCAACAATTTCTTCATTTCAACCTTCAATCGTTATATTGTGTATTAAAAAAATGAACACAACAACTTTTTTCTAGTCTTTTTTTTTTCTTTTTTCCAGTTTTTAAAAAGATTCGCATATATTAAAAATTGTTTATTTAATCTCTTTTACTAATATAAACAAAACGGTTCTATTATTAATAACAAAAACTTTCACAGTACAATATAACTTCTAAATGAATAAGTTATAATAAATAAGATAACTTATATAACATTAATATTCTACTTATGTGATATAAATATCAGTATTTCTTTCAGCCTATAAGCAATATACTTTAAATGAATTAATTCAAGAATGAGTAACCTGAAAGTAATACTTAATCTGCTCTTTAAATTAGCATATCAAAGTGTGCTATTGTTTAACTTTTTAAACGTCCAATGTAATAGTATAAATCTTGGGAACATCTAATACTTGAAACAAGAATATCGTAACATGTTTCAAACTTAATTTTAAAACACTATGCAACAAAAGTTTCATTGGGTACACACAAACCGTTTCGTATAACTATGATGCTTTGTGAAGTATTTTATTCGAGATAACGAAATTAGAGGAGTTTTGCTTTACCGTTTATTATGCAAAATAGAAATTTAGCGTTTGAAATGTTTAGCTAACTGTTGAAAAGTTTCCGTTTTAATGCTTTTTATATTGTGCCGATATATCTCTATACATTTTTACATCGTTTACTTATAAATTATGTTTATTTGAGTATCAAAGTATGTAAGAAAAAAAATTTTAAATAGTTGAGTTTTATATTAACTAAAACTGAAATTTCATTTAAATGGTGTAAGATAATAGTAATAATTCCTTTTACTGCTGATCATATAATAATATACGTTAACCTAACATTTTTTTATAAAATGATCTATAAAACTGTTTAACTTTCTCTCTCTCTCTCTCTGTATATATATATATATATAATAATATATATATATATATATATATATATATATATATATATATATATATATATATATATATATATAATATATATATATATATATATATATATATATATATATATATATATATATATATATATATATATATATATATATATATATATATATATATGAATGAAATATCCATCGAATTGTGTAATCTATTTTAAAAGGATTATGTTTCATTTTAAAAAGCTGAAATTTAAAAAAAAAAAAAAAACAGATATAGTTGACAAAAAAGTAATATGTAAAATACTGTATGTAGTACTGTAATATGTAGGGATAAACAAAAAGAACATAAATAAATAAAAAAGCAAACTATTTAAGTAAGGGAACTATTCCTTTTTTTTAACTAATTAAGAATTTCCTATCTAAATGAATTGCTCTTTTCGAATGACTTAATGTGTTTTTCTAGTTAACTATTAATAATGATCCACTATATATTATAACTATTAATTAATGATCCACTATATATTATCACTATTATTTAGTAATAGTTCACTACATATTATCAATATTAATTAATAATGATTCACTATGTATTATCACTATTAATTAGTAATGATCCACTATGTATAATTACTATGTACTGTTAAATCATTAAAGTAAAGGGACTATTTAATTTTTGTTACTTTTAAGAATTTCCTATCTAAATTAATTGATCTTTTCAAAAGTCCTATTGTGTTTTGCTAGTAAACTATTTGTATCACCAGATGCACTATACTGGTATACCGCATGTACCTATGCATTATCACAAGAACTATTAAACCATTTAAATAAAAGGACTATTCATTTTTTTTTTTTTTTAAATACTTTTTAAGAATTTCCTATCTAAATTAATTGCTCTTTTCGATTGACTTAATGTGTTTTTCTATTTAACTAACAGTAAGGATCCACTATGCTTTCCCACAAGAACTGTTTAGCGGACGGGGAAGAGTTCAAGGTTGATGGATTTTTTTTCAAGGAAATGTTGACCCTTACGTTAGACTTTGAAGCCGAGAATTGGAATTTTGGCAAAAAAAAAAAGTGAACAGTCCAGTAAACTGTTTTAGGCAGTACGGAGGGTACAAACATTGTTATACGAACTTGCTTCAATTTGATTTTGTAAATATTTACAGTGTGTTTTATTTTGTGTGTTATGTATTATAACTGTATAGTGCTATCTTTTCAATTTAAAAAAAGACAACAAATCGTTTCCAATTATCATTAAAAAAAAACAGTTTCTACCATAACAGCAACAATGTTCACTGAATCAAAACCCACCCCATTAGGTTCTAATCTGTACTCTATTATTAAAATGCCTGGATAAAACGCTCATCAAAAATGATGAACAAAAATATGGATAAATAAATTTTGGGTATTAAGTAATATTAACAATAACAAATAGAGTACCAATTTTATAAATGGTTTGAACCAGTGAATAATATTTTTATCTACAAAACACAAATATTTAGACCTGTTGATAAATGTTATAGTTTTTACATATTGCCATATTTGAACTCCAGTTTCACCTTTGAGTATGATTTATTATTTTTTTTAAATAATGTAATTACATATAATAATTTTATATTCTTAAAAAATAAAATTACAGAAGTTAGCAGAAATATTTTAATTTAGAAATTAAATAGTATTTCGTATTTGAGTTTAGTACATCTGATTTAAAATATTCAGAAAATTTACTAATTGTATTTTCATTAGCATTTGTGGAATATTAGTATTAGTAAAGATCTACCCTGTCATCCCGAAACAAAATGTAGCCAACGGGGAAGGGATTGACCCTCAGGTTTGACTTTGAACTTGCCATCTTTTTTTTTATCCCGTTAGACTTTGGAACCTAGATGGGGGAAAGTATAAAGTGGGTGTGGCGTGAAGTGAAGAGTGCTAGACAGTACGGAGAGTATGGATGGTACAAAGAACGAATTGGCTTGAACGAATTGGTTTAAACGAACTGTTTTTATGTTATGTGTTGCAGTTGTGCAGTGCTGTCTTAGCAAAATGTAATAAATAGGACAGCTAAACATCGGGTCATTATTTTGAGAGATAATTTTGGTCGTAACCATGAACAAAACTGAATCAAGACCACGCCTATATTTGGCCCTAACTTTAATTGTATTCAAATTTAGTTTTCCTATATGCATATTACAAAATGTATTTTCTATTCCAAAAACGTATTTTTCATAGAAGACATTAAATTAAAAAAAAAATGAATACATCAGCTACAGTACTTATTAAAAATTACTGTACTTAGAAAACAAATTTCCGTAAATCTTTTGGGAAATAAATATAAAAAAACATACAAAATGTTGTAAAATATCTTATAGAACTAATTTTATGTCTTGTTGAGAATCTATTCCCATGAAATATATTGAATATGATTATACAGACGCAAAAATAAATCAATTTTCAAATGAGTATGAAGGAATAAAATTTTTGAAATGAATAAATGAAGCATAATAAATATTTCTCATTTCTGTGCAGACACAAAAATTGGTTTGCACATAATTGGATATTTATAAATTAGATGTCAGAACATTATATCCTTATGTTTCTCAAACTAGTTATCAGAAAATGTCCCTCGATATTTTCCAAATTACATATGCAAAATATTTTTCTAATTCATAATCTCCATAAATATTGATGAAAAAACTTCATAATTAATTTTTTCGATGTAAATTCATTCTTAAATTTCCTTATTTATTTAAAATTGGTTCTGTTTTAACTGACATAAATTTGTCTCCGTATTTAAGATTTTATATTTCTTGAAAAATTAGATGAACGAAATATTTATAAAATGCTAACTAGGATTAAATATAGATTATTATTATTAAAACAAACTTTTTGCATCAGTTAATAGAAAATATTTAAAAAAAAAATTAAGACGAATTAAGAATTGAACATATCTTCATTCATTTTCTCCAATCGTATTTTTTATTCACAAGTGGATTTTCATATCATTTTAAGAATATAAACGATCATATTCTTAAATAATGTTTTTGGAGATATGATTATTATGCAGACGTTTAAAAATTTCTTTTTAACAGATTTTATTTAAAAATCCATAACAGCGTTGTTAATATCTTTACACAGGATAACACATTTACTCAACAAAATTTATCTAGTAATTAATGCAGCTTTTAGTGAAAAAACAGCAGTATTTTATTAAATTTAGAAAAAAAGTTTGAATTTTATTAATGATAAGACGCTTTTCTTAATAGTACAGTTTTCTTTATTATTTCTTAATAAATTTAAAGTGAAAAGATGTTTATGCCGATCTAAATGCTACTTTTAAAATTTTAATTCCTACTTTTATTTGCGTCAACACAATTAATGGATTATATTCATATCCCTTCTTCTAATTAATATTTTAATGAACATTTATAATTCACCCGCAATTTAAATCCATGATGTGAATATGATATTCAACTATTTTAATAATTCTAATTCGTTGTAATAGTTATATTTTAAAATTTCTTAATACTTATTTTAATGAATGAAATGACTATTTAAGTTTTAATTGTTTTTATATAAATTTTCGAAATACATTTGATTATTTAATTTTTTTTATAAAAACAAAACTATTTTATTAATAAATACTTAAATAACTTCTGTCATGCAGAAATGAATCTTCCTATTTAAATGCGTGTCTTTTTTTTATGTAAAATACTTCCTTTGCTATCAAATGAATTTTAACTTTTTTAATCAGCAAATTGACATACACTCATTATTAAAAAAAATGATTATTATTACAAAGGATGAGACATAAAGCAAAAATTGTATAGGAAATGATAGATAAATAAACCCAAAGAAACTGTAGACGTGGAGCGACCTTCACAAAAGAGTACCGGTTTTGCAAGTGGATTGGAACATGAATAAATACATGAGAATGTCTGCTTCTTCAATGCATGATTCCGGAAACGCTACTTGTAGCAGGATGCGACATCATCGGATTTGTTTTCAATGACATTTTTCTGAATATTGCTTCGTCGAAGTCAGTGATTTTATGATAACGCTTTAGGATCTCGCTCTCATAAAATAAGCGAGTTTAGAGAGCGAAGTCTTGAGAGTGCCTCAGCGAATTAATTTGCCAAGATTTAAATTAATTGGCTTTGTAAAATTTATAAGACACTGTTATTGTTCATAAAAATATAGTAAAAATTTAATTTTTGTTTTTGTTTTGAAGAGATTAATTTAAATGCATAAATATTGAGGTTGATAATAATCAGGATTACTAATACATGTTACTAATCAGGATTCTAATGCTATATAGGTATTTTGCACTTATGCTATATTTTAATACATAAAAGTGGCATATGTAAATATCCACTGTTTTAATCCACTGGCTGCCTTGTTGTAGACACTGTTTTAAAATAAATTAATAGTTTAAAAAAAACTAAAAAATACGCTTTTAGAGTTAATCAATCTAAAAAGTAAAAAATAATTGTTAACATAAGAATAAAATGACTGACGAGAAAATGGATGTCACTGTTCTAAAAGCGTGGGGTGCTCGATATCAATCGTTATAATTTTTCACTAGTTTCATTCCGAAATGCAGAGTTAGTTTAAAAATGTCATACAAAGCACCCCACGCTTTTAGAACAGTGACATTCATTTTCTCGTCAGTCATTTTATTCTTATGTTAACAATTATTTTTTTACTTTTTAGATTGATTAACTCTAAAAGCGTATTTTTTAGTTTTTTTTAAACTATTAATTTATTTTTTTACTTTTTAGTCTGATTAACTCTAAAAGCATATTTTTTTTTTAGTTTTTTAAGCTATAATTGTTTTACTTTGTTTTCCACTTGGCCGGTTATCCGCTAAGTTTACATACTTTTTACCCACCGCGATTTTCGGCCAATAGGAAGAGCGCAATTCGACATGATCGCACTCCTATGCCTTTGAGATCCGCCTCTTTTTAGCCACCGAAATTTTCGGCCAATAGGAAGAGCGCAATTCGATCGCGGATCAGTTGACTGATACGCCAGTAGATGGCGCCATCAGTCCCAAAATCGAGCCCAAAAAGTGAGTTACATACAAACATACAAACATACAAACATACAAACATACATACATACAAACATACATACATACAAACATACAAACATACAAGTGAAGCTAATAAAAGCGTATTAAAAAGGAGAAGACTCGATGGTGTTTACGTTGTTCAACATCTTTCCTCTTCTGGCAGACTATCTGCTGGGAGTTTTTTGTGTTTCTTCCCATACGATACGCAAATGCTACGTAGTTCCCCTAAAAGACCTCTCAGATCTCCCTGCCCTTCTTCTTCATTCAGCCAAGTCAGACTTCTACCTACTGGTGCTCCATCACAGCAAAAGCTGCTCCTTTCCTTCCATCAAGGAGTCAGATGAAGGGAAAGGAACAGCTTTTGATGTACATGGACGGACATCAAAAGAGAATACTCATGGGATGTCCGTCGCGCACTATAGGACACTGAGAAACATTAAACATTAAAAGCACATTAAAATTAGGCATTAGGCCCATTAAAAGTTTTAAATATTTCATCATATTTTTTAAATTGTAGTATTTATAAATTAAAATTATATATGACATAAAATATATAAAAATAAGCAATAAACTGAGAAAGATTATTTACTATAACAGTATTTCTCTTACCAATCAGTTATACTTTCCATATAATAAAAATCATGTTTTTTAAAATTAAACAGCAAAATTAAACAGTAATTTACCAGTAAAATAGTAATAATACTCATTTGGGTAACAAAGTATTGATGTTATGTTATATTCTTTGATCAATTTAATACCGTGAGAGAGTTTACAGGTCAAAGTAGCTAGATGGGCGTTCGTGATTTGTTGATATTTTATGATTTATATTTATAGATATTATATGGAATGTAAATATTTTTTTTTTTTTTTTTTATAAAAAAAATAAAATTTAGATAAAGTGTTATTTATAAATATTATTTTAAAAAAATCATTAAATACATTTTTAAATTGAAATAAATTTAGTTAATGAAATAAAAGTATACAAAGTTACTGTATATCCAAACCAAATACTTTACATAATTCAAGAAAAAGTGCAGGACTTATATAATTCAATACATTCTAAATATCATAGATGCAAAAGTAGCTTTCTACAAAATAATGATATCAGCGAAATATTAACCATGCGAATAAAAGATGACTAGAGTTTTGGTTTTAAATTTGAAAGGTAATTAAACATAAAACATGTGATTTCTGATACAAATCCCATTTGACGCAAAGTTCAAAACTCCCCAAAAAAAGAAAAATCGTGAGATAGATGCAATTGAAAAGCATTCCAAAAATAGGTTCTAGCAAATATGACTCTTTTTTTCCTCTTCTAATGAGCGTGGTCTTTTTGCATGCTTGAATCCCCCGAGAGTCATTCAAACGCAGAGAGCCGAGATTTGGAAAAGGAATTCTGAGCTCTCTGCCAAAAATATCCTCTAATAAAAAAGCTATTAAATCGACGTTTTTGAGCTCGGTGAAGACACATTTTCATTTTCGAAATAAATAAAACGACGGTGATCTGGAATTTAAATTTTCCATCCATGGAATGAACGTTTCTATTAAAGAAATGAAATAGTCTCAAAAATCAGTAAGATAAAATTTATATATATTATATTATAGTATATTTTAATAGTAAATGTTAATATTAAAGAAACTAAACGGCTTCAAAAATCGGTGATGGTAAAATTCATACATATTATTCGATAGCTTATTTTCCTTCAGAAATGGGCTCTTTTTCAACTTTAATTTATATGATGAATGTTTTTAATTTATTTATTGTTTTCATTTCGTGTAGCGCTTTTTAAATTGAGTTATTATATATTTCAGTTTAAAGGAAATAAAATAAATATATATTAGATATCTATTATTTATACGAGCCTAAACCACTTTATACAGCATATTTTTTCAGTGTAACTTGGAATTAAGCGAAATGTATTATAAAAAATATTTTAAATAATTTTTGCAATTAATTAATTTTTTACACGATTTTAATTTACTTTTAGACAACCTACTTAAAAACTAAGTAATAACTTATGCAAAACAAATCGCAGAATTTCGTATAATTGTAAGTAATTAAAAATAACTTTTTACAGAAGATCTATTAAATCGAAGTTTTTGAGCTCAGTAAAAACAATTTTTCATCTTCAAAATAAATAAAAATAGTGGTATTCATAAATAAAATAAGTTTATATTACTTATCTATTTAGCTATAAAAATACCTAAATCTCTTTTTACAGCTTGTTTTTTTAATTTAATTTGGAGTTAAATATTTTTTATAATACAATTCGGTTAACTATTTTTAGCTATTATATATATTTTACAATATTTTAATTCATTTTCAGAAAACCCATTCAAAGTCTAAGTTTTGAAAAATAATTTATTCAAAACGATTCGCAGAATTAAGTGCAATTTTAAATAATTGAAGATTACTTTTACAGAATAACTATTAAATCGAAGTTTTTCTATCTCACTGAAGACATATTTTCATTTTCAAAATAAATAAAATTCTGGTAATCTGAAATTTAAATTTTCTAGCCATGGAATAAATGTTAATATTAAAAAAGTTAAATAGTTTCAATAATCTGAGATCTTAAAATTCATATATATTATTTATTGATAGTATATTTTTCATTCAGAAATTTTCTCAAATTTAATTCCTATGATGTATGTTCTTTTTTTTTTTTTTTTTTTTTTTTTTTTTTCATATTCATATCGTATAGAGCTTTTTAAATTGTGCTATTTTATATTTCAGTTTAAAGGGAATAGAATAAGTTTATATTATTTATCTATCTAAATATAAGAATCTAAATCTCTTTATACAGCATGTTTTTTTCAGTCTTATTTGAAGTTAACCGAAATGATAAAATTATTTTAACTATTTTTAGCTATTAAGTATATTTTTGCACTATTTTAATTCATTTACAGACAACTCATTCAAAGTCTAAGTTTAGAAAAATATTTTATACAGAATTATTCGCAGAATTTCGTAGAATTTTGAATAGATAAAAATTACTTTTTTTACAGAAGACTTGGAAATGAAAAACTAATTTAGGAATTATTTTTCCTTGAATAATATTAATTCCTTGAATAATATTAACCATTTAAAATTATTAAAAAAAACATTAAACATATTTTAAATACGCATTTTTATCTGTGATAGTTAGAAAAGTGTGTATCCATGATATTGGATTACTTTGAGAAATGCTTTTAATTGTATACACTTGTTTATTCATTTATTATTTATTTCTTTTTCATTTTTCTGTATATCGATATTGATTTTCGATTTTATTATTTTTTCTTTAATTTCAAATTTATCATTTTTGTGAATAACTAAACGCAATCTATTTATGAAATGTTCATAAAGTTGATTTGAACTTTCGTTCTACAGTTGATAAAGGTTTAATAATTGATTTAATACACACTTTATTTTTTAGTAAGTTGAATTTTTTTTTCAAGGAAATTATTAATGCTTAATAAAAAAAAAACGAAAAAAAAAATTTTTTTTGTACTTAAATACATCTTTCGAAAATAGAAACATGCTTCTATTTACATAATATTGGAATACAATGTTATTAGTTCTAAAAGTTTATATTTTAATGTAATATTTGGAATACATAAATTTATAATATAAAACATATAATAATATAATGGAATATATATAAGAATATACAGATAGATAATGTATAATATCCATTTTGTATTAGAAATATATAAAAGAATTTTACATTAGCTGAAAAATCTATAAATATTATTTGTTTATTATTCGAAACGGAAAAATATATGCAGTTAGCTATGAACTTTTGGCAAGTAAGTCATATTTACTATTTCCAGATAACTTTCAGGAATGTCTCTATGTTCTGATTCCTGTCACATTCAGGTGATAGGCACGCTTTGCGTTCCTCTCAGTCGTTAAGCAGCAGATATGTATTCTGAAGGAAACGATTTCCTATTTTATGTCTTCATTTCCGCATTACGCTTGGAGTTTTGTGGTTATTTACAATTCGCATTCTGCTGTTTAGAGGAATATATTATTGTACTATTACAGTGAATAAAAATTCATTCACAGTAATATGAATTTCATATAATTCGAAGTCAGCATTATTTCATTGGAGATTGTGAAAAAGGAAAATTATTTGTAAGAATCCAAGGATTCTGTCTGCCCGTTTTTTGTCCGTAAACATATATGCTTTTAATTTAGTCAAATATGTAAAGACATGATATTCGATATTTCCTGCGATTTTAACTATTTCCAGTAACTATACTGAAATATTGATACTTTGTCTTTCGAATGTCTGTGTTTAAAGTTTTAATGCTGTGCTAATTTTTTTCCCTCATTCTCTGCTCTAAAATGCAAAAGTTTTAATATATAAAAAGAAATAATTGAAAAATATAAATTGCGCAGATGTCTAAAAATTATAATTACTTCAATATCCAGAAGAGAAATATAAAATGAAATGAATGAAGAAAACACATTCAGTAGTTAATTCTCTCTTCCAGATCAACTCCATACCTTCCCGATATTGATATTCTAGCCGTCAGGATAAGGAAGACGTGAAATTAATGACATTATTACATTTTAAAAGGCAGTCATAAATTATGTCTTCTTTTTATTTAATTTCTTATTATTTGTCTAGCCAACGGCCGTACCATGCTGAATATACCGGTTCTCGTTAGATCACCGAAGTTAAGCATCATTGGGCGCGGTCAGTACTTGGGTGGGTGACCACCTGGGAACACTGCGTGCCGTTGGCAAATTTGGGACCTGAATGGCCGAGTGTCTAGCGCTCTGGCGCTCGGTGCCACAGGTTTCGGGTTCGAATCCCGGCGGTGCCATGGATGTTTGTAGTGGTTCGGAATCCACTTTAAGCCGTAGGTCCCGGTCTTCTATGACTGTAAGAGCGTCACGGAGCAAAAGTCAGGCTTCTACCTACGGGTGCTCCATCACAACAGAAGCTGCTTCCTTCCCCTTCAATCATGAGTCCATATGGGCTTGTGGGCTTGGCCAGCCAAGTGGGATAAGAAACAACAACAACAAACATTATTTGTCTTCGTATTTATTTACTATTCCTATTTTACTACTTGCAGGAATGTCTCTATGTTCTGTTTCCTGACACATTCAGGTGATAGGCACAGGATAGGAATAGGAATATGTGTTTTTTTCATTCGTTAAGCAGCGAATATGTATTCTGAAGAAACCTATTTAATATCTTCATTTACACATTACGTATGGAGTTTTGTGGTTATTTACAATTCGCATTCTGCTGCTATATTGCAAAGTCAGCATTATTTTATTGATGATTGTGAAGATGGGAAATTATTCGTAAAAACCAAATGATTCTGTTTTCTTTTTGCTTGCTAACATACATGCGTTTAATTTATTTGAATATCTAAAGACATGATAGACACAATCAAGATCGTTTCCAGTAACTATACTGAAATATTCATATTATGCAGTGAAAGACGATGTGAAATCTTTCTTTCGAATATCTTTCTTTATAGTTTTAATGATGTGTTTTTCTTTGTCTCATTCTCCGCTCAAGAATGCTAAAATTTTAATACATAAAAAAATTATAATTTAAAAATATAAATTTAGTAGATGTCTAAAAATTATAATCACTTCAGTATCCAGAAGGATGAATGCAGTAAACACTTTCAGCTTGATAGTAATTTTCTCTTCCATACCACCCACGTTTCACGCTATATTGTCTCTGTCTGAACTATATTGAGAATATAAGAGTGTTTTGGAAGGGGAAAACGTGAAATTGACGACATAATTGTTATTTTTTTAAAAGACTGTTATCTTATAATTTATGTGGGTTTTTTTTCGTTTGTGTATGTATGCATTTTAGTGTAAGTGTGGCAAATATGCGTGGTATATCTGGAGAAAGGGAAGTTCAAGTTTTTATTTTTACAATAAAAAAAAGTTCTTCATGAATAATATTGAATTATAAGAAAAAATGAACTTACGGAAACAAAATATTCAATTAAAAATTAAATTAATTAAAAATTTTACATTAAAAAAGTTCTTTTTCTTTGAAACATGAATACTATTTCTTACGAAGTCCTACAAAAAAATGTATGGAGAGTAGAATTATTTCAATATAACACATAAAAAGAATGATTTATATTATAAAACACTACTGTGTCCAAAAAGTAAGACCTGGGATCTATGTGACATCTGTCTTAATTTGGTGTAAAATAAATTAACTTAAAAAGATATTCAAAACATTGGGGAGACAAGAGAAAAAATAATAACACATAATTTACTAATTTAGATGTAAATCTCTTATCTTAAGATCTCTTAATCTTATCTTTAGATTAGATTTTAAATGTATAATTTCATGTAATAAATGAATTTAAAATAATATATATATATTCATCAGTAAATTGCATTAGCATGTGTACTCAATAAGCATCTGTGCAATACTGAAAGATATGAATGATAGGAAATTTAGTATATACTAAACTTATTCGTATACTCTTTACAACTGAGTACGTTGAAATAATTAGGACAATAAACTATTAACGTTTTAATTTAATGCAAAATAAATGAAAATGAACTATTAAACTATTGATGAAAATATGATGGTAAGGTCTTTGATGTAAAATAAATTTAACTTTGAAAAAGAAATTCGAAACATTAGGGAGATACGAGAAAAACTAATGAACATAATTTCCTAATTTAGATGTCTCGCACGCCACAACAGACTCTTCACTCAATTAGTCTTCCCCACAAAAGTGTCTTTTTCTCAGATCCCCATCCACGAGACACGCGTTCAATTTACGAATCAATATGATTTATACCACCGGGTAGGAGGGGTCGGCGGAGAAGACTGGAATCACACTCTGGGACCCAGAAAACGCGAGACTGTAAATAAGTACATGTGACATCTCGGGGCCCACATTCTCAAAGTTCTCGCCAACCTCATTTCCTGGGAGGGCATATTTCATTTAATAAAAACGCGCCATCGGAACATCGCCTCAGGTCGAGAATAGTTAAAATTTAAACCATATGGTATCACAATATATTATGCAAGAGGGTGCCGCCATTTTTTTTATCTTCTTCTTTTTTGAAAGAAAGAGAACTGGTTTGCTGCATTGGATGTTTGGTTTAATATTGGATTTGACAAGTAACAGGTCTGTAGGGCATGTGCTGCAGAAGATTGCGCTTTTTCTGCTATGGCAGGAAACTGCCTTAAGTGAAATATCGTTATTCGTCTGCAGTTATATTTAAAGTTAATTTGAATTATTTGTTTTCAAGAATGTGGAATAAATATCTTTACGGGTGACTTTTTTCTGATATTAAAAAAATGTATAGATCTTTTTTTAAACAGCTTTCAGTAATCTCAGAGAAAGCGTATGTAACAAATGCCTCGCTTAATCATTTGTGGTCTGTTATCATTGAAACACCACTTTCATATGTCAGTGTTATTCTCTAAAATAACCTTTTAGAAGTAATACTTCCAGAAAATCATTTTTATAATAATTGTTTTAGTCTTTCATGTTGTGCAAGAGGCAAAATCCTCAAAATTCTAACCAGGAAATCTGAATATTCATACGAGATTTGATGACAGATGTATCGAGTCTACAATTTTTCCAAAGCATTGACGTCAACACACTAACCGATAATATTGAACCAGGCACTTTTTATATGTTACATATCATAGACTTTCGCTAGTTTGTGTATAAAAAGAGTGAGTAGAAAACAGCAAACAAAATGTGAAAAAGAACATACAGAATTTGTTGTTAATTTTTTATAAAAAGAAAATTGGACATAGGGAAGCATTTGCACATTATTCATCTTAATTAAAATGCTTTTTTTAAGCTCAGTTTCTCAAGAGTTAAATGCAGTCTATCCATGAGTATTTTTTTAAGTAAATATTTAAAAACAGAATTCAATTATTTAAATGAATGTTGTTGTTACCTATGACTTTATTGGAAAATATAAATATTTGGCCACTTATAGTAGAAATAAAAAGAATACAAACAAATCAAAATTACAAAGGGCAATCTTAACACAAACGACCAAAATGTCTTAAAAACAGTTAAAAACAAGTTAAATATCCTAATGATAAAATTTTAAAAAGTTAGAAGCACCGGAATAAAAGTTCGCGTGATCAGGACATGCTTTCGCTGGCACTCCAGTAAAGATTACACAAATCACCTTTCTGTTGTAAGTTAGAGTCCAGCCCCAAGCAAACAAGTAGATAAGTATTATTCATTTTCTCTCTCCTTATAAAACACATATCAGAGTTCACAATCCCTATTTTGGTCAGATGTTCGGCCAGGCAGTTGTGTCCAGTTCTTAATCTAAAACTCTAAAACAGGCTTCAGACCCTAATATTGGCTGTAGCATGGATGTTTGTTAGTGGTTCGTAATCCACATTAATTGTAGGTCCCGGTTTAATTATCATAAACTGTACAAAAAAGACAGTAGAGAGACAAACTAAACTAAAATTGGCAGCATCTCAGTTATCCCCGATTATCTCCCAGAATTTTTATTTGCTGTTAGATAAAAAAAACTAATATACTATGACTATATTTTTTCCCATATCGTTCTCCTGAAAGAGTCAAGCGTGAACGTACATTGCCCAGGAACTTCTTCGATTCCTAAATACAGAAAAAAAAAATAACGTAAAATAAGATTTTATATTATATTTGTAAGTTATTTGCAATTTTTTATTTCTTTTTATTCGTATTCTTATTATTGTATTCCTTCTTGAGGAATTTCTAACTGATATATCCTTTTTTTTTCCAACCAAGTGAAAAAGCTTCAATATTTTTTAATAAATTTTAGCAGTTGTCAAAACGGATTATTTGTTATTCGTTTACAAATTTGAAATATACACTCATGTCCATAAATTAAGGATAATTCAGAATCACACAGAATTTGAACTCTAAAATAAAAATTTCACCTGTTGAATTATCACACACATCTTGAAGAAGAATATGCAAATTACAGGAAACCACCAGATGGCGTGGATAGTACGTCACAATGACGAGAGTGTAAGAGAGGGGTATATAAGGAATGGTGGCAAAGAAGTAAAATTGTTCACAAGCACTTTAAAAGCCTTTCAGTGCAATAACCGCATAGTTATGGCACAAAGGAAGTATTTGGATGATTTTTTACGTGGTAGAATTATCGGACGACTGGAATGTGGACGTACCCAGCTGGAAGTATCCGAAGAACTTAGAATCGCCCAGAGTGTCATCTCCAGGCTTTGGCAACGATTCCAAGATGATGGTAATGTGAGTAGATGTTACAACACAGGTCGCCCCCGAGTTACAACGCCGAATAAGGGCCGGTATTTAGCAGTTACTGCCAAAAGAAACAGACGGAGCACAGCATCAGACCTTTCTCGTCAGTTCTCTTCAGCTACCGGTACGACAGTTTCAAGGCAGACCGTGTACAGGCGCTTAGGGCACATTGGTCTATATGCTCGTAAGCCTCTCAGATGTGTTCCACTTACCGCAACTCACTGTCACCTGCGATTAACCTGGAGTAGAGAGCATGCATTGTAGACACCGCAACAGTGGTCTTGTGTGATGTTTTCCGACGAGTCCAGGTTTAGTTTGCAGTCTAATTCTCGCCGGACTTTCATATGGAGAGCGCCAGGTACCCGTTACCACCAAGAGAACACCATTGAACGACACCGTTATGGTGGTGCAGGATGGCTCGTTTGGGGAGGAATTATTCTTGGTTCCAGAGTTGACCTGCATGTTCAGAGTGTAACGATGACAGGCCACATCTATCGAGATGTCATTCTGGAACAACATGTACGTTTGTTTCGGGGTGCCATGGGTGCTGAATTTCTGTTTATGGATGACAACGCCGTCCTCACCGTGCAAACATTGTAGGCGAATGCCTTCAATCTGTATTTTAATTTTTAAAATTATACTGAAAAGAAAATTATTTATCCCATAATTCAGTGGACAAAGAATTTTTTTAAACATTCTATTAAATATTTAACCTATTATTTATTACCCTATTAATTATTTAACATACGTTAAATATAAAAATATTCATTTTAAAATGTAATAAATCTATCATCATATTTAATATTCTTATCAAATTAAAAACAAACTACAAATTTATCTGATCAGCTAGTCTTTGTAATATGACTTACAATGTTTAAATTTTAATTTTTGAAAAAAATAGCAAATTTTCTTATTTGTTAATTAATTAAAATAAAATGCTGGATCAGTTTTAAATAAGTTGCGATTAATATTCATTCAGTTTTCAAATAATAAATGTTTAAACAAAATATGCATTATCACCATTTTTGAATGTTTCTTAAAAAGGAAATTTTTTTTTATCTTTCACATATTTTAATTTAATTAAATATGTTATTTATCTTTAGTATGCATTTATTAATGTGCTTTCTATTTTTATATTTTTAATTGAAAAATATTGTGAAAGTCAAAGCAGAAAGTTTAACATTAACTTTTATTTAAAATGATATTTTAGAAAATGAAGAAAATCAGAAAAAAATATTCGATCTCATATATTTTAATAAACTTTTACGTCAAACGCAATTTGCAAAATTTTTAGAAATGGATAATTGTTTCTGACATTTATTAGAAAAATGTTTTAAAAATGTAAGTATGGAATGAATCAATAGATTTTTATTTCGTGTAACACTTTTATTGTTGCATTTTTAAATATTTTAGTTGCCTGAATATGACAAAAAATGGAGGCAATTAACTTTTAAAAGAAATTTTAATCAGGGACACAACAATTGGAATGGCGAAAATTGTTGTAAAAATATAAATAAATAATGAATATCTTCCTGATTTAAAAAAAAAAGCTGAATCTTTTTTTATACAAATTTATTTTATGTTACTCTTTGAACAACTACGTATTCATGATGTGCATTTTATGCTAGTGTACTTTAATTATATGAACGTGCTTTCCTATTGCTTGTTAAATAACTTAAGAGACAAATTTCTTAAAAAGAAAATAAGTTTCTTTATAGGAATATAAACACTTCGTTATTATAAAATTTTAATTAACATATTAGCTGAAAATGCTGCCTAAAAATACTATATATATTTTTATAGTTTTCGTTTATTTTTTTAATTTGGATGTTTTTTAAGTAAACTCGATATATAAAGTTAATAATAATTTCTATTACATTACTTTTTTAACATTTATGGTTCGTGTAACTATAAATATTCTAATGTATAGTTACATGTTAAATTGTATTAAAATATATAACCCAAAACATATTTTCATAGTATTAAATTCAATTTCAAAAATGAGCAAAAATTATATATTTAAGTGCAATGTATACACTGGAATAGTATCGTCATGTGCATAAGTTACATATGAAATTAAAAATAGACTATTAAAAGCAGTATTAAGTGAGGAGCTTCTCATTTAATACTGCTTTTAATTGTCTATAATGTTATAAATTATGGTATATATCAAGCTGTTACAGTATATATCAAGCTGTTTATTACAGCAGTTATAGTAGTCTATACTGCTATAAGTTAGATAAATAATTTATATCGGAAATTAAATTTAAAAAGAGACTATTGATAGCAGTATTATATGAGTTTTCTCAACATTGTTGAATTTTTAAGATTCATACCATGAAGTTGATTCACGGTTACAACCGTACAGCAATGGTTTTGAAAATAAAAGAACTTTCCTCCATTATTCTGTAAAGGGGTTTATTTAAAATTCACATAATTTCTGGAGGTTTATTTGCAAAATAATTCTTTTACCATTAAGGCGGTGAAATTTAAAGAAAAATTAATTAACTTCAAAAAAATAAAATAACTTTTTTAAATAAAAGATTCACTTAACTGTACAGTTAGTATTCATTGAAAAAAATATAAATAAATGAAATAAATTTATGTTAGATGTCAGATTCCAGAATACGAATGTAACAGTAAAAAAGGTAAAAAGCATTTTATTTTGTGGTAAGCATCGTCAGAAATATGCTTCTCGAAAGCCCTTTTTCAAAATGTCAGAAGACTGCTCCGCGAACCCAAAATACAATCAGAATTCGAGCGTGTCTTTGGCACGATGAGAAATATTTAAACTGCGACTTTATTTCCGCGGGGTGAACGCAGAGCATTTCTTTGTACACGATGTATCTTTATCGACTCGAATTCTCTTTAAATATGTATCAACCGGATGGTATCAGCTCTTGTGACACTCTGCCTAAAAGCAGGGTGTCACACAAAAGAATTCAATGTGTAAAAGTGCAAGAAACCTCGGAGAATGGTTACAATAGTTGTAAGATATATAAAAATATGAATATTTTTAGTATTTCAGTTACAATAAAGATTTTATTGGGTGTAAGCCTAGGAAAACAAATATTCTAAAAAAAAAATTTGTTTATGAATTTAATATTATATTTGAAGTGTATGAAATATAATTAAAATGCTTTGAAAAAATATTAACCTTTTGTACTAATTCTTCCAATTTCTAAAAATTTCAGTCTCGCAATTTTCGTTTACAAGTTCTTATACAAGAGATAAATTATAAGATTGAAACAAATCATGAGAATAAAATGATAATATTAAAATACCTGTAGACAAAATAGAAGTTTATTAATTGGAATAAAGTAAAAACTTTTTTACAATCGCTAATATCGATAAAACGAAATTTACTCTACAGAACAGCCCCCATTATTAGACCACACTGAACCGTTTTTCCGCTTTAATCCAGTTATTGAAAAAAAAAAGGCTTTATGGCATTTTTTCAATGTAAAATATATTAGAGGCAGAGATAAACAAAATATATGTTTTCCTACCAAACGTGATTTGATCAAAGTATTTTTCAGTATTTAAAAGACTTTAAAGCTGATTGGAAGATTTGAAAAAATGTAAAGAGTTACAGTATGCCGCAATCAGGTAACACTTGCAAAAATGTTTGTATTGGAATGCAGAAATGGAGCTGAATTGAAACCGATAACACACTTTAATAGAAAGGCATCTTTGGAATGGCATAAAATCTTCCTTCAGCTGGAAGACTTGCTGAAGAATATACTATCGAGTGGATAAATTCAGAGGAACTGCAAAATTTTACAGATAGCATGATTATAAGCGTGACTGAAATCATGAACAACACATTAGTAATGATGTAAATGTTGCCCATCGACAGAATATGGCATATTCCGAAATATTTAAGAAATTATTAAATGCATTGAATAGACATAATAGGCTATATCTGTAATTCTGAGAACACGCGTGGCGTAATATTGCAGCTAGAAATTGTAATCATTAAAAATAAAATCAAGGACTGGACAATGCAATTATACAAATTGGTAATAACAACGAAAATTGTACATCCAAATAGCTGTAATTACACATAATATCACAAAAATTGACAAATTTTATGTAAATTTATATTTTATTTACTAATTTAATGGTGATTTATGTAAATTTGGTGTTTTCATATTTTGTGTTCACACGAGTTAAGTTATTGGTGTTTTCATGTTTTGTGTTCATATGAATAAAGTTTGGCCTATACAAACGAAGGAAATCGATATTCTACTGTACTGTAAATTTTACTGTGATCTTATTGTCCTCAAAACTTGTTGCAATTGCAAACTTACTGAGCCTTTTTGTCACAGTTCAAGGGAAAATGGCTAGGGAAGAGTTTGTAAAGATGTATGAAAGATAATGGATTTAATCAAAAATTTGAAAAGAACATAAATACATACTTATTTATCATCCAGTAAATAAAATGTACATTCTTTCTCAAAAAAATAAGTAATATTAAGTTTTAAATAAAAACCCTAAACAAGCACGCATGTGTCAGAAATTGTAACGAAAACCATGATAAGGCGCCTTTCATCGAATGATATTTTAACATTTTTAATTTATTGTTACAAATTTTTCATTTACTTAACTTTCAGAATTATTTCTACGAATTGTTAGATATTCTTCAAGGATCCCGGAAGTAGAATTTTTTAAAGTTGTGTTACATTATTTGTTAAATAGTTCTAAAATAACTATTCTTTTATTTATATTTATTATATCTATAAAGTACCCAAAACTATATTTCTTGCATTACTATATTTGTTTTCAGTTAAGTTTGCAAAGTGTATATTCTTATTTATCTATTACATAACAACTTTTAAACAGACATTATATTATCAAACAATTAAAAAAAACCTAAAGTCATCAACCGTCTTTCTAGGGGAATTCTTAATTGAGCAAAAAAACAAAACACAAATATTTCTAAAAATTATATTTTCATTCAAAGAAACTTCTTTCAGAAGATCTATTTGTAATTTCCTTTCTTTTCTCTCATCGGTGAACAGAACCACCCAGTTCTCCTTATTTAGCATCCCAGAAGACTGAGCCATTGTTTGCTGATTTTTAAGACATCCGGCACTGCTATGCAAACTAATTCTTCTTGGCGAGGTCGGAGAAAAACAAACGCAGCGCCCTTGGCAATATGCACACACGCTAACTACTGCAGAAACGGAAACTCATTTGCTCTGTATGTAAATGATTCCAATTAACTAGAAGCCTAAATCTCGGAAATCAATTTACATTTGCATTCAAACGGGAGCGAATTGGGTGGGAAAGTAGGTGCCGGACAGGAATATTTGCCATTTGTGGAGCCATGTTGCTTTTGTTTACCAAAGTGTTTACCTTCTCTTTCATTTTTGAGTAAAATATTTTCGAATTGCACTTTCTAAATATTCAACAAATATTTATATGAAGGCTCATCTAGTTCAGTTATAAAATAAATATATTTTCTCAAGTACAGGAGAATCACATATGGCAAAAAAAAAAAGTCAATTAAGATTTCGAAGAAAGTATTATTTATATTATGCATTAAATTAAAATTTCTTTATTTACAGTTTTAAAGCTTATTTGCTACTATTCATTTATTTTATTCAAATTTTAATCTGGAATCTTTCAATATTTACTGAAGTAGGCAATTAGAAACTTCTGTCTTGATTTTGAATAATGAGAAACTATCTAAAGTGTAATGTAACATATTTATCTAAATAATTTTAACAATTATTTAGTTGAAAATAAATAGAAACATCATAATACTGGAATATTCAAAGTCGGACATTTTGAGTTTTCTATTAATAGATGGCATTTAATTTTTCTTTTTATTGAAGAAGATTTATTGGCATATACTTCATGCACTAATTGAGATAAGCTGAATTCAATTATATAGTATCTATTTGCTACAAAGTTCTATATAACATGTGATAAATTTTGTATTGTTGACAAAATGTATGAATTATATATCAAATGCCTTAAGTATACAACATATAACAATAAATATTTATACATTTTATAAATTGAATTTTACATAAATTAATTTGTTTGTGGATTGATAGTTACATATTATTAAATAAAAAACGCCACATTAAATAAATTAAATTATTAAATTATTCATAGTAGGAAGGTGACATATTTTAATTTTATTAGTGATATACTAAAATTTCTATTTATTTATTTTTTTTTGTATTTAAATAATGTTATTTAGCAACAAATATAGGGATTTAAAAAACAACAGTGATTTAAAGTCCGTTACAATTTACATTTGCAGCGATCAAGCGATTTTTGATGCTTATTTGCATTTATATGCATTTTGATGCATTGATTTCCAGCGATTTTTGATTTAATTTCAATGTGATTTAAGAAAGGCCTTTACGTACAAGTATTGTAATATAAAATTTTTGTTCATTAGATCTTAAAAAAATAAATTAAAATATAAGCTATTATATTATATTTAAAGATGTTACTCATATACAAATTTTGCAAGAATTAGAAAATATTAATTATTCTTAATTTTTTAGTACGTAATCTAAAATCACTGTAAAAATCAGATTCATAAATAAACATATATCATCTCAATAATTTATAGTGCGTCTAACTATATAAAATCGCTGCAAAGAAAAGTTATTAAAAACTTATATAGGTGTACATAAAATTTCTACTGCACTTACACGCACACGCACACCCCACCCACACACACACACACATATATATATATATATATATATGAGTGGGTGTGGGTGTGCAATTTAAATTTTTTATATTGAGAGAAAGAAGAGAGGGTTGGGATGAGATGGATGGATACATATGTTACTTACTGTTTATTAAGTCATAGAATACTTTTGGAAAATTAATAACCATAAATTAAACATTACAAAATCATATTTTATAAAAATTATCCGTAAAATATCCTAGTAATTTAAAAAAAAAATCATTTTTCTTCCAAAAATCATTCAATATATCCATTAAAAAATATGAGGAATTTAACTTTGAGATCTATTAACAATTCACATAAAAGATAAAAAAAAATATCGAAGAAAGTTTCCAACTGCAAAAACTAACATTTTATTAAGTTAATCAAATTCATTAGTAAACATACATCTGAATAATTTATAATGCATCTAAATATTTAAAATCGCCGAAACGGAAAGTCATTAAAAACTTATATAGGTATACATAAAAAAATTCTACTGCACATACATGCATACGCATATTTATATATAAATATAGAGGGATGGAAAGGCTGTATGGAAGGACAGCTAGACAGAACATATAGATAGATAGATTGAATTAGAACACTTTTGCAAAATTAAGAATCATAAATTAAACATTTTAAAATTCATATTTTATTAAAAATATCCATAAAATATCTTTGTAATTTATAAACTATCCTTTTTCTTCTAAGAGACATTCAATATATCTATCAGGAAAATATAAGGGGTTTAGTTTTCAGATGAATTAACAATTCATATCAAAGATAAAAAATATTGAATAAAGTTTCCAAGTTATGATACTTAACGAAGTAATACTTTTCTCAATTTCATTCAGAAAAGTATGATCTAAAATATTCTTAAAAGTCTTTTACTCAAGACTCATTTTTAAGAATTTGACAACTTTACTCGAAATTTGACTCCTATTAAAATTACTTTTAGAAGCAAAGTGGACTGCAGATTTTACTATGATTTTAAAATCTTATTTCTCACTCTCCAATGATTTATGTTGTTAATGGTGATTTGACAAGAAGAAAAATGGCCAAGGTCACAAGAATAAATAAAACTATTATTTTTCAAGTGACAATTTAAGCTTTTAAACTCCAATTTGATAATGGATTCCTGCAATATATCACTTTATTACTGCTTGTTTTAACTGGCTATCTCTTATTTTTCTTTTTTTTATAACTATTAGTAAAAATTTGAACATTGAATATTCATTAGAATAGTTTGAAATTTGCACATTTACGTATTTTACATGGAATAAATACTAACATTTTAATATGTAATAGTAAATTTCAATTTTGGATTTAGTCGTGTTACTACAATATTTTCAAATATAAAATCAGAACAGGGAATTATATTTCAATAAAAAATTAACCATAACAAAATTTAAAATAAATAAGATAAAAATTTATCCAGTCTGAAATTTTTAAAAATTTAATTGACTTTATTCTGAATTTAAAACAATATTATTATTAAGCACATATTTAAAAATATTCTTTAGCATTATAATTCATAATATATATTTACAATTTAAACGCAGAGAAAGAATTCAGGTATGTATGAATAATTTATATATATATTATATTATGTTTTAATATATAACTGATTTAAGTATATTTAAAAAAAAATTGAATCAAAATCATGTACAGAATTTTTTTAAATTATTAGATATTTTTAATTAATACCTATATCAGAATTTTTTTTAAATTGTGCTTATAGTTAAATATTTAAATAATTTGAGACTTAAAATAAAATTGAAACATTTAAATTTAGAAATTTAATTAATGTGATACAAATGTTAATATTTGTTAAAAACACGTCAAAAAATCAAAAGCAAACTAAACTTTGTACATATTTGTTCTTTGTTACATCCTTGACGATCTTCATATTTTAATAAATGTTTTTATTTTAAACATTTTTCCGAGAGATGTCATATTCTTCGAAACGAAGTTATACATTCTTACAAATATATTGTTATTCAAATATTTAATTTTCACAATGTCATATTCCTGTTAAAAAGCTGTAAATTTAATTTCGATATATGATCATAAAAAAAAAAAAAAAAAAAAAAAAAAAAAATTCTTTAAAATCAGTTAACTGTAATATGCGAATAGCCAGACATATATGCATTTGGGGAAAGAAACTAAAATTTGTTTCAGAATCTCACAAGAAGGTGAGAATTCAATAAAGATAAAAATATTTCTACCTTGCTTTGTTGAGCCAAATTCAATAAAGCAGGTTTCTGCGAGAAGGAATTGCATTTTCTCTATATGTGTGCATTGCATATATGAAGTAGCAATAAATAGCAGTAAGTGTGCATTAATCCGCTGAAAGTCTAACATTATGGCATATTTCTATATTCATGTCCATAGAGAATCATATTTCACGTACTAAGAATGCAATGTTCTGTTGAACAGGGCGGTGCGATATTTCACTTTGTGTAATCTTGAATTCTTGTCATTCGGCCAAAGACTATTCGTCTTAAAATTGTTTGGATAATTCTATTTTTGGAATCGTAGGATTGTACTTTTCTTCTTTTACTATGAAAACACAACATAATGCATAAGAGTTTGAGAGTTACAATAGTAAATTTGAGGTTTGATTGAAGATATTTTCAAATTATTAATCGAAAAAATAATTTTTATTGAAAAATTTAAAGTATTAGGGATAAAATTTGAAATTTTAAAACTTTAGTTATTCAAAAAAAATTAAAATATTTTTGTATGTTAGCCCTTTGAATAATCAAATCATAACTTACTGCAATGAATTTTGTTGTAAATATTTACAAACTATAAAATAAAGTATAAATAAAAGGAAAAAAAAAAACAGATATATTTTGATATACTAACATTTAATATTTTGAATCACAAATTTGTATATAAGTTTGTTATACATGTCATTTTCAGTCTTCTAGAACTTCTTTTTAATGAATAAAAGGCAAAATTGAATATTATAACAGTTTTATTAAATTTTTACATTAATCAAAATAGCAAAATTGTTTTACAGTACAAATAGCTAAAATTTTCGATAAGAATTGAACAGGATAATATTGGTGAAACTGAAAACTTTTTTTTAAGACTAAATTTTGTTTTAGACTATTTGTTATCAGCTCTTATGGAAACCAGTCCTTAATAATTCAGCAAAATTGAAAAAGAAAAATTAACAATAACTGTAGTTATTACTAGAAAACAAAGTTTCAATACGACGAAACAAACCAAGTAAGTAAGTGCGTTTTTATTTGGATTTCTTAATAATTCACTAGGTCAGTAAGTGTGTTTTTATTCGAATGATTTCGTGGTTTCATGATGATCTACCAGGTAAGTAAGTATGTTTTCATCTGGATGATTCCACGTATTTTATTAATCAATTAAGTAAGATATTGTACTTTCTTTTCAATAAAAAATAACCAATATGACTCTTAGTTATATACAATTTCCAAAATTACATTATGACTTTAACACAAACAACATTAATAATTAAAATAGGGGCGGATATTTAAATTCAAAGATATATGGATCATTGTTTACCGTTTTAATTTCATGACATGTATGAGTTTAATTTAAATAAAAATAAACGTACTGAAATATTTGATTTTCTCTTCGAAATAATCACAAAAATTAGTATTATTTGAATTATTGTTTTTTTTTAATTTTATCTTGCATGAATTTTTATTCATAATAAAACAAGTGTTATTATTTATAAAACTCGTGTTGTTAATATCTATAATATATGATAATTACATTCCATCTCTGAAATTTAAGAAATTATTCTTTATTTTATCACATATTTTAATGTAGCAAAAAAAAAAGTGTTTTCCTAATGACTATACCAAATTCTTAAAGCATGATTTCTAATTTTATAAACAACACAAGTATTAATTCAAAAGCAACAAATACCTTTTTTTCAGGCTTTGAAACTAATTTGTTATTGTGAATTACGATATGCTCATTACACACACACACCATTAACATTATTGCCAGACATTGTGTCAGTTAATTTATATCAAATAATTACAGTTAGAGTTTGGTACACCCCATAACGGTAAATGTTTTATTATGTCCATGTCATTTCATCATTGTAATAATTTAAGTAAAATACATTTTAAAACAAACAAATGTATTTTACTTAAATTATGACATACCATTTTATTATTGCTATTGTTTGCTTTAAAATGCAGTTTACTTAAAAATTATTCACTTCACTTCATTTTATTTCTTTACAAACTGATTAAATGTTCATTCCATAATTCTGAAATTACTCGTTTTAAAAGGATAAAATCTAAGCAGTTTATGTACATTTTATATTTTATGTTTGAATAAACATAAATTCATAAGTTGTCCATGAAGCTCACCTATGAAGAGTCTCCAAAATATTGTGGTACGTGGAAATCAAAATGAATTCGAGAATATATTAAATTTTAAATTAAATTACAAAAGCAATTTCCTGTTAATGACATCAATCAAATTAAAATGGAAAATGTAGTTCTGGTTATAGGGAAATAAATAAATAATTAGTAAAAATAGTCATTGCAAAAGACTGAATTTAATTACGAATCTTTTCAGATTTTTGGAAAAAAAAAATATTAAGCAAGGTTTTTTTTTAAATTTTGGAAATAATTTATACTGTTTTAAATTAATTTTAATTTCCTTGTTTTAGTTTTTAAGTGATTTAACATAACTAAGAAAGAAAGTCCTATTTTATTAATGATGCATTTATACGATTTTTTATATGTTATTTTCTGCAGAAAGTATAAACCGTACATGAAGAGGGCTTAAAATATTTTTTTTTTTTTTTTTTTTTTGTATTTTACAACATTTTATTTAAATAGCTAAAATTCTTCACTCATTTAAAGTCTTCCAGAGTACATTTTAAAAAAAATTTAGGAATTTTCCAAACTTAATAATTCGTTTTTCGCAAAAGAAAATGAATTATTTACTTATTTCATATTCAAATTAAAAATCCACTTAAATTAAACTTGTAAATAAATTATTACAATAAAATTAAATGACGAGCAAATAAATATTTTTGAAAAAATATTTATGTTTTGTGTTAAACGTTTTTAATCAGTCTTTTTATCTTGAGGATCCTTCTTTAATGAACAAAATATAAATATATTGTAATGAAAAAAAAATGTAAACATATAAATTATTTTCTCATATAAATATATCATAATAAAAACCATTTAAAAACATCTACAACATTTTCTCATATTATTAATATTAAATAATTGTACTTTTATATGTATTACAGACTGATGTTTTAATAAACAGTGAACTTTTAAGTATAATTTAGACTGTGTAAATGAACAATAAATATAGAAAATACTTGCATTGCACAGAAATCCATGGGTCTTAATCAGATATTATCAATGATTTTTACATTAACATTGGAAGTATAAGATTGAATTAATCTATTATAATTCTTTATATCGAATTGTCATTTCAAATTAAATTCATTAAATAAAATCATATTATATTAAATAAATCATATTATATCCTATCAGTTCTATAATTACTCTAAAGAAAACTAAATGATATTAAGTGGGTTTTACATGATTTACCTCCTATTCAAACTTTTATAAAGAGTAAATCAAATAAATTTTTATATTTATTGCAATGAAACTAACATAAATGCTTTTTAAAAATTTATCCAACATTAATTTAAGTGGAAATATTGAGTAATTCTATAATAAAAGGACTGTAAATACGTATAGAAGAATTGTAGCAGTGTTACTAAATATTTTCATAATTATGAATTTCTATAACTATGCACATTTTTAAAAGACTAACGTATAAATAGCAATTTCATTAGTTAAAAGTTACAACAAGCAATATCAATAATTTTTTTTATAAAGAATAATAATTGCAATTGCATAAAATTTCTTAGATTAATGAATAATTATAATATATGAAGAATTTAAATGAAAAAGAAAAAATATAACTTCAAGAAGAATTTGAATCTAAATGTAGAAATATAATTGCTTCGTAATTCTATGTTTCAATTTAGAATCGTATGTTTTGTAAACTTTCACCATTTTCAAGACTGAATTTTGAGATTAAAGATTAAAATAAATAGGTTCTAATTCTTCAGATATTGCTCATTAAAATTTGTGAAAATTCATTGAACAACGCAGATAATAAGATTTTAATGAGACAGTAAGTTTTCATGCAATGAAGAGGTTTTTATTTATTTATATTTTTAGTTTTATTTTATTATTATGGAAAGAGGGGCAAATTTTTTATATAACGTCAATTAAAATCCATAATGACATTAAGTGTTGTAATGATGATTAATTGATGTAATAATTATTATAGTTAATCATAAAACATAATTTAATTTCTTTTTATAATTAAACTATTCTTAACTATTCTGTAATTTATTCATTATTTCATGTACGAATTTGTCGTTCAGATGAAAGGTGATCCCATGAATGAAAAAAGCATTTAAATAAATTTTATTCCTTAATTAATTATGAAAATTAATCAATGTAAACTAATAATTTTAATTGCAAAATTATAAGTTTATTAGATCAGGTTTTAAAACTCAGCTTTTATGTAGTCTGAAACAGTATGGTTTTAAATTAAAATATTCTATTAAGTTTCATCAAATTCAAGAGTTTTTTTATTTTTTTTTATTATTATATTTATTATTATAACATGTGATATTACACATGTTATAACACACATTATTTATATGCACATACATGTTTAACACACATTATTTATTTTTTATTATTATAACAATTTAGATTTCATTACTTCGTGTAAATTATTTAAAATAATTTACAGTTTTAGGGAAATTCATTAAATTAGTTTCTTTCTTTTAATTTTTTAAATTGCATGTCGCAAGACAATTCAACAAGATAATAAAATTGATGATTTCGGCATTCAACATAATACAAGAGTTGTGTTATACGTTTCAGAAAATTGAAATCTTTCCTTTTTTTTTTTTTTGTTATAGTCATTTTTACGAAATTATTCAAACGTATACATAAAGTGCAATATTAAAAATTATTTAAATGAGGAAAAAAATAGAACTGAAAGAAACCCAACATTGATATTAATATTACGATTGTAAAGGTAGAAAAGAATTTTTAGTAAAAAGTAATTCAGAAAAAAAATTCACAATAATTTTAGAAAATTAATTCACAAAGAAAAGTACTTTAATTTATTTTATGAAATAAAAGGGGAAAAGGGAAAAAAATAATGAGAAAAATACTGGAAAATACACTGGCCTCCAAAAGTTAAGAAATAACCGGTTTTTTGCACCTAATGTGCAAATGAATGAATGTAGAAACACCAAATTTAGATGACATGTGCATAACACAGTTATGCATTGATTGCAACATAGAAGTTTCCATATGAAAAACGAACAAATGATTTGCATAAAAAAAAAAAAAAAGCATTATCGCTGGAAAAGTCTATATGGTTAAATGCCATAAAAACATAACAAAAATGAGTTTTAATGAGGGATATGCCGATCCCTAGATTCAATGCATTGGCAGCATCTACTTTGCATGCTGTCAATTAAGTTGTCGGTTACCGAAATGGGAAGCAAAGACCAGACACGGAGTAAGCTTTGTTCCAGCTCTCCTAAAAAACTTGGAGGAGGACTTAAAGTAGCAACATTCTACCAAGATAGTCCAAAGATGGATCAAAGTTCTCATCCCGATATCTCAAACCAGTCGCAGTTCCTCCCTGGGTACGTTCAAGTACGTTGAAATTATTATGAAAGGAAACTATTAAAGTTACGTTGTTTCAAGTTGATGAAAATATTATGGTAAGATCTTTCATGTAAAATAAATTAACTTAAAAAAGATATTCAAAACATTGGGGAGACAAGAGAAAAAAATAATAGCATATAATTTACTAATTAGGATACCTCGTACGCCACAGCGGAGTCATCACTCAATTAGTCTTACCCACAAAAGTTTCTTCTTTCCAGATCAACATACACGAGACATGCGTTCAATTCAATTTACGAGTTAATATGATTTATACCACCGGGGAGGTGACTGGAATCACACTCTTGGGCCCAGAAAACGCGAGACTGTAAATAAGTACATATGACATCTCGGGAGCCCCACATTCTCAAAGTTCTCCCCAACCTCATTTCCTGGGAAGGCATATTTCATTTAATAAAAACGCGCCATCGGAAAATCGCCTCAGGTCGAGAATAGTTAAAATTTAAACCATATAGTATCACAATATATTATGCCCGAGGGTAGTGCATTTTTTTATCTTCTTTTTTTCTTGAAAGAAAGAGAACTGGTTTGCTGCAATTGATGTTTGGTTTATAATTGGATGACTGGCTTGGATTTGACAAGCAACAGATGTGTAGGGTATGCGCTGCTGAAGATTGCGCTTTTTCTGCTATGGCATGAAGTTGCCTTGTGGTCTCCTTTAAACGAAATATCTTTATTCGTTGGCAGTAATATTTAAAGTTAATTTGAATTATTTGTTTTTCAAGAATGTGGAATAAGCGTCTTTACTGTAAACAAATTTGTGATATAAAAAAATGCATGGAACTTTTTTTAAACAGCTTTCAATAAACGTAGGGAAAGCGTATGTAACAAAATAGATCTAAAAAATCTAAAAAAAATAGATAAATAAATTCCGGGTATTAATAAACAATAACATTAACAAAAGAGTACCAATTTTATAAATGAAATTAATCGAATAATATTTTTATTTACAAAACTCAAATATTTTGTCATATTGATAAATGTTAAAGTTTTACATATTGCAATATTTGAACTCCCGTTTCGTCTTTGAGTACGAGTTATTTATTTTTTTACAGTAATAACTCTTGAGTGCATAAGCATAATTTATAAATTTTCTTTATAACAATGCAATTACGTATAATATTTTCATATTGTTGAAAAATAAAATTACAGAGGTTAGCAGACATATTTTAATTTAGAAATTAAATAATATTTCGTATTTGAATATAGTGCATCTGAACTAAAATATTTAGAAAATTTACTAATTGGATTTTCATTATCATTTGTGGAATATTTGTATTAGTAAGGATCTGCTATGTTTTCCCGAAACAAAACATAGCTAAAGGGAAGAGATTGACCCTCAGGTTAGACTGAACTTTGCATGTTTTTTTCTCCTCTCGTTAGACTTTGGAACAGAGAATGGCGGGGAGAGGGGTGGCAATTGGAAGTGAAGGTCCAGACAGTACAACGGTGGAGAGAAGAGTTACAGACAGTATGGATGGTAACAAAGAACGAAATGGCTTAAACAAACTGTTTTTAAGTTGAATTTGTAAATACTTATATATAACTGTATTTGGTGTGTTATGTGTTGTAGTTGGCAGTGCTGTCTTAGCAAATTTTAATAAATATGACAGCGAAACATCCCGTCATTATTTTGAGAAATAACTTTGTTCATATCCATGAACACTGAATCAGGACCACACCTATATTTGGCCCTAACTTTTATTATATTCAAATTTAGTTTTCCTATATTTATAGCACGAAAAGTATTTTTTATTTAAAAAAAATATTTATCATGTAAAGTAATAAATTAAAAATGATAAATAAACTGCAACAATACTTATTAAAATT
>BPLQ01002038.1:0-117323 GCA_021605075.1 Caerostris darwini
TTCAAAACATCAAACCACGGAAAGGCGAAAAAGACTCATTAACATGCAAGAGCCAGAAAACCGGAAACCAAAAAGGGCCTGTGAGTGGTGAGAATAAATTATGCGCTGAAGAGGAGGGTTGGCTATGTAGCAGTATGTTCTTATGCAATAAAAATATATATATGAAACATGGACAACCGGTTAATAGAATGTGGCAACGAATACAACAAATTGGAGGTTAAGAACCGTTTGTAGTTGATTTCACAGAGATTTATAAAACATGTAGGTTATTATCTGGGCCGGATTTAGATGAAAAGAGGCCCTAGGCTATTCCACTTATGAGGTCCTAGCCTATTCCATATTTATGGAAGAACTTATGAAAATATTGTGAATTTTATTAAAAAAATCGATTATATATGTGCATATAATCGATTTTTTTAAATATAATTCACAATATTTTCATAAATTCTTCCATAAATGTGTATATTTATTTCAGCATATTTTATACTTATTTAGATACGATCTGAGGCTTGATAGTCAATTGGCTAGCACTCTACACTTTGGTACCACAGGCTTTAGGTTCGAATCCTAAAGGTGGTATGGATGTTTGTGAGTGATTCGGAATCCACGTTAATTAACGATCTAATTAACCCAAAATGGGCATAAGATGACCGTAGAGCGACAAACCAAACCAAACCCAGTTCACTGCTACTCCTCCTTGATGACGTTGCAAATTCTTCCATGACACCTTTTACAACATGAAGGGGTCCACGCACAAGGATGGTCTGCCACTTTGTGAATGATCCTCCAAAATCTCCGTTTCCTCAAAACTTAGTACTAAATTCCAATTCAATATAATAAGGCCTTTTTGTTTCCTACCTTCAGTCCTTTCTCCGTACGATAGGTGTGGATTCACCATTCTTGTAGAACCCTTCCCTCGATCTGGTAACGAACGGTAGGTGTTTAGTTGGAGTACCAGGGAATTCCCCGTACCTCCATATCAATAATTACTATTAAATACACAATTATAAAATCCAAAAGTTAAGCTAAAGAAAGAATATTAGACGAGCCCATGCTCGGAGAGAACTTACGGGAGTAAAAAGGTTAGTAAATACAAAATTTAAAATGATAGTTCACAAAAGTATTTAAAAATAAAAGATGTGGCAATTAAAAAGAGTTAAAAAAAAACCGTTACGAAACCAAGAAAACTTCTGGCTAGCTGAAGAGAAAATGGAATGGGGAGGGCAAAGTTAAAAACAAACCAAAACTAAATCGTATCGAAGTTCAGCTTTTGAGCGACCTTGAGGAAAAAGAGTGATTCCAAAGCTGTCAAAATAAACTACGGAGAAAAACTGGATCTTCTTTTTGGAATCGGAGAATAAAGTTCGTATCAAAAAGAGACAGTGAAATGTCTGCACAGAGCTTTTTCACACCGGGTCAAAGTGAATTCTTTTAGCCACGGGAAATGAACTGAAGTCTTGAAAGTAAATAGAACGCGGGCGTTTTTTCGCATGGCGCGTGGTCGGATCATAATACGGGAGATTTAGCAAGAGTTGGATTTGTGATAGCATGCTGCCGGGATCGAATGACGAATCCATTTCCAGCCAGGTGTTTTATTGCTCAACAAATTTGCAAGAAACCCCCCAGTATGAAACATTTTCCATGGACAAATATCCTAGTATGACGAAATTTTTGGTCTCAGTTGTCCTGTTTTATTGGGGAAAAAAACAACTAATTTGAGTTATTATAATCTTTGGCCGCAAAATAGATAATTAAATGCCCTTTGAGTTAATAAGCAAAATAGATAATTAAATGCCCTTTTTTTTTAAAAAGAAATTTATTTTATTGAATAAAAATTATAAATGCCCTTTTTTTTTCTTAAAAGAGAAAAATTTAAAAAATTATAAAATGAAAAATATCAAAAATTTCAAAAATGTAGATGTTGATGAAATCAGTTGCATGTAATAACCCAGAATGAGCGAAGGTCAAATGAGGAGAAAAAATAGCTTAGAAGAAAAGCGAACTTTTTTCATCTAGTAGTTGTAAGGAATTAATTTAAAATATTTAGTACAGTGCGAGGTCTTTTGCTATGTTTGCGGGAAGAAATATCATAATCGTAATTTTGTAGGATATTTAATACAGGGCTATTGATGTTTCGCATATCATTATAGAATTTAGTAGAAATTTTGTGAACAAATTGTCTTAAACTTGGAATTGAGAGAGCTCGTCTAATATCGTCATTACGAAAGTACCAGGGTGAATTCGTTAACATTCTGAGAGTTTTGTTCTCAAGCCTTTGAATAATTTCAAAATTTGTACGTGTGACAGAACCCCAAACTGGGCTTGCATAAGCTAATACTGGACGAAGATAGGAGAGATATATTAGAATTTTGAGATTAAGAGGTAAAGCTGAATTTCTGTTGATTAAAGGATAGAGAATTCTAAATTGAGTATTGAATTTATTTCTAAGGTTGTAGATATGCGATCTGTAGTTAAGTTTACTATCAAGGATATTTCCTAAGTACTTAGTTTCTTTAGACCAGGTGATATAATTATTGTATATTTTAATATTAGGAGGGTTATAGGATTTTTTGCAAGTGAAAAGAACTGCTCCAGTCTTGTCTACATTTAATTTTATCTTCCAGTTAATGAGCCATTTTTCTAAATCAATGATATAATTTTGCAAATTTTCTTGGATGGTGCAAGTTTTTAGGTCTTGCGTTAAGATTGCAGTGTCGTCAACATACAGACTAATTTTGATATTGTTCTTTTGTGGAATATCGTTGATAAAGATATTATAGAGGAAAAGAGCTAGAATAGAGCCCTGGGGCACACCAGCATGAATATCACGAATTGAGGAATCAGTATTCCCTACTGCGACAACAAAGTGTCTGTCTGAAAGATAGTTACGAATTACTTGAATCAAATAAAGAGAAAAATTGTAAAAAATGTGTTTGTAAAACAATCCATTAGCCCAGACTCTATCAAAAACTTTGGCCACATCAAGAAAAATTGCAACAGTTTTATATTTCCAGGTAAATCCTTCAGCAACAGTTTCTGTGAGATTGTAGAGCTGATGAGTTGTAGAAAGGTTTTCGGTAAATCCAAATTGCTGTGGGATGAGAAGGTTCTTTTGATTTGACTCATTTTTAAGGAGGTTCAGGATGACATTTTCAATTAGTTTACTAGTAGAAGAGAGTAAAGAAATTGGTCTGTAACTAATAGGAGAAGTAGGATCCTTTCCAGGTTTAAGAATTGGGAGAATTCTAGCTGTTTTCCAAGACTTAGGATAGTAACCAGTATGAAGAATAGAATCAGTAATTTTACATATCTCAAGTATTATTTTGAAAGGAAAGTTTTTTAACATTTAATTGCCAGGAGTTTTGTTAATTTTCAGTGAGGAAATACAATTAATAACGAAATATGCTTTAGTGATAGGAATTTCAGAGACTTGACAAGTATTAATAAAATTAGTGATAGTGGACTCAACGAGATTTTCTGTATCATGATTATGAATGCTGTTCTCAAGAAACTGTTTCTGAAGGCTGTCAGCTAAAACCTCAGCTTTTTGACTGTCAGTGGTGGCCAGTGAATTGTTAGAGCCTAGGGTTCGAATGTGAGAACGTTTACGTTTAAAAGTTCTGGGGCTTCGCAGTTTACGGTTTGCAGATGTCTATCCCAAGTTTCATAATTATATCGAGCAATAGCTCTTCTCAGTAAAGTCTGCGAGTGATTATAATTAGTTTTACTTTGTGGATCACGAAAGATTTGCCAGGTTTTACGGGCATGATTACGGTTAGTGATTAAGGTTTTAATGTGTGGAGGAAGATAACTACGATTGTTAGTATTAATTTGTTTCGAGGTAGCATTGTAAGCATCGGTAATTATTTTCGTCATATTTTCTGTAGCTTCATCAATTTCAGCAGCATTGTTAAGTTTGTGAGCCGAGTAATTAAAATTAAAATCAATTAAAGAAGAAAATGTTGTCCAACAAGTTCTAACATTGCTGTTTTCAGAGATAGTAGGATAAGAAAGATTAAATTTAATAATTACAGGATTATGATCTGAGGAAAGCTCATTAAGAGAGGAAATGATGTAGTTAAAATGAAAATTTTTCGTGACTGCAAGGTCAATAGTAGAGGCAGAATAATTACTAAATCTTGTAGGAGAGTTAGGAGCTAGAATATCAAAATCAGAGTTATGAGCATAAGCAGCTAATTGTCTACCAGTATTATTTCTATTATAACAACCCCACTGAGTGTGTCTAGCATTAAAATCACCAGCCAAAATGCTGCTACTGCTATAGGAAAAAAGAACATTTAGATCATGAATGAAATTAGAGGAAGCAACATTATTTGGAACATAAACAGATGCAATTGTCAAAGATGGAAAATTTGGAAAATTGAGAGATACAACAGTAGTTTTAATTGCATGGAGAATTGGAGACGGAACATGAGTGTGTGGAATACTATTCTTTATTAAAATACCAGTGCCACCAGAGACAAGACTCTGTGGTCCGTCATTGCAATAGAAAATGTAACCAGAAAAATTAGGAGAATGATCAGATTTTAAAAGTGTTTCCTGTAGTAGTACAATGTTTGGGTTATAGTTATTAAGAAAAACATCAAATTCAAAAAGTTTATTTTTTAAACTACAAGCATTCCAGTAGCAAATGCAAAGCCCAGTAGCCGATTGAATCATCACGAAGTATTTGGAAAAGATTGAGACGCCAGGCCATTAACAAATGCCTGGAGTTTATCTGCTTCAGTTTGAGCAGTACTTACTTTTTGGATAAGGGCATCAAGACCCTCCAGATTAGTAAATATAGAGAGAAATTCTCGCATCAGATAGCTAGCTTTTTGAAAAATTTGGATATCATCAACACTTATTAATGAATTCAATCGGCTTTGAGAATTGAAGATTTGATTTTGAAGATTATAACCAGGGATATTAGCAGTTTGTGGATAAGAATTTTTGAGTGCTGCAGAAAAACTTAAATTAGCAGAAACCTGTCTGGTAGAATTAATTTTTGGACGAGTTGCTTCTCTAGTGGAATTTACATTTATTTTTGGGAATTTTTTGCAACCCCTCCATGCGGCAAGATGCCCTTTTCCCCCACAGTTAATGCAGGTAGGTACTTCAATCTTTTCTTTGATGCTATATTCTTTATGTGAATGTTCAAGGCCACATTTTAAGCAACGTGCTTTAAAACCACAATTAGTTGAGCTGTGATGAAAACAGTTGCCTTTAAAGCACTGCAGTGCTATGGGTCTTTTATTGTACTTTTCAATAAAAAACGTAAGGGAAAGAAGTCGATTGAGTTTAAATATCTCATTATTTTTCTCATTTTTAGTGAGTGTTATTTGCCAAATTGGCAAGGGTTGCTTAGTTTTGGTTTTAATTAGTTGCACAACTTTTTCCGCCACAATTCCTTTTTCAGTGAGAGCAGCTTTGATTTCCTCCTCAAGAGTATTTTTGGGTAATCCCTTGATTACTACTTTCAGTGGTCTTTGAATTTTTTGGGTAATTACCAAATACTCAATATTGTTGTTTCTTAAATAACTAGCTATTTCTCGATGTTGGTCTTCGATTCGAGCATTTTAATTTCTTTTTAACATTTCACCCGATAATTTGATAGGGACTTTGCCCTCAAAAGCTTCATCAAATTTTTTTCAAGTTAAATTTTCCATAGACATAACCATAATAGGTGGCATTTTAACAGTGGTAACATTAATATCAGAATTTTTATCAACATCATTTACATTACTCAAATTTTGAAATTTATTTTTCAATTTTAAATTATTATCATTACCTTTTTTTGTTAGGATATTATTTTACTTCTATAGTCGACGACGATTTGTAGGTTGACGGAGCTCCTTGGTATGGGTAACCGCTAACTCCTTCTTTGCATATGAGATGGAAGTTACTTTAGCTTTAAGCCCATTGCATTAAAAATAAAACAATTAAAATAGAGATAATAATGTATGGAGAGGAGAAGATTTTTTTTTCTTCTTTTCAATAAAGTATTTAATAATTATTAATTATAATTTAATAATTAAAATAATAAAGTAAAAAGAGGATTTTGAAGAATTACAAACTGAACGTAGTTTGAAAGAGTACTTAAAAATAAAAATACTTTCAATAGGTTAATCTAATTTAAAAAGGAGTACAAGTTAAAAATAACAAAAACGTTTAAGAGCAGTTTGTTAAGAGAGGATTAACTGGTAATGACGGGGGAAATCTGCGAATCGTACAAGGTCAGTTGCAAGTGAACGATAGAAGTGCAGAGCCTGGGGGAGGGGAAACGAAAACGTTTCGACTACCAAGTCCTGTAAACAATATAGTCACTACGTGGCATTGTTAAATGGTTTGGAGCATATACAGTTGGCAAAGATTTGTAGCTTGTCAGCTTTATTGTTGGTTGAATTAATTTGATTGATTAAATTTGGAAGATTTTTGATATCAGTGAAAAGGGAAATAAATTCTTTCATTAATGTAACAGCATTTTGGAATAAGTTGAGATCTTCAATGCCAGGTAGTGAACTTGATTGGTTTTGATTTACGAAAGTTGAAGGAAGTACAGCTGCAGTTGCGTTTACGTTGTTTGTAAGCATGGAAGCAAAACTGATGTTTGGGGTAACTTGTCTAGGAGGAATAACTTTGGGATAGGCAGCCTGTCTGTTAGAGTTAGTATTTATCTTTGGAAATTTGGGGCAGCCCCTCCAAGCTGCTAAGTGTCTTGTAGCGTTGCAATTAATGCATTTTGGCACCTCAAGCTTCCCTTCAATTGGACACTCCTTATGGGAGTGTTCTTTACAACATTTAAGACACCTAGGTTTAAATCCACAGTTATGAGCATTGTGATTTAAATTATTACATTTAAAAGATTGGAGGGTTATTCGCCGTAAGTTAAATTTCTCAACTTTTACAGTAAAGTATAGCAATCGTTCTAGTTTAAAAATTTCCATGCTTTTTTGTTCCCTAGCAAGGGTAATCTGCCAGATTGGTAAAGGTTGTTTGGTTTTCGATCTTTTCAACTGGGTTACCTTATCAACAGAGTAGCCTAGAATAACTAACTCATCTTTGATTTCATTATCAAGTGTTTTAATGTAGAGGCCTTTGATAACGACCTTTAAAGGACGTTGATATTTAGGCGTTATCACAAAGTATTCGATGGAATTAGCTGCTAGATATCTAGTTATAGCCCTGTGCTGATTTTCGTGGAAGGGAAACATCTTGATCATCTCACCCGCAATTTTGATGGTAACTTTACTTTCAAAAATTGTCAAAATCGGCAAGCATAGTTTTCAGATTTTCAGTTGGCTTCACCCTAATGGGTGGCATTTTTTTAACTACATGGGTGGTATTAGAATCCTGCTCCTCCTGTTCATCTACGTTGAGTTTGCCAAACGAATTTTTGGTCTCAACTAAATGTTGAGGATTTTTAGAATAATTGACCTTAGCAATAAGCTTTTTGGAGGGCATAGTAAAACCGTCATTATCATGTTCATGATTATTAAGATGGGTAGCATTGCGCTTAATTTGAGAGTTAAACTTGTTAATTTTATGTTTTTTACAAGATGGCAATGGGCAAAGCTCAAGTTTGCTTACCTCCCTCATTGCATGCTGGAGATCATCATGGAGTATCTTCATCTCTTTAAGGTCATCATCACCAGTAGAATGTCAAGTCATCGCTGTAGCATATGCATCATAGAGCTTCTGTGCAATGTCCTTCTTCTTGATCACAGTAGTAATGCGTGCACAGCGTTCTTCGTCAGATAGCCTTTCGGGAAATATAGGCGAGGCCGAGGGTATTGCCGCACACGTTGTATCCATAAGTTCCGGATTACTCGCTCCTGGTACACTTGCCCGAACGGAATAGTCGATGGTCGCATCATGCTCCATTCTCCTATTGATACATCACGGGTACAACACCAGAAGTCTAACCGGTATCCTATTTCTTGACATCGCAAAAGCGTTTGACAAGATATGGCATACCGGTTTATACTTCAAACTTAAAAAATTGAATTTTCCGCTGCCGCTAGCTTTTTTGATCAAATCTTTTCTCACTAACCGGAACTTCAAGGTTAAAGTAAATCAAAACATTTCCACTGGCAGAAGTGTTGAAAGTGGACTTCCACAAGGATCGATACTTTCACCGCTTCTGTTCAACATATACGTAAACGACTTCCCGAAGGACGCCTTAATCAACACCGCAATGTACGCAGATGACACCGCAGTCATCACGCAACACACACACATTTTTACACTAATGTTTAGACTACAAACCTACATCAATAGACTCCAGACATGGCTTTGCCTATGGAAAGTTAAAGTAAACACCAGTAAATGCGCACTTCTAATTTTTCACAACAAAAACCAGTTTAATGTAAACCGACCACTTTATATCTTTGACGAACCAGTCCCGTTCGTAAATAACTACAAATATCTAGGAGTTACCTTAGATAGAAAACTTCTCTTTGGACAACATATTACCGAAAAAATCAAACAAGCCACTAAAGCTTTTCACTCACTCTCGCCACTGATTTCTTGGAAAAGCAAGCTATCAATTGGAAACAAACTTCTTGTCTACAAATCTATAATCAGACCTATCCTAACCTACGCAGCACCCATTTGGATAAACGCTGCCGTAACCCACCTGAGGAGACTGCAGGTCTTCCAAAACAAAGTAATTATGCAAATCACCGACGCTCCTTTTTACTACAATAGGTCACGTATTCATTCCGAACTAAAAATAAATCCGATTCTTAATTATGCCAAAAAGCTCTCCGAAAACTTTATAATTAAAATTCCACTCTGCAATAACCCTGCTATGAATAACTTACCGGAGTACCAACAAAATAAAAGTAACAAAAAAAGACCACGTGCTATTTTCGAACATGATTTTCAAAGCTTTCCTATCCCTAAAAGGGTTAAATTCGACCCAGGATAGAAAAGTAAACATTCACTCTTTTTCTGCCAGCCTCACCGATTCGTCTCTCCGCTCTCGCCACAACTTCCAATAAGGAAGCTCTCTATTCACTAGCTCCACCCATCGAGGTACTTATAGTCATGAGACCATCACTCAGTCAGAGTTGCTTACACCACCTTTCCTGTTCTCTTTCTCCTGTTTAGGGCTCAACTTTTACGCACTGTGCAAAGACATAATTTTAAAATTAAAATCTATCTTTCTTCCATGTTTTGTTTAAATTTTTAGCAACACATTATTACTAAGAGCCTGCTGCTTTCTCATTTTAATCCTTTTTAATTCCTACTTATGTTTTAATTTCTCTTATGCAGCATTAAATATTAAATTTTAATAGGAGGTATGGGGTCTAACCCCAGGAACTCCAATATCAAACACAACTTTGCACTTTGCACTTTGCTCCATTCTCCTCCACTACTCATCTTCTGTGGTCTCCATCGCTCCTGGTCCAAAGTCAGGTCTCCTTCCTAATCTTTAACAGGTAATCGTCCTTCCAAACAAAAGTCGCCCCAATCGTTAAAAACCAACTCAATTTCTACATTACCAGATGAAATTGGGCAATTTGAAAGAATATTTGGATTAACTAACGCACCAGCAGAATTTCAATGGTTAATGTACCATACTTTAGGTTGCTTATGCAACAAAGATGTTTTATGTTATCTTGACGACATCCCTGTACATGCCAAAACTTCGGGAGAAATGATAAAGAAATTATGTAAGGTATTCGAGGCTTTACGAGAAGCTAATTTAACATTAAAATTATCTAAATGTGAGTTGGCAAAAAATGAAGTAGAATTTTTAGGCTTCATTATTAATAAGAATGGGATTAAACCAGGCTCAAGAAAGGTAGAAGTAATTTCTAAATTTCCCCAACCGACAACTTTGCATGAAGTTAGACGCTTTCTCGGCTTAACAAGTGTTTTTAGGAGATTTATTCAAAATTATGTTATAAAAGCAAAACCTCTAATTGATTTAACTAAGAAGAACGAAGATTTTAAGTGGGAAGGAAAACAAGAACAATCTTTTAATGTTTTGAAAAGTGAATTGTCTCGACAACCTAATTTAGCACTCTATAATCCAGAGGCTAAAACTGAAGTTCATACTGATGCAAGTGTGGAAGGTATCTCTGGAATGTTGCTTCAATTTGGAAGTGATAGCAAGTGGCACCTAGTTTACTGCGTTAGCAAGAAAACGACTGAAGCCGACAATAATTATCATTCAAGTAAATTGGAGTTAATGGCTATTGTATGGACAATAGAACGATTGAGACAATTTTTATTGGGAATAAGTTTTACAGTTGTCACTAACTGTCAAGTATTAATTTACATGAATGCCAAACAATCAGGTAATCTTCAGATAGCACGATGGAGTATACTTATTCAATTTGATTCTTTATTACTGCAGAAATATCATATTTGATGGGGTTATGGAAATTGTGTTCCTTATTTTCCTAAATGAAAACAGCCGTTAAACTATGACATTTTGACTACCTTCTTAGAAGGCTTTTTCATACTTTAATTTTTTGTCCTGCATTATTTGGCTTAAAAATTACTTTTCTAAATTTTGATTATAGCAACGATAATAACATTTATAAAAAAATTAAATAAGCTAATTTTTTTCATTAATTTAAATCCTCCATTTAAATGGAGTTAAAGTTCCGCTTAGAGTGTTAAGCCAGAAGAGGAAGATTCTTTTACTATTCTTATTCTATTTTATTCTTTAACCTGTAAAAAGGAATCTAATATCTCATTAGAGGACATTTCCAAAAGAAAAATTATCTCGATAAGTCTGGTTAAAACATTCGAATGAGTTTTCAGTTTGACAGATATATTTTACCATCTTTGCCAGGTATAAGATCTATCACTTTGGCATGAAGTCAATTAAAATGTTTCTTGAAATCGTCTATAATGAGAACGATATCACCAGTTTCACATTGGAGTATTGAAGTTTTTGTCCTTGCTGTTGAATTAACAAGCCAACATACTTCTTGCAGAAGTGTCTTCATAATTCTTCCAAAAGTTTAGTGCGATATCTTTTTTATACGTTTTGAAACAGTGATTATTATCAATAAGATCAATATCAGTTACTTTATTTTCAGAGTTTTAAGAAGGAACTTCAAATTTAGAAAATTTCAGGGCATAAAAGGATTTATTTTCTTCAGAAAAATTATAGTATTAAAAAAAACCTTTCTTTTTTACTAATATAATTCCTTTTTGAAAAAGATTTCGTTAGATGCCCTGTTCTCGGAAATCTTCAAGATCCATGTTGCATCATACCACCATTGAGATTTGATTAGCATTTCAGGAGGACATCCTCTAGAAATAATCTGGGGATGTGAGGGTAAACATATAATCATGCTTACTGAAAATATACATATATACGGATTTATATACTATGCATAGACTCATGCATGTTTAAACATACATCTTTACCCATAACAATATATCACTACTCATATAGAAATACGTATTTAGAAGTATATATGCATATACGTCTTTATGAACAGACATATGTACAAGTAATAACATATTAATAAAACTATTATTTTGAGAAGGGTGATTTTGATTTGTAAAATGGTAAATTTTATTTGCAAATTGGTAAATTTGGTTTGCAAAATGATGAATTTAGATCGCCAAACCAGTATTAAATTTTCTTCATTTGGGAAACAAAACAAATACATTATTACTAAGTAATATAAACAGCAATTCATACAACAATTGAACAAGTTGTTCGAAACTCAGTTTAAATACGATGTATAAGAATGCTAATTTGTCATTGGAAATGACAGCTTTAAAATACTTTTATCTTAGACATTCTACACAATACAATTAAAATGAATATTATAAAAAAAAAAAATAAATAAAAATAAAAAAAATCTTTAATGTCTTTTATATTGCAAAAATTGTTACGAATTCCAACAAAATTTTTGTGTTACATTTTTAATTGTTTATTGCGATGTGTGAGAATGTTTTGAGAATTTTAAAAAAACAAAAAAACAACATATTTTCAATAAAACTACTTTATTATACTGATGAGTTAAAGTAGAATTAAACACGATAAAATAATTTGAAAAGCAATGAAAAGTTTCTTTACAAAATTATTTTTTATATAGATAATAGATGAAAAAAAATCATACAACTGTATTTAAAATAAAAACTTTTACAATTATATTTATACATCTGCTCTGTTATATACACTGCTGCGCATCAGTACACCTGCTGTTTTTTAAGTGCACTTCAACGCAATCATTTTCCCTAAAATGCTCAATCTTCTAGATTTTTTATTTTTTCATTAATCGGCTTTTATTTATCTCTATAGGAAACTAAGAATGTTGTTTTTTCCATGTGAAGCCTTCAGTGAATTTTTAACTGTCGTAATTTTTCTTTTTTTAACAACTTGATTCTGGATTTTTTCATTGTTGGGCACTGGGCATTTATATTTCTAAGCTTGTTGACCGCTTTAAAATGAGATTATCACTTTGTCGAATCAATTTTTTTCTTTTCTTTTTTCCGCAGCAATTTAGAATAACGATTCCCAGTTGTGGTATCTAAATGATGCACAATCACTAACAACCTTTTCAAACTCAATGGAAGTTTTGTTCATATTCCTGTTCCTGTATTCGGTTCAGACAAAAATTTCGGTGTTCCTATGTTCAATGCACGAATCATGGACTACTAATTTTAATATGTATCCTAGAAATCGTAAAATTATCGAAAAGTCCGAATCTCTGGTTAAAATGGTGTTTCAGAGATTAGCTTTGGATTCGACAGGATATTCTTTCCAAACACGTTCCTGCCGTTGGAATATTGAAATTATGTCAATTTCTGGAGATTTTATGAAAATTAGTGTAGTCTTTTGTTTCCACTATACTTCTAGAAATAGATCTTCTTCTAGAAACTGCTCCAAATCTCTCACCAAACCTATCGCTAAATGTTTCGAAACTTGGTGTTATTTTTAATCTTTCGCTTTGTGCAATGTACAATGGGATGTTTTTTTTTCATAACAAAACCCTTTTATATAATAATAAAATAAATTAAACATTTTAACTGATACTCAACTATAAACATTTCTTCTCCATTAAGAATTATCCATCATCCATCATTTAAAGGAAACTTTTGCAACAATACGGAATCAGCAGCATGAATAGATTTGCAAAACACATGCATTCAATAAAATCGAGTTTATTAAAAGAAAAATACACAGAATAGCATCCAAAATAATTTGTTATAAATAATAATAATAAATCAGGAGTTATAAAAAGCTTCAAAGCGTGTTTTGCAGCAACTTTATTCAAAAATTAATTCATATTCTGCGGTGCGATTTCACGGCGCTCAGCACTCATATTCATGAATTTTCTGGAATCGTAGACCAGCCACAGAGAAAAGACATTTGCCAGGCCGCAAGGAATGAGGGCGAAGTAAAATCCATCTTTTTCAGGATAAAAGCCTGCGATGAAAAAAATTAGAATTTATTTTTCAATTATGGATTTAAAAAGTTGTGCATTAAATGAACTAACTAATAACAAGACTTCGGACAACAGCGATGATATGTTTAATACCGACTAAAAGTTGTGCAAGTTTTATTCTAAATGACTACAAGTTGTGCAACGTCTACAAGTAAGGCAAAACTTGTAGTCATTATTGCTTCCATATAAAGTTTGTTCACTACATACTTTTATATGGAAACAACACAGTTTTTAATTTTGTACTACTATTTTTTATATATTATTTAATTTTTAATATTTTTAAAAATATTTTTTAATTAATTTTTTTTATATGTGTCTTTTTCCTTTTAAATCAAGTGAAGCAACAACCTTGAGTACCGATGATAAATTATAGTATCACACTCACTATTCGTGCAGTATGATGCTTCGTGCAGTAAGACTAAGAGGATATTAGTGCAAAAAATGATAATAAGTAGACTGCTTTTTTTTATAATTTGAAAGTTTATACATATCTTTTCAAAATATCAGCTACATGGAGGCTAACCCTAAATAGTTTGCAGATATATGTCTTGCATTTTGTTTCATTCGATTCTGTTATCATTGGATTATTGTAGAATGCTATATCAAGCAAAACAAAGAAGATTGATGAAATCCTTCCACTATGAATTATCAACTATTGCATTATGAAAATTTTGTATGGCAAGATGCAAAAGTTCAAGTGTAAGTTAAAGTTTCATGTATCAAGATACTGAAATTTGTCAAATAGCTGGAAAAAATGAGATAGTTAAAAATAATAAATATGAAGTGAAACTCCATCGCCGAAGGAAGATCCTACATACCTATGCAAATAAATATATTGCAATGAAATTATCTATAGCTAGAAGCGATGTATATAACTTTAAAAGATACTGGAAGTATTAGAGTCATCGTTTCGGCTTATCCCACAAGAAATATTGCACATGTATTTTTGTAAATTGCAGTCACTGCACAAGTTAGTGTAAGCAGATAAGTTACAAGAGAATGCTGAATGAAGTCCATTTTACACGAGATGGTAATATCAACAAGCTGTATATGGGTTCTTGTTAGTACATGATGCATTCACTCCATACCACAACTTAATTTGGTTTCATTTCATATTTTATTGTTGATTCACACTCTTTTATGAGGAGTTTTGATGGATGAATAAAATATATATATTTTTAAAATATATATTGTAACTAGTTGTCAAGTATTTAAATATTATCATGCTCTTCTGCGCAAGAAAGTCCTTCCAGCATTACTCGAAAGAGGTTAAAAAAAAACCCAGTAAAATATATATCAAAAATAACCTTTTTGAAGTATTAAAGAATCCGACAACAAAATGGCAAAAAATTTTATATGCGAGAATACATAATATAATATACACATTCAGATACCATTGAAGGTATAGAAATACATGAACCATTGAAGATATAGAAATACTTGAACCATTGAATATATATAAATCAGAGAGTAGGAGTATTTATCAAAGCAATTAAAGTGTATAGAATGAATAATAAAAAAGTGGGAAAACAGCTAATAAAAAGTGTGAGAATTAGATATTATATCTGAAAAGAAATAATTAAAAAAAGTACATAATTGAATAATTGGTTTCCACATACAATATAAAAATGACAAAAAGTGCACAAATTAAAAATTTATATAATTAATTTATATATAATTAATTTATAATTATTTTATATATAATTTTATATTAATTTTATATATAATTAATTTATAATTATAATATGTATTATTCAAATAAAATAATACATTTTTACGAAGTAGTATACTTTAAATATACACATGCAATATATACACACACATAAATTATTTTATGAAGTAAAATTATCTTAAATATACAAACATTTACACACAGAATAAATATAAAATAAGTTTAAAAAGATAATTTACATTGAACAAAGAAACAATTTGACACTTACTCAGGGATAATTAAAGTTTGATTTTCACAAATAAAATTTAATATGCTTCGCATTTTTAATCGAAACCCTTTGCATTTTAAAATGTTGATCTTCCATAGATTAATATTAATTTTGAAAAAAAAAATTTCATATGCCATAGTAATGTCAGTGGCCAGTAAGTAGAATAGTGGAGAGGATTACCCACATCTCCACAGGAATAAAAGCTTAAATCTCTCAAGTTGAATCTTTGCAGGTAAGAAGGAGATGGAGCATGCCCTGTTAAAAATATGGTTTCCACTCTTGTCCATCCAGCAGAATATGCTGACGCTTTTTTAATAATTTTTACAAGTCGGTTCATTAATCCTTCCTCCCATTGATTTTGCTATTTTGAAAGGAGTTGATTATTTAATAGGCCTTTCAATTCTGAGAGAGGGCTTTTTACTTCCTTAGGCTGACCTTTAGAAGGATATAGACCTAGGCTTACCTTGACAGATGCTGATATAACGGATATAGGCCGCAGATAGCAGACATAGGCTGACCTTTAGAAAGACATAGACCTAGGCTTACCTTGACAGATGCTGATATAACGGATATAGACCGCAGATAGCAGACATAGGCTGACCTTTAGAAAGACATAGACCTAGGCTTACCTTGAAAGATGCTGATATAACGGATATAGACCGCAGATAGCAGACATAGGCTGACCTTGCAAAAAATGTGTATCTGATGCAAAAAATTTCTGATTGCCAAGATCCAAAGAAACTGAAAGGGGGGGTAATACCAGTTCTCTGCAATTGGAAATAGTAAAAGCAAGCGGTACTATATGTTTGACAAAATAGCTGACTATGGAAAAAGCGTAGACCATTTCTTAGGAGGGATAGTTGGAGGGAGAACAGAGAGAAGCAAAACATTAAAAAAAGGCTATAGCATAAAAAGAAACCCTGTAACATGGAAAAAAAACCTTAAAGCCGCAAAAATATTTTTTAATTTCAAGAGAAAAAACAAAAATTTAAAACTGCACTGAGAAGAAACTGATCAACTAAACAAAAGAAACTTGCTGCAAGAATTTTGAGGGGGGAGAATAGAAAAAAATAACTTAATAAAAAGATTCTATAGAAATTTGAAAAATAAATAAATGAATAAATAAAAAATTGACAATGCAGTTAAAAACAAAATGTATAGGAGGCAAAAAAGAAAAAATGAACAAAACAGAAAATAAGAAAAAGGTAGGAAAATCTTTAAGAATAAAAAATTAAAAAAATTAAAAAACTTGAAATCCGAAATTATAAACACACAAAAAGAAAGAAAAGCATGAATACAAAGGCTGAAAAAAATTTACAAAGGAATAAAATCGGACACAAAACAAAGCACTACAATAAGTATCATTATTCAGAATTAAATATATTTTATGAGGGAAGACTTAAACTGGTCGTCTTCAATTCTGCAAAAATACTTAAGAACAAATCCAAAACCCAGAATATTAAGGCATAACCAAATGAAATCTAAACAAAGTGACAGGAATGGAAAATATGAGGAGCGAAAAAAAAAAAATAAATAAATAAATATAAGCGTCTGTACTGTGCATAAGAAGGGACCTGTCTCAGATGTGTAGTCTAGAAAAGCGTGGACTTCACTGATGCTAATTTCTAAATATGAGATGTTTAAATACGTTTATGTAAGCAATCGATTCTTCGACATTGGCCAAACCCAAAGATGATATTCATACATCTATTTTTTAGCTCAAATTTGTAATTAATTAATCAATTTGTAATTATTTTTTTTTTTTTTTTTTTTTTTTGCTATGGACCTTTTTACCAGTAAAGTTAAAGCCCGAATTTTTTCACCTTTAAAGTAGTGGTCTCGATTACCTTCTCAAAATATTATTTTTAAATGTATAAAGGAAATGCAGATAGAGTATTACAATACAATAGTTATAGTTAACAAAATGAAAATCTTGACAAAACAAATGTATACTAAATATGCAATATTTGCAAGTAATGCCAAATTGGGCACGTGTGAACTTCAACATTTAGTGGTTTGGATGCTTATTAATGGTAAGCTTTTAATGTAGTTAGTAAGTTGAGCCGCACGATAGTATGTACACAAAAAAGATTGTGATTATGCAAAATTCTACTAATAATTGCTGTAATTCCAAAGTACTGATGAGGGTAGACGATTTTTCTAGCTATTTAATAACAACTATTCGATGTTAAAAGTATTTTGTTTCTATTGGGAATCACAGATACAGATAATACTGCAGTAATTTATGCATACTTCATTTCAAGATGACATCTACATTTCAGTAAAGAAAATGATAACTAATGCATTTATTCTCAGCTGAGCTCGTGAACCCCCTATTATATTTTAGGGAAGGTTCTTAGATACCTGGTTAATAATCACTGCGTTAATATCTTAATCGTCTACACTATAAAAATCTGAAAGCTTTTGTATATATGTGTGAGTATCTCCTCCGAAACCATAACAAATTTGCAGTGGTATACCGAAAGATATGTGATTATAAGAAGAATGACAATAGAACATTAATAAATTTCAAACATTTATTGAGATGTTAACTAAACATTAAAACAATCGCCACTTAAAGATTGTATTTTGGTTTTCTCAGTCAAACATGCAAAGTATTTCTCTTTCACGGTAAAAACTAAAATTGTTGAAAAGTTGAAAAATATTCTTTTTAATATTGCGAGACCTGGACAGTTTTGTTTAATTCTTTTAGCATTTTAATGTACGAATATTCAAAATTCGTAATAAAAGTATCTATTTGAAGCCATCGAAGAACAATATTTTGAGAGACGATCATCAGTTTTGAGCGATTTTCTCAAGCTGTGAACAATTTCTGGTATTAAACGACAATGTCAGTGAAAAGTACTTATAAAATTTTATTAATCTTAATTCATCTGGGGGAAAAACTATGTCATATTTCTATTTTCTTTAGAAAATGATGTTATTTATATTTTCTATTATCTTAATTAACTAGATTTTAATTAATTTAATAATTTATTGTCTGTAAGGTTATCAATTTAACAGCTACACTGATATTAAGATGATAGTTTTATAATTAAAAAATATTTTTTAACTAACATAAATAAGTAAACTATTTTTTTAATGTTAATTAAATTAATTATTTTTTTAATGTTAATTAAATAAATTAATTTTTTAAACAATAGTCTATATGATAGTTGTAGTTAATTATATTTTAAAAGGGTCGGCGAGCCATCAAAATAATTTTAAAGAGACCACTACTAAAAAATCCTAAAAATGTTTAAGAATTACTGCACTAAGTGAACTAGTTAAGTGTGATGACTACGTGCTTTTCACGCTAAGTACCTGATCTCCATGTGTCTGTGGTTACTCGCGAACAAGACTCATATTGCTGTTCAGATATTGGACCATTTGCCGAACTTTTTTGATGCGCCTTGTATATTTGCTTTGTATGTCTCTGTTGGAGAATTATATAATTATTGAAGTTGAATGCAACTAGGAAGATATAGAGTGAAGATTATATGTTTAAGCAGAATTTAATGCCAAAAGAAAATACGATAAATTACCTTGTTTTAGGGTTACAGCAGAGACGAGATAGTAGATAGATCCCGCAAGTGTAATCAGCCACAGTAATGCCGCTCCGTACATGAAGATACGCAATTTGGTGTAAGTAAACTTTTCAAAGAGCTTTCCTTTTATGTACATCGAGTTCAACTGGAGAATACCAACGCACACCAACTCTACACAGAAAGATAAATACATTATCAATAAAATTTACACGAAATATTATCTATAAAATGTAATTTCCAATAATTTAGTCCTTAGAATCAATGGGGGCAACGGACGTACCGATTATGGAGTTCCTATGTGGTTTTAAGAATCACGAAAACCTCCACATCTTAATGATAGTTAGAAAATCTGCACAAAAATGAAGTTGCTTAAATTTATGGAGTAAAAATATTAAAGAAATAAAATAAAATAATTTAGGAAAATCATCTCCTGATTGAGAACATTTAAAGCAGGAGATCGAAAAAGAAAAAGCTATCGGTACAATTAGGTGTCCGTTCCACGATGCCCCAAAAAATAATTTAAAATTAAAGTTAAAATTTAAAATTTTAAAATAAAAATAAAAATTACAAAATAATACAAAATAAAAGTAGGTTACAAAGTTGCAAAGCAGTGGTTTCATCTGTCGAAGACGACAACAAATACACCAGTTCAAAGTATTAATTGAATGAGGTTTGCAGGGGCAGAGTCAATGGTTTTAGTTTTTAAACTAAAACTCTTGATAAGAAAGCAGTGCTTTTTTGGTTAACGAGTCGCAAATTTCAAGCGTTAAATCGCTAATTGGGATAAATGGTTTATTTCATGAATTTTGTTTGCTGTATATAACTTTAGGGTGGTAACTTCTATCTCTATTTTTCATAAATATTTGAATTTGCAGACAATTAGAGTTCCGTTAAACGAAAAGTTACAAAAATATTCTTAGACCTTAGAGACAGAGATACAATACCCTTTTTTCAGTTCGAAGGTGTTAAACACAATGATTGAAGACCGATTAAATTTTTTAAAAAAATTATTTTAACTATCCTAAGTTTGAAACCATATTTTAAACAAAAAGATGATTTTGGAAAAAAGTCCGTTCATCCATTTTTTTAACTGGTACTGGTATGGCTTTATTTTTAATAACAATTTTTTAAAATTAGCATGCTAAATATGACAGAAAAAATATTGGAAATTTTCTATTAATATTTTCTTACATATTGAAATTTATTTTTTATTTATCGTAACAGATTATGTTTATTAATAGTATTAGTTTTTAAATGATAACCAGCATTGTAATTTATATTAAATATTTCCTATAAGCTGGAAAATTTTTAATATTTTATAGAGAAATACTTATAAATAAAAAGCTCACATTTCAAATGTATCACACAAAAACTCAAACATCTCTCTCTCTCTCTATCCTTCATTTTTTTGAAAAAATTACACATTTTGTTAAATGCCAGTAACAAATCTGCAAAATATATAGCTGAAATTAATTGACAGACAGTCTAATTTTGATGCAATGGGATTATTCTAAAGCAAAGATGCACAGACCATGGTCCACATGTCCTCCGCAGTTACTTTAATAGTTGCTTGCCTCACTATAAGTCATTTTTTCTTTAAAGAGTTGTATGAAAGATAATTTAAAAAAAATTTCAGATTTAGATGAACATAAAAGAATGGAATACTATCAAGAGTAATAAAATGTTAAATGCATAAACATCAGAAAATCATTTAGTCAATGTTTCTCAGTTTATTCTAAAGTGGGACATAATAACTTGTGCCAGTACCGAGATATCATGGATGTAATATCTCTATCTAGTCTAATAATAGTGGTTTTTAATGTGTTTCTAACCATGTCATAAAAGTCTCTAATGGCTATTACTGGTGAATGTTAGTTCTAAGAATTCATTACATATGTTATGGAATTGCCAAAAATGCTTTCCATTTTAAAATTGCACTTATCAAAGTAGCTGTGGCCGTTGCTATACAATACACAGACCTAATTCTCATTAAAAATTTTATAAAAATTCTCATGAATTATAATTTACAAGGATAGGTAAATTCAATGCTGAAAATATATGTGAATGCTGAAAATTGAAGGGCTTAAGGATTGAAGGATTCAAGCGAAGCAAAAGTAAGATGTGTAAGACTTTTGTTATACGATTAAATGAAAAAACTGAGATATGTTAAGAATTTTAAGACATATTTTTACTTACCTAAGATCAAACAAGCTGGTACAGCATAATAGTTATCCTTCCAAATCGACAGCAAAAATCCAGTAAATGCGCCGAACATGCAAATGGTAGCCAATATGACTTTTATAATAAGCACTGGAGATTTTGCTTCATTTTCATCAGTTTCCATTGTGGGATATCTGATTTTTTAATGTCGAGCTTGTTGGTTCTGAGGAAGAGAAAAAATTTAGCAAATTAAAATTGTATTTCAGATAACAGATAATATGACAGATAATATCCTGTTTAATGTTAAATAACGTTTTTAATTGCAGTTTTGTTTTTTTTTTTCGATTGTATGTGCTCCACTTACATATGCCCGGAATAGTCTACTGTCAGGAGTTGGCAGAAAAGATATTGCCTTCTGGGGGAATTTGTAGTAATAATTTTCTAGAATTTGTTAGTCGTATAAAGGAAAATCCAAAAAATTTCTACTAGGTTGCCTAACTTTTATGTTACAACTGGGCCGTGAATTAGGCTTATAGTTCGTACATTTGCTTACGAATCTAGATAAGGACAACCTATTCAAAGTACCATCTATTTTCTTGTCGGTTTTTTTTCTTCAATACTTACCGATGAAGGTTTGTTGATTTCATATTTTCTTTTAAATAAATAAAATCACAATTTACTTCAAAACACTGAATTTATTAATGTTATAACTCAATAAATACACATAAGATAGAAGCAGAAATAAAGAGAGGGATTAAGAATATATAACACACAAACTGCTAAACTCACTGCAACTGAAGTGCAAACTCGACTTCTCTGATATTGCTGTGCAGGTCGTTTACAGGACTCATAGAACATTATTATTATATTATCTATATTTATTTGTAAGAATAATAATAAAAACTACAATAATAACTCATTATGTTTCAATTTTTTGCTCCAAAAAATGTATATAGTGAGTCTAAATCAAATATGGGAATATATAATAATTTTATATGCGGCCCGCCGCAGATTTATGATGCATTTCCAAAGTGGCCCGCAAGATCATTTGGGTTGGGCACCCCTCATCTAAGATTACACAATTGTAAATAAGGGCAAATATGTAATATAATGTATATATAAGTAAATAGTACAAATGTTTTTTAAAAAATCATTATTTTAATGTTGAATATCAGTGATCGTCGTGTTCCACTTATGTATGCCACGAATAGTCCATTGTAGGACTTTTAGAAATAACTACCTCGTTTGCGAGGTAGTTATTTCTAAAAGTATTGAAATCGCTTATCGTATTGAAAAAAATTGAATTGCTTATCGTATTGAAAAATACCAGGAAAACTCCCACCAGACAGCCTCAATATCGTTGTTTAAACCCCGAATCAAAAACATTCAAACCGTGAAATAAGAAATATATAAAAAAATTCAAAGTAAGAAATTACTATTTAAATAAAATAAAAGCTTCATTATTTCATATTATGGAGAAAGGCATAGTTTCTCTCTCGTGTTGTAAGAAATATACTCATCATCATCAGTAGCGCAGCAGCCTCATGATGGGGCAAAGCAGTCTGCTTGAAGGTAATTTCCTAACCTTTCTGAAAATTTGCAATACTTGGCCATATTTTTTCTACATAAATTACATTGATGAGAATAATTTTAACCTATAGTATTTTTTTTTTTCGAATAATCAAAATGAGGTATTTAATTTTTTATATTCATTTAAATATTAATATTAATTTCTTAAAACCTCAGTATCATATACTTGCACAAAATGTCTTTTTATTCGAAAATGCTTTAAATATATTCAAAATCACATTTTTTTCACTTTTGTAAAAATGTACCATAGTTTTGATTTTCTCCTCGACATTAATGCATTTCTCGAAGTATTTTCTTCATAATTCCTACATTTTTCAAGAAGACAAGAAGTTAACTTACATTAAAGTTGAAGTGACATTTCTTAACAATAGTCATTTATTAAAATGCAATAAGAACAATTGTAATGTTCCCCATAGAAATGATATGCAAATGTATCTTGTAATTCAAGCACTCAATGTATATTATTTAATTAGAAATTCCGAAACTAAATATAAATCTCAATTTTATAACTGAAAGGAAATTTAAAATTTCATGTTAGATCACAGGTTGAACATCCTGTCCTTTACGATTTTTATCATGACATTTTTAATTATATTTTCTTTTAGTTTTGAATATCGTTGGGTTTTGTGTTCCACTTATGAACGCCACGAACAGCCCACCAAAGGACTTTTAGAGGTAACTGTCGCACATTTGCGTATCATATATAAAAAAACCTGAAACACTTCTTGACTATCATTGTGAGACGCTTTATACACATTGTCACCATCGCCACCAAGTCTCCATGTTTCTGAAAGTAGTTAATGCAATGAATCCTGCCAACTGATTCGAACCTGAGCCCTCCTGCCCATTAGCTGCATAGTATGATGCTGCACATTAGCTGTATTATGAACAGTGGTACGTTAAATTTGAGTCTCATTTCTTTATTATTATGATTTATGTTACAAAGCATATTATTACGTTAAGAATTGCCATTATCGACATACGAAGAGTTCTTTGTTTTCATTGGTAAGATATTTTGTAATAACTAGCTTTGCAGAAATTGAAATGAATTTTGAAATTTTTTCCAGTAGAAAAATCTTAATTTAAAAGAAATAATCTCAATATGTGTAATCAGTGTATCGAAAGTTCTATAAAAACACATTTATTTTATTTATGAGACAAGAAAATATATGTGTTTTTATAGAACTTTAACTGATGAATGAAAGAATTCGTAGAATAGTTGTGCAGAAATTGAAATGAATTTTGAAATTTTTTCCAGTAGAAAAATCTTAATTTAATAGAAATAATCTTAACATTTGTAATCAGTGTATCTAAACTTCTATAAAAACTCATTTATTTTCTTGGCTCACAGAAAGACAAACTTTAACTGATGATTACAATGGAAGAATTTTCAGTGAAGGGTAATCATGAGCAACTATCAAGCATACTTCATTAAATATTAATTAATTGATGAAGGTTCAAATCAAACATAATAAAATAATTGTAAGTAAATCATAAATAAATAATATAATTGATCTTTGTTTTAAAAATTTAATGCAGTAATTATTTTTAATCTATTGATTTCGCCCCTATAGTACCAACAAATGCCCCTAAAAGTGTGACATCACGAAAACCTCATTAAATTTTTTCAAAATCTCCTATTTTATTAATAAATTCCTACTCATAATTCCAATTCCATTCATAAACTTTTTTTCATTCTTTATTGTGAAATTACTAATCTGTTTTTAAGCAATTTACAACGAATCAAAAATTGTGTTAAAAACCAGGATCATAATTTTCAGACCTTAAATAAAATACATAATTTAACCAAAAAATATATATTATAATTATTTTACGTATTCAGTAATAAAAAGCAGCGATTAAATTTCAAAATCTGATGAATGTTAGCAACTTTAAGGTAAATCCACAAATTTGTATCTTAAAGATAATGACAACTGCATTGACATTCGTGACATTTAATTGAGTTCATGATCATGTTAACTAAAAAGCATCACTGATGCTCTGATCGATTTTCAATCTCCTTAAAGCGCAACAGGATGTTATCCAACAAGTGTTAAATGATATCCTAGATAGGATCTGACCTTCACTCTCGCGAAAGGTATAAGATTCAAGTGAACTTACTGTGTTTTTATATCTCCAGGGTTTTTGGAAGAGGGAGATTTTGGCCGCGGTTACTGTCCGAAAACGCTTGTTCCCCGTCTGCTGCTAAAAATAACATGGGAGACTCCCATAGTGAAAACAGAGAGACAGGCTGAAGAGAGAAACTGCAAACACACGCAATCACGTGATGGATCGATCGAACCCAAAAAGTTTTTCTGTCTGTGATCGGCTGTCTATAGCAGTTCTCAAAGGGTGCGCGAAGACACTCTGCAAGATTTCAGGGTGCGCCGTGGTATTCCAGACAAATATGTGTCATCCAAATATAAAAATAAATATAGTTACTTTATTTCTTGTCACTTTTCCAATTCAAAGACAGCTTTCAACTAAATATCAAACAACTAACTTTTCTTGTTTCTTATCAAATATATGCCCAAACATTTAAGAAATAGTTAGGACATATTAGGCTCATGTTTCTCTAAATTTTATCGCATTTCTTTTTCTGAAATATTTGATTTAATTATTATAGCATATTTTTCAAAAATTTGTACATATTGCGCCTACAATTATGTGTAGGATTTAAAATACACGCCGATATCAAAAAGTTTGAGAACCACTGGTCTATAGAATAAAAATGAGAAATATGTGCCATCCAAATATAAAAATAAATATGGTTACTTTATTTCTTGTCACTTTTCCAATTAAGACAACTTTCAACTAAATATCCAACAACTAACTTTTCTTGTTTCTTATCAAATATATGCCCAAACATTTAAGAGATAGTTAGGACACATCAGGCTCATAAAGACAAGAATGAATAAATTTAAAGTGTGCATCACTTTTTTCATCGCAGTTCTTTTTCTGAAATATTTTATTTAATTATGACATATTTCTCAGAAATTTGAATATGGTGAGCCTACAATTATTTGTGGGATTTTAAGTGCACCCCGATATCAAAAAATTTGAGATCCACTGGTCTATAAAATAAAAATGAGAAATATGTGTTATCCAAATATAAAAATAAGTATAGTTACTTTATTTTTTGTCACTTTTCCAATTCTAAGACAGCTTTCAACTAAATATCAAACAACTAACTTTTCTTGTTTCTTATCAAATATATGCCAAACATTTAAGAGATAGTTAGGACACTTTGAGCTCATGTTTCTCATAAATACAAGAATGAATAAATTTAAAGTGCATACCACTTTTTTTTTATCGCATTGCTTTTTCTGAAATATTTGATTTAATTATTATAATATATTTCTCAGAAATTTGTATAATGTGCGCCTACAATTATTTGTAGAATTTTAAATGCACCGCGACTTCAAAAAGTTTGAGAATCCCTAGTCTATAGAATAAAAAGTGAAGATGAGAAAAACTATTGCCTTCGTTAATAATAATATAAATTAACTTTTATTTTTGACGTTCATGAAGTTTGCAATGTGTGGGTAAGTTATGCACATGAATATTAGACACCCGCATTAGTTTAAATTGTAATAACATAGAAAATGTTTATTGGGAGATCTAGCAGAAATATATTACATTTTTGTGTTATATTTTCTGTATCCATCCGGGGTTTTTTTTTTTTTTTTTTTTACATGTTGGAGAAAATTAAAATTTTTAATTCACTTTACAGGACTAAAATAATTAAATAAGCGCATATTGATTGCGTTTCTTTTCTTAAAACTTTTTATGGTAAGAAATCTTATTTAAAAAATAAATAAATAAATAAAAGAATTATTGTCTAAATTTTTCAATCGCAATGAATACGTTTATTAAATAAATAAAATAAAAGATTTATTTATAATTATACAGTTTAAAAAATTCTTCAAAAATGATTGATAAAACAGATATGTTTTTGAATATATTTAAATATTAATAATTTTTTCTTAAATGCATTTCTGAAAAGAAAATTATCCTAAATCTGTGCATAAAAAAATATCGTAATAAAAAAAAATTCAGTAAGGTGAACCAATGCACATTTTTATGACATTCTGTAATACTGTACGTAAATAATATTTTCTCAATTATAAAGTCCTAATAATGGGCTTGATGAAAAAGAAGTCCTTTATATTGCTTGATAAGATACACCCTTGATATATTATACACACCAGGATACAAAGAAAAAGCACAATACTTATATCAGGATAAAAAAATATAAAAAAAAGATAGACGTGAATAACTGAATTTAAGCATTTAAAAGAAAAAGAGCAGATAGATTATCAAAACATAAAATTGTTGTTCCATGTAGTCATGCATATTATTTTTGTTTTAACACTACTGTATCGTTACACAAGATTTTTTATAAACACGAACCCTTATGCACACGAGGACTAAATAGACCGGGACCTACGGTTCAAAGTGGATTCCGAACCACTGCAAACATCCATGGCCCCGCCGGTACTCGAACCCTGCAATACCGAGCGCCAAGGCATTAGCCACTCAGCCATCAGGCCCTACCGCTTCGGAACGGATAAGTGTTTTCTTTATCTTTAAATTTGTTTCAGAATTATATTTTGAGTTCATTGTGAACTATTCATTGCTGTTATATATGCACTTTGTCACAGTCTGTCCTTTTTTTTTTTCCCCCTCAACAAAGTATACTAAATATTGATTGCAAAATAATAAACACATGTTTATCTATGAAATAATAAATGAATATAGATTGATTAAAAATTATTAATGCATATATACAGGCACGCACACGGGGGTGGGGAGAATGGCACGCATAAGCCCTCTCCCATGTCTATAAACGAAATGTGTGCATGAGCTCAAACTTCAGGTTTTCTACCATAGTGTCAGTTCACCAAATTGTTGTTTTTACGCGAAATTCGCGTTTGCCAAACTGTAGGTTATTAATTAAATTTGATCCATTACTCAGGGTTTGTTTATTATTTTGATTTAATTAATTAATTTATTTTTTCAATTTAAGAATTTCATTTAAATTTAAATTTTTTCCTCCCAGTTTGAGACATTTCTACAAAAATTATTTTGATAAAGTAATTTGTTTTATTTTGAAGAATAATATTTAAAACTTTATTGTTATTTTTATTCTCATTTCTTTTTTGAAGGAAAAACTTTTTTTATGGTTTTTTTTCACGTATTATTATTTTATTTTCACCTGAAAACTTTTTTTGTACAACGTATTTTGCCTGTGAATGTAACCTGCATGCATTTTGTTTTAATGTGTGTATACAAATCATTGAATAAAGATATTTACAAAAGACTAAGAAACGTATACTTTTAAAATAATATTATAAATGTGTTGAGTATTATTTTAATTTAAACTTTTTGTTAAATTATGATCTAATTTTATTTTTATTTATAAATTTTAATTTTTATTAAAGATTATTTTCCTTCAAAAAACTGTAAATATTTTCTGTTTCTGGATTTCGCTAAAATCTAATGTAAACAACTTTCTATCAATATAAATGTCGTTTTAGAAAACGTAGAACATTAGAATTATGCATTCTAATGTTCTGTATTCGTTCTAGTTATATACTAGAGTTCTACAAATAGAGAATACTAGACACGATCAGATGTAATGTTAATAATTCACATAATTACATTCCAGAATTAATATTCTTAATTAATCACCATTTACACTCTACGACATTTAATGTTCAACACTGTAAATTAAGGGCCTGAATGGCCGAGTGGTTAGCGCTCTGGCGCTCGGTACCACAGGTTTCGGGTTCGAGTCCCGGCGGTGCCATGGTTGTCTGTAGTGGTTCGGAATCCACTTTAAAAAGTAGGTTCCGGTCTAATAGGATCGTAGAGCGTTGCGGGGGCATTGTTACTCCGCGTCCGTGGCTTTTCTTCAAGTTACACGCGCCCCCTGGGTAATGCAAAGTGAGTCCGTCTGTGCAGCACGTGCCTTAAAGCATCCAAGACCAAGCTGTCTGTGTTTGCCAGCTGCATTAGAAAGAAAGAAAAAAAAAAAAAACACTGTAAATTAAAAAAACTGCAGAATAGGATGCAACACCACATAGAGTTTTAAAAAAGTCTTTATTTTTGCAAAATTCGTATACATTTTGTTTTCTGATAAAATGAACATGAAAGAAAAAAAAAATATTCAAATATTATTATTTTATTCAATGAGTACATCAAAGTGAAATCTATACGTGTCGTTTTGTATACAAATGTTGTGCACTTTTTGCATTACATTGTTCATAAAAACTTTTTTGTTAATGATTTAACTTGAAGATGCATTCGTTTCTTTCAAAACTAATTGAAATTCTTTCTAGACCGTTGGAGATTGTTTTCAATTTCGAAGTAAATCCACTATTAATTTTATAACATTAGTTCTGGGTAATTGTTTCCCTCTATAAACAATTTCTCCTTTGGACATTTTTACCAAAAATGATAATGCTACTTTAAACAAGCGACGAAACACACCTCTGAATCCATAACCCTTTTGAAATGAAATGTCTTTATAATGTGGAATTCAAAACCAGATTGATTAGCATAATGCTCTTCAAAATTTTTGATGCAGCACACGTAAGGTACTTTCTTGGAGAAACTTATACTTGTGGTTATGTAAAAAGAACGCTAATTTTTTCATGTTTCCCACATTTATAGTATCTGCTGCATTCTAAAATATAAAACTATAATTACTCTTCCTTTTTCAAATGGCACTAGGGCTCCTGAATTAAGAAGAACTTCAATTTCGATGGTTTGAAATAATTGTCATACGGCAGGAATATAATGTGATCTATCATAATAATAATAATAATAGGTGGGCTGAAAAGTTCATAGGCTGACATATAGATAGCGCTACTAGTATTAAATCCATATGATTTTTAGTTAGCCCTAACCTTCAAAAGACACGTGCGTAAATTTGACAGCTGTTGCACTATTAGTATGTGAGTTATAGCATTTTTAGTGAAGTTATAGAATTTTTAGTGCTCATCACGTGCAGTCCACTCGGCTGACTGTCGATTGGACTTCGGTGTGAAATGATGGAGCCATGTTTCATCCATTGTCACATATCGACGCAAAAATTCGGGTTTATTACGATTGAACAGCTACAAACACTGCTTATAATCATCAATTCGTTGTTGTTTTTGGTCGATTATGAGCTCGCACGGCACCCACTTTGAACAGAGCTTTCGCATATCCAAGTATTCATTCACGATATGTCCAACACGTTCCTTTGATATCTTTAGGGTCTCAGCTATCTCAATCAACTTCACTTTACGGTTATCAGAAATTATTGTGTGGACTTTTTTGATGTTTTTGCCGGTAACAGCCTCTTTGGGGCGTCCACTGCAGCATCGTCCTCGGTGCTCATTTAAATTTAGCAAACCACTTCTCTACGGTTGATTTTCCTGGTGCAAAGTCCGAATAATGTTTATCAACCAAGCCTTGGCTTCAATAGTATTTTTTTTTTCGCCAAAAAGCAATGCTTTATTAACACACGAAATTCCTTTTTATTCATTTTTTCAAACTAACAAAAGTTGCTTCACTAAAAATGCTATAAGTCACATACTAATAGTGCAACAGCTATCAAATTTATACACGTGTCTTTTGAAGGTTAGGGCTAACTAAAAATCATATGGATTTAATACTAGTAGCGCCATCTATGTGTCAGCCTACGAACTTTTCAGCCCACCTATTAGTACATTGACTATATCCCTGACTTTTCCAGAAATTCTAAATACTCTTAAAAGTTGTGTTGCCTCATGACCTACCACTATGGGCTGAACAATATCACTCTAAACGTAACAAGAAATTCTACATGAGAAGAGAATTTTCCGTTACATTTTCTATCGCTTGAGGTTACACCCTAGACGATTGCATAACCTTTTTCAAGTACAACTTTGGCCAGTCTGAAGCTTTTATTTGTACACGTTTAGAATGAGGGCGGAATTTCAAATTTATTTTATCTTCATGAGAAGGTAAAGCCATAGCTTTCAAAATATCAGGTATTGTTTTATACAATCTTGGCGGCAATTTTCTCGCATTTAATTTACCATCCCTCAGATTATATTCAAGATAGCATTATTGTTATATGGAATTATACCGGGATATCCCATAAACAAAATTTTACATTTTAAGGTATCATTGTAAACATATAAAAACGCCTTTTTTAAATAATAAAAAATATTACACACGAATTTCAAAAAATAAAAAAATCATTTTATAACAGTTTAATTTGGTGCAAAATTCACCACAACATTTAGTAAAATGCGAATCGCTAGCGAATTTGGTTTTAAACATTAAATAAAAATAGTTTTAAAAATCAAGTAATTTTCTTATATAAAATATTATTATTAATATTTTTTAAACAGAATTTTCAAAATTATTTAAAATAATTTTCTTAATACTAGCTATGATAGGATACAACTTTTTAAAAATATAAATGTATCACAGACCAATTACTGATTCAAATGAAATATCTTAATTATAATTAAATTATTAATTGAAATAATTTTAATTATTAATAGAATTTTTAACTAAAAATTGAAAACCTTATTTATATCTTTTTTACAAAACCATTGTTGTCTGAATTCCCAGAATCTTTTCGACTGAAAAACATTTTGCATGCAACAATTTTTTTAAACAGAATTCATTAATTTATTTGCTCTTTGCAGTCTCTGAGATTAATACTACAAACTTCCATAAAAGGACTCTATTTCGGTTCTATTTTGGCGTAAGCAAAAAAAATAGACCATCGAAATAAAGTAACAATGCCTCTACAATCTCCCTTTGAAATTGTAGAGCCCTGTAAATGGTAATGAAAAGATAAACAATATCTATCAAATAAACACTGTCACACTATAAATTAATATTATCTTTCAGAAAATAAAGCTTTAGTTTCATTCCTAATTACTTTAATTAATAACTACGTATAAAAATGTTCTTATTTGTTTAAGTAATATTCTGCATTAATTATTAGCTTATCTAATAGCAAAATATAGAACCTGTCATTTTTAAGTTAGTCAATTAAAACAATTTAAAATTGTATTTAGGGCTATTCCTCCCATTAATTTAATTTTACAAGAGATAAATGTTTGCTTTAAAATTGTGAGATTGTAATACAGATTAAAAATAATTTAAAATATGCAACCTTAAAAATTAATGCTCATAAGGTTTTAGCAGATGTGTTCTTCCTTTAAACTCACACTGTAACCGTGCCTCCTTCTAAGTACTACAACAGCGCCCCCTGTGGCGTTCAGGAAAAATGGTCAGGAGACTTTCATCGAAGAGGAAGTACAGCGCAACCGGAGCTTCTGCTGAGAAACGTTTAATTTGTAATCTCTCATCCCGAGAGGAAATACATTTAACGTAACCCTGCGTAATAGTTGGTCTACAGATCCTCACCTGGAGAGAAAGTATCTTTTGCGAACCCTGCGCGTACCTGAATATATTTTCTGCTTAGAAGTGGAATCCTTCCCCGAATTTGTAATTATATGCCTTTAAATGTGTTAAATATTGTATGTGTGTAAATAAAAATGTGAGTTCTCAAACCTGTGTCTCAATCCAACCACACCCAGTTACAGTCCATCTGCACATAACTTAAGTTTTAACTTAACACTTAATTATCTACAGTTAAAATGTGATACTCTAATATGAGAAACTCAAGTATGTGTAATATTAAATAAAAAAAAATTAAAAAAAAAACTTTTCTTCAGAGGAGTAATTGCATTTTTAATCTTCTTTCCAGCCAAAGATGTTGAATTTTTGAGAAATATCAAAGGTATCATTTTAAATAAATTTTTATATGACATATCTATTCAGATTAACGTTTAGAAAAATTTTAAGTATGCAATTGATGATTTAATGGAGTTAGACAAAATTATTAATATTTTAGAAATGTAACAAGTAAAAAAGAAAGAAAGAAAGCAACTACTACTAATTGTGCCTGAATGGCAAGCGCTCTGTACCACAGGTTTCGGGTTCGAGTGCCGGCGGTGCCATGGATGTTTGTAGTGGTTCGGAATCCACTTTAAACCGAAGGTCCCGGTCTAATATGATCGTAGAGCGTTGCGGGGGCATTGTTACTCCGCGTCCATGGCTATCATCAAGCTACATGCGCCCCCTGGGTAATGCAAAGTGAGTAACGTTTGTGCAGAGCTTGCCTTAAGGCATCCAAGACAACTGTTTAAGTGTTTGCCAGCTGCATTAGATGAAGAAAAAAACAAACAAAAAATAAAAACTACTAACTAATTAAAATGATTTTTTCCTTTTAACTCAAACTTATATAGAGTTCAGCCTACTCTTTAAATTTTCTACCTTTATATACTACCTTCAATCAATGAAATAAGATGTGATAAACTAATATGTGAGACTCAAGTTTACATCACATTAAAAAGAAAATAATTTAAAAAAAAACCTTTTCTTCAGAGGAGAAATTTCATTTAAATAATATATTACAGATATACTTATCACTATTAACTAACATCAACTATATTGTATAATAAACTTAGTAAGAAATTGTATGCTAAATTGTTGAGCAAATAAAAAATACATGTTTTTAAGCTGAATATTTTCCTTCAGTTTTAACTACAAAAGTATTTATTTGTATTAAAAACTAAATATTATTAGATACTGTTTGCTAATATCCTTTGGAATTATTATACCATTATTTATTTTAACACGTATGGAATAATAATTTATTTCAGACATACATACTTTAGAGATGAAAAGAAACTCGTATGTGACACTATTGTTTTGTACAAATTATGAAAAAAAAATTTCAAATTAGAAAATAATTTATCCATTTATTTATAGAGTTATTTTGATTCTATAACATTTGTAAAATTCTATAATATGCATTCGGTTAACATGTTTTGAAACAAATAGGATTTAGTCCAAAAATAAATTTTATTAGTTAAAAAGGGTAAAACAATATTTAATAACAAACATTTTCTAATGCAATCAATAAATTTCAGCTCAATTATTCGCTTCAATCTGTATTGGTTACAGATTACTTTTACATATTAATTCAATGACAAGTTAGTGAAAGATTATACTTATATATAATAATTTTAAAATCACAGTTTTCAACAAAGCATAAAGAAAAGCACAAGATTCTAAAAATTAAAATAAAGAAATAAAAATATATAGTTCATCTGTTAAATGATTATAATTTCATAAGTTAATTCAAAAATAGTAAAAAAAATTCCTAATAGAAATTATTATTATGAAATTAAATTAAAAACACCTGATCAACACCTCAAACTTTATAAATAGTTTTTAAGGGGGTTATGATTAATTTGACTACATTATGGCATATTTATTTTTAACTTTTTGACATCTTTCAAAAATTGGCACTTAAATAGTAACAGAAATCTATAGGAGAAGGAGTAGCTGAGAATTTTGAAACTTTGATCAGCATTTAGCAGTTAAATTAATGTCATTGAAAAAAAATTACAATTTTTTCCTTAATCTTACTCATAATATAGGCTAAGGAACCTGGTAGACTGTGTGTTTGGTTTCTAAACTAAGAAAATCAGTTTGGAACCTGACAAACAAAACTATATTGAAGGCTTAAATCTCTAGGCTGATAAATTTGTTGCTAAAAAATCCCTCTATTAGCCTTTTTAAGGAAAAAAAAAAACCTTTCTGCTACCAAGGCTGGATGGAGATGCTCATTCCAAATTGTAACAGCAAATCATGGTCCAACTCTTGCGGCCTGATGGCCAATTGGCTAGCACTCACACCTTTGGTATTACAGGCTTCAGGTTCGAATCCTGGCGGGGCATGGATGCTTGTGAGTGGTTCTGAATCCATATTAAACTGTAGGTCCTGGTCTGTTTAGCCTAAATTGTGCACAAGACGACTGTAGAGCGACAAACCAAACCCTGGTCCAATCTCATTTGAGGAAAGAGCAAATCTTTCTCAATGAGAGTCTGATGAATCTGACTCAGGTGAAAACAAAATCTTCCTCATTAACTCATTAATCTAAGTGCAATGACAAATAATAATGCTGATAAAGAACATTTTTCAAAGTTTGTTTTGTTCATAAATATATAAAAATAAACTTGACTTGACTAAAAGCTTCGAGATTTATGCTAGTACAAGTGGCTTTATCTCAATTTATTCAATTGCACTTAAGTAGAAATAAGATAATACCATTAAAAAAAAAGAATAATAAAGATCCTGAGATAATCTATAATAAAAAATGTTTTACCTTTTCCAAAGGCAATAAAAAATAAATAAATTGAAAAATGAGATGTTGCATAGAACCTCAGTTGCCTGAAAAGAAGATCGTAAAAGTAAACTCAAGAAGACTACACAATTTTTCACAGGAAATTAATAATTGATATAATTTTATAGTAAACGTTGTTGGTCATATCAAATAACCATGAGCAAGATAATTAACATCTTCAATCCAAAAGCCTTTAATCTTTCTTTCTGTTTTTCATATTTAAAGCATTAAAATATACTATGTTCCTCGCTTTTTGGTTTGTTGCAGTTTAAGTACATCGGAGAAGTTAAACCAAATCTATCGACTCTTAACTTTAGAAGGATAAGTTTTGGATTGACATTGAGAAAGTAGCCCTTCTACATTTTGACTGATAGGGAAAAGTCGATGAGTTGGTTTAATATTATAAATGAATCAGAATCTGAGTACATTTTCAAAGAGCAAGATTAATGGTATATAAAACAAAATTTAAATTTAAAACATTTTAATTTAATAATTTAAAACATAAAAATTTTAAACACAATTCAAATGTTTATGTTTAAAACAAGAATAGAAAACAAAATACGATCAAGCTTTATAGATTGTTCTAATCATAAGATATGAAATATAAAATAAATCAAACGTTTTTTTTTAGACAAAGCATTTACAAATTAAATATTTTTGAAATATGGCTTTAAATAAGATTCGTAATCATTAAAAATCCTTAAATAATAAGCACATAAATGCTAAATCGGTTATAAATTGAATAATATTCACTAAATTAAAAGTATTAATTTGGTTATTAATCAATATGAATATTTCACAAATAAAAATAATCAAAATCCTTCTATGTAGTAATAATTAGTTATTAGTTAGATATTTTGAAACAGATCTAAGACCAATCAATTTGAAAATGAAGGATTCATTTTATAAAATTTAAAAAAAAATTCAATTGTACAAAGAAACATCTAATTTAAAATGATTAAGTTCATAAAAAAATAATCATTTATTGAAGGATTTGTATCATCATTTAGAGATAATGATAAATAATAACGTAAGATAAATAACATTGAAAAGGGTTTTATTATTTTTCAATTTCTTAATTAAAACTTTATCACCATTACCTATATATGAAATACAAACCCTCCTCCCTACTATTCTTAAAATACCTCATATTTACGAGTACTTCAATTTTTAACATCCACAAAAAAGATGAAAAAAAGAATAAACATATTTTTCATCTTGCAGCGTTTTGTTTTTAAAATATGATGTCAGAACTATTTAATTATTTTGCTCTAAAATCATCATGCAATACACACAAACATCCACCACCACCACCTATTCTGGAAAACATTTAATGCATAAGAATATAAAGGATATCTAATAAATTTAAAAAATGAACTCATTTCTTATAAAATGATTTTATTTTTAATTGATGTATTTAAATAGTGAATTCTTACTATTTTTAACTAAAGAGCTTTTTTTTTTTTTTTTTTTTTTTTTTTTTTGAGTAAAAACTATAAATGGCAAACAAATTTTTTTAAATTCTTCAAGTCATTATTTATTCATTTAGAATAACCACATATCCATAATTTATGAGAAATGACTGATACCATTACATTGCTCTACTTAAACATTATACTGAAAATGTTAGCTTATGATCTGCTCATTCAGTTTCCCTAAAATTTATTGGGAGAGTATCATCAGAGAGATACTTCATATAAGAAATTTTATATAATGAGTAATAGATAATGTATTTTATATAATGATGGAAATAGGCATTAATTTACAATTATTATTCTGAAAAGTATTTTAGTATCAATTATTAAATAAAAGATTATGTGTATGTAATATATATATACTTTGAGTTAGAATATAATTTTGAAAAATGGGTAAAAAAACTTCATGGATTTATATAAAAATACAATAACCCTATTGTAACTTATTAAATAACATAACATTAATAAACAATAATTAATAGTAGTATAACAAATGAAGTTTTACAAAGCAACTTTTTTTAAATTTAATTTTTATTTTCTACCACATATATAAAGAAATTAAAGTTACATTATGAATTAAAAGTGACTCTAAAAAAAAGTGTGAAAAGTATGGCTTATTTCTAGCAACTAATTTTAACCCAGATTCTTATATGTGAATGTTGTTAACAATCTAATATGCAGGCAAGATTTGGCTTTATTAAATGCATTAACTTTTGTAAAATTTACTTTATAAACAATAAAAAATAATAAAGTTATGATACCTGAAATAAATAATACTATACAAAAATGCATTTAAACTTTAATTACACATTATACTACTAAAATTTAAGAACCTCTTATTTTTTCATTTATTCACCTACTAACCACAAAAATTTCCCTGCTGTGTTTTATATGATACTACAGGTTGATAGCTAGATAGCAAATGTTTTACAAAAACACATTTTCTTAAATTTTAATACTTTTATCTTTCACCATACATTTATGAAAATTAAAGTTACATTTGTAACTGTATTATGGAGCAGTAACATTAAAAACTATATAATAAATTAAATGAATTAATTAAAAAGAATGAATAGATGCATAAAATATAAATTAAAAGTAATTGTACTAGTTTAATCAAAAAATTTTTTTACCCCTTTAAGACTCATAATTATGAACGAGAAGAAAAAAAAAATTTATTGAAGCAAATCCACAGCTTTTAAAATTTGTGAAAACATTCATTCGCTATCTGAGCTGGAACTAGATGAGCTAGAACTTCTGCTTGAATCCGAGGATGATGATGAATGGGAGCTCCTTGAACTAGTTGAAGAGTCACTTGAGGTGGTACTGGAGCTATCACTTTCTGAATCTTCAGAAGTATCACTACTAGAGTGATTTGAGGAATGAATCGGTACATTACTTTTTACTTCAATATTGTCGGATATGATGGACATATGACTGTTTGGATCATTCTGTGGTGCATCTTCTTCCCCCTTTAATTTCTTATGAAGTATCACAGTACGACTAGGACGAGATATATATTTTCTTTTACCTTTGCATTCGTATGTATAATGACCCTTCTCTAAACATTTTTGACACCTATAAGTTGAGGAATCATATAATGGTTTATTTGTTATTGATTTATATGAACGTCTTAAACTTGTCATGCTTTATAATGTGCTACAGATTTTAAAATAAAACGTTTGAATGGTTAATGTTATTAATATTACTAATTTCAGTACTTTAGATTTCAACCACAATTTTGGTTAAGTTATTACAAACGAACGAGATAGTTGTGAAATCAATATAATAATAACAGTCTTCAAAACATGCAGTCAAAAGAAGCATGAAACAAGTCACGATAAAAGTAAACAAGACTTTAAATTCCTGCTGCCATTACGATTTGTTTTGAATTGTTAATTTATATAAAAAATGCCTTCAAATATCCTGAATTCAGTACATCTTTTGTAAACTAATTTACTATTTACGTTTTAATAATTTTTTTAATTTAAAAATTATTTTTTCTCTTGCTATGAAACTTCAAAAAAGAAATAGAAAGGGCTTTTTTAAAATTTGTTGTGGCAACAAGATTCCACTACGCGTTTCACATATTTTCCTACGTCGAACCCGGCAGACCCCACTAACCCCACCAGCTATCGACCTATCTCTCTTCTTCCGACTCTCAGTAAACTCACTGAAAAAATCATCCTCAGCAAATATCTTGATTTTGTTTATTCTAATAATATTATGTCTCCTCATCAATTCGGCTTTGCTAAGAACGTTTTAACCACCCATCAGCTTTTACGTGTCACTGAAATCATCGCACAAGGACTCACCACCAAATCTGCCACTGGCATCATTTTCCCAGATATTGCTACAGCCTTTGACAGGGTCTGGATTAATGAACTTATTCATAAACTCATTTACTATAACTTCCCGTCGCACCTTATTAACCTAATCTGCTCCTTTCTCTCTAATCGTAAATTTGTTGTCTGTGTCAAACATCATGATTCCTCCCTTAGACAAATGTCTGCTGGAATTCCCCAAGGTTGTGTCCTTGCACCGCACTTATTCATTCTTTTCATGAATGATATCCCTGTCATTCCTGAAACCTCTCTCAGCCTTTACGCCGATGACACAGCTATTATTGCACAAAACAGAAATACTACTTACCTTGTTAAACAACTTCAAAGCCATATTAATCTTCTCGAAATCTGGCTTACTAATTGGAAAAATAAACTCAATGTTACTAAAACCGAAGCTGTTTTCTTTTCGCGTAAACATTATCCCATCCAAACTGTCTCTATCTACGGAGAGAATATCATCTGGACCAATAAAGTTAAATACCTTGGAATTATTTTGGATAAAACGCTAACTTACAAACAACACATCCTTCATCTTCGTGAAAAATTCAATACAGCTATTCGCATCTTTTACCCTTTAATCTGCAGAAAGTTTCATTCTTCCATTCAAATAAAATTGCTGCTGTACAAAGTTTATCTTCGCCCACTCATAACCTACGCGAGTTCAGTCTGGGGATCAGCCGCCAAATCTAACATCGCCATCCTTAGCCGCCTGTAAAATAAAACACTCCGTATGCTTATAAACGCACGCTGGTTCTTCCGCAACACCGATATTCATCGCTCTTTAAATTTGCAGACTCTCCCTCAATTCATCTCTAAACTAGCGCATAACTTTTACACTAACATCCCAAACATTGATAACGAGCTGCTTAAACGACTCCCAGAATATGATATAAACAATCCGAAGAACTCCAAACGCCCGCCAGCCTCACTGCTAATTAGCTGACATGTTTATTATCCCCGCGCTCAAGATTTCGAGTTGTTTCATCTGCAGAATGCTTTCTCCCAATAGTGCTGACCTACATTCATATGTTGACTTTTTCCTAGTTCACTCTCCGTTCTCTTAGTTTATTCTTTTTTATCAGTTTCCCTTTATACTTTTCGCTTATGTTTGTTATTTCCCTATTAATAATTTTAATGACAATAAAAAAATAAAAATAAAAAAATAATAATAATAGTAGTGGGAAAAAAATTCTCTCTCTCTCTTTTTTTTTTTTTTTTTTTTTTTTGAATTGTTATTGTTGTTTTTTATTTTTTATTGGGCAAAGCTCTCCATTTAGTCTCACCATTTTCTACTCAGCAATGTGTTCTACATTCCCATAAAGAATGTAACATCAAAGAAAAGATTGGAGTACCTACCTGCATTAACTGTGGGGAAAAAGGGCATCTTGCCGCATGGAGGGGCTGCAAAAAATTCCCAAAAATAAATGTAAATTCCAATAGAGAAGCAACTCGTCCAAAAATTAATTCTACCAGACAGGTTTCTGCTAATTTAAGTTTTGCTACAGCACTCAAAAATTCTTATCCACAAACTGTTAATATCCCTGGTTATAATCCTCAAAATCAAATCTTCAATCCTCAAAGCCGATTGAATCCATTAATAAGTGTTGATGATATCCAAATTTTTCAAAAAGCTAGCTATCTGATGCACGAATTTCTCTGTATATTTACTATTCTGGAGGGTCTTGATGACCTGATCCAAAAAGTAAGTACTGCTCAAACTAAAGTAGATAAACTCCAGGCATTTGTTAATGGCCTGGCGTCTCAATCTTTTAAAAATACTTCGTAATGATTCAATCGGCTACTGGGCTTTGCATTTGCTACTGGAATGCTCGTAGTTTAAAAAATAAACTTTTTGAATTTGATGTTTTTCTTAATAACTATAACCCAGACATTGTACTACTACAGGAAACGCTTTTAAAATCTGATCATACTCCTAATTTTTATTTTCCATTTTCTATCACAATGACGGACCACAGAGTCCTGTCTCTGGTGGCACTGGTATTTTAATAAAGAATAGTATTCCACACACTCATATTCCGTCTCCAATTCTCCATGCAATTAAAACAACTGTTGTATATCTCAATTTTCCAAATTTTCCAAATTTTCCATCTTTGACAATTGCATCTGTTTACGTTGCAAATAATGTTGCTTCCTCTAATTTTATTCATGACCTAAATGTTCTTTTTTCCTATAGTAGTAGCACCATTTTGGCTGGTGATTTTAATGCTAGATACACTCAGTGGGGTTGTTATAATAGAAATAATACTGGTAGACAATTAGCTGCTTATGCTCATAACTCTGATTTTGATATTCTAGCTCCTAACTCTCCTACAAGATTCAGTAATTTTTCTGCCTCTACTATTGACCTTGCAGTCACGAAAAATTTTCATTTTAACTACACCATTTCCTCTCTTAATGAGCTTTCCTCAGATCATAATCCTGTAATTATTAAACTTAACCTTTCTTATCCTACTATCTGTGTTAACAGCAATGTTAGAACTTGTTGGACAACATTTTCCTCTTTAATTGACTTTAATTTTAATTTTAATTAACAACTGCTGAAATTGATGACGCTACAGAAAATATGACGAAAATAATTACTGATGCTTACAATGCTGCTGAAATTGATGACGCTACAGAAAATATGACGAAAATAATTATTGATGCTTACAATGCTGCCTCGAAACAAATTAATACTAACAATCGTGGTTATCTTCCTCCACACATTAAAACCTTAATCACTAACCGTAATCATGCCCGTAAAACCTGGCAAATCTTTCGTGATCCACAAAGTAAGACTAATTATAATCACTCGCAGACTTTACTGAGAAGAGCTATTGCTCGATATAAATATGAAACTTGGGATAGACACCTGCAAACCGTAAACTGCGAAGATGGTTCTTTCTGGTCTTGTCCCAGACATTTTAAACGTAAACGCTCTCACATTCGAACCCTAGGCTCTAACAATTCACTGGCCACCACTGAAAGTCAAAAAGCTGAGGTTTTAGCTGACAGCCTTCAGGAACAGTTTCTTGAGAACAACATTCATAATCATGATACAGAAAATCTCGTTGAGTGCACTATCACTAATTTTATTAAAACTTGTCAAGTCTCTGAAATTCCTATCACTAAAGCATCTTTCGTTATTAATTGCATTTCCTCACTGAAAATTAACAAAACTCCTGGCATAGATAAAATTACTAATAAAATGTTAAAAAACCTTCCTTTCAAAATAATATTTGAGATATGCAAAATTACTGATTCTATTCTTCACACTGGTTATTATCCTAAGTCTTGGAAAACAGCTAGAATTCTCCCAATTCTTAAACCTGGAAAGGATCCCACTTCTCCTATTAGTTACAGACCAATTTCTTTACTCTCTTCTATTAGTAAACTAATTGAAAATGTCATCCTGAACCTTCTTAAAAAGGGGTCAAATCAAAAGAACCTTCTTATTCCACAGCAATTTGGATTTACCGAAAAACTTTCTACAACTCATCAGCTCTACAATCTCACAGAAACTGTTGCTGAAGGATTTACCTGGAAATATGAAACTGCTGCAATTTTTCTTGATGTGGCCAAAGCTTTTGATAGAGTCTGGGTTAATGGATTGATTTACAAACTCATTTCTTACCATTTCTCTCCTTATTTGATTCAAGTAATTCGTAACTATCTTTCAGACAGACACTTTGTTGTCGCAGTAGGGAACACTGATTCCTCAATTCGTGATATTCACGCTGGTGTGCCCCAGGGCTCTATTCTAGCTCCTTTCCTCTATAATATCTTTATCAACGATATTCCACAAAAGAACAATATCAAAATTAGTCTTTATGCCGATGACACTGCAATCTTAACGCAAGGCCGAAAAACTTGCACCATCCAGAAAAATTTGCAAAATTATATCATTGATTTAGAAAAATGGCTCATTAACTGGAAGATAAAATTAAATGTGGGCAAGACTGAAGCAGTTCCTTTCACTTGCAAAAAATCCCATAACCCTCCTAATATTAAAATATATAATAATTATATCACCTGGTCTAAAGAAACTAAGTACTTAGGAATTATCCTTGATAGTAAACTTAACTACAGATCGCATATCTACAACCTTAGAAATAAATTCAATACTCAATTTAGATTTCTGTACCCTTTAAGCAATAGAAATTCAGCCGTACCTCTTAATCTGAAAATTCTAATGTATCTCTCTTATCTTCGTCCAGTATTAGCTTATGCAAGCCCAGTTTGGGGCTCTGTCACACATACAAATTTTGAAATTATTCAAAGGCTTGAGAACAAAACTCTCAGAATGTTAACAAATTCACCCTGGTACTTTCGTAATGACGATGTTAGACGAGCTCTCTCTATTCCAAGTTTAAGACAATTTGTTCACAAAATTTCTACTAAATTCTATAATGATATGCGAAACATTAATAACCCTGTATTAAATATCCTACAAAATTACGATTATGATATTTCTTCCCGCAAATATAGCAAAAGACCTCGCACTGTTCTAAATATTTTAAATTAATTCCTTACAACTGCCTAAATGAAAAAAGTTCGCTTTTCTCCTAATTTGACCTTTGTTCATTCGGGGTTATTACATGCAACTGATTCCCTCAACATCTACATTTTTGAAATTTTTCATTTTATAATTTTATTAAATAAATAATTCTCTTTAAAAAAAAAAAGGGCATTTAATTATCTATTTTTCTTATTAACTCAAAGGGCATGAGACCACCGCTATGTGTCAACATTTTACAAAGAAGGAGCTAGTGGCCGCTACGCGGCCAAGGATCTCCGTAATAATCTACAATAAGAGGACTATTACCAGACCGGAGCTAACGGCTGCTTCGCAGCCAAGGACCTCCACAAAATACAAATCGTCATCCTACGTTGAGCACGCACTCTTTAGTTTCTAGCTCTAGGATTTGTCAAATCATGCGTGCCAAAATTTTTGTAAAAAAGTATACGAACTCGTTCACGATAAGAGTATTATCACTGATATCTACAGGTTTGGTTTGTCGCTCTACGGTCATCTTGTGCGCACGAGGGCTAAACAGACCGGGACCTACAGTTTAAAGTGGATTCCGAACCACTACAAACATCCATGGCACCGTCGGGACTCGAACCCGAAACCTGTGGTACCGAGCCCTAGCCACTCGGCCATTCAGGCCCCGATATCTACAGGAGAATATTTGAATTAATCTGTAGCGACACATATTGATGGAAAATGGAGTAAAAATTTAACAACTTCTCCTTTGACTGTTAACAAGGGAATTTTCCCGCTAGAATGAAAACAGAACGTAGTTGGTGTTAGAAATGGAATAAAGATGTTGTAATTGTGAAAATTGATTATCGTCTTTTTTTTTTTTTTTTTTTTTTTTTTTTTGCCGTCTGGATTTTAATAACACTACGCAACCTTTACAAGGCCGCCACAAATCATACCGTATCTCGGCCAACGAATTTCTTTTGTGGCTTTCCTTGCCTCTCTAATGTTGTTAGGTTCAACATAACAGGACCATTACTTCCTCAAGGGTGATGAACAATCTACAACCCATCAAGATTTAATACTGATTCTATCGACATATTACCAAACTTTCTAGAAATTTTTTCAATATTATTGCTACCCACGAAAACTCACTCATCAAGGCACAAACTATTTTTACGCAACTCAACGGAAAATACAAGTATCCTTACTCTACTTCTAAATGGAATCGAAGCCTCAATCCACTATAATTTCCTGTTCACTTATTTTTTCTACTTCTGTTCAATAACTCCCAGTCTTTCTTCCAATATTAATTCGTATCCATTTCCTATTTTTATTCCAATAGCTTGTTTCCCCCATCGCTTTTCATATATTTTACTTCAACGCCTACTCTTTTCCTCTGTGTAAGATTTATTACCTAAACTAACTGACAGTAACAGTTTGATCTTCTCCAACGTACTTTTTCTCGCCTTTGACCTTGGCTCCTAAACGAGCTTCTTGATCGTTATAATTTATTTCGCTCCACCCCAATTTGCTTTTTATCTCTCTACTGGCCTTAATTCTCTTTCGAGTTCTTCGGTCATTGTAGTTGATTTTATTTACACTTCCTTGTTGTTTGAATGAAATTTTCCTGCTTTCTGCTTCATTGTTCTGTGCTCTTTATTGATCGCAAATTTTGTTTTTTAATCCCCGATGTTTTACATTTTTCGTTCTTTTCCTATTCATACGATTACTATTATCTGTTCATCCTGACTTTTCTTTCCATCACATATATTCAACTTAATAGTTATTAAACGCATTTTGTTTCAATGTGTGAAACATGTTGAACCCAGAAACCAGCTGTAGTGTTTTCTTACTCTTGGATATTTAATATGTCAGAAGATGCATATTATGACACAACGATACTTCAATTTCTGCGAAAAGTCCCATAACCCTGTAATCTATGAGGTACCTGCAGTGTCTTTCTGGGAATTATTGCTTTTTTCATATTTTATCATTTTCTCACTACTCAAATATCATGGTTTATTTGATCTTATATCCATTTCTTTCATTTTCAAATTTGCTCATCTTATTTTTTTGTTAACCGGAAAGTAGGTGCAACGATTCCTATCTTTTAAAAATGAATTTATGATCTACCACAGGCAATGCAATCAAGAATTTCAAATAGTGAAAATTAAACATTTATACTCTAAAAGAGTAAAATGTTTAATTTTCACTATTCGAAATTTTCTAATCTCTAGTATTTTAACAACATTTGAATAAATAGAGATATAGCAACATTAGTGATCATAAATCGGAAAGTTCTAAAACAAGACAAGACTAAATAGATGATAAGACCACAGATACTTGTCTTTCTCAACTGCTGAAAAACAACCGTGGTAGTACCGAATATCTAGCCTTAATCGTTCTCCTTTTCTATATGTCTACTTGGTTGAATTGCTCATCTAAAGTTTTTTAATTTAAAATATTGAATATCTTAATTTAATGCTTAATCTTTAAGTTATTAGTTGCTAATTTTAATTTATTTTCAAAGCATGTGCGATGAATTTCTTATTGTATGTTTAAAATGTATCCTCCATTTTTATAAAAATTTTACAGAAATACTGCTCTATCCTTCCTGTTCACGTTAAATTATTTTGATTTTTGTTATTTCTACTCATGATTTTTTTATTAATTATTACATAACATCAATAGTTTTAATACCGTACAGGTACTCCTAAAGGAAATGTTTATTGCCCTTTTATTCACAAATCGAAGTGGCTGGGCTCAATCGGGTCTTTAACGTAAAACTACAAGTGGTATTGATTACATAACTAGTTTACTAACAAAAGCACTAATTGTTAAATCTTCTAGGTTATCTTTTTTGTTACAGTATCATTTTAACTAGAAAATCAAATTTAATCAAGTTATCAAATTGGTTAAATTTGTGTTTAATGTTACGGAAAAGTTGGCAATTTCTTTTCCAGTATCTTTTTTGTGTGCGAGATTTGACATTTTTTTAACTGCAAATGATATTTGTTTTCCTTGAAATTCCTCCAAACAAGTTGCTTGTTTAATGCCATTTTTTTTAGTTGGCGAAATTGCAGTTCTAAATTAGGATTTTACCATTTCTTCAACAGTTTGCCTATGAATATTTTCCATGCCTTTTCAATATACATATATGTTTTTTTTTCATCCCTCTTTAATACCTTTAATCTGCTTCAGTTTAATATAAATATTAATGGGAAGCTTTTGCTACATTAAGGAACAGCATTCATTTAGACACGCTGAAGAAATATGCACGGCATTCTAGCACTAGAGGAGGAACACATTTAAATTAGACAGAGAAAAATTAGGTGCATTTAAGAGCTACAGTGGGTACAAAAAGTATTTGCACACTTACATTTTTGCTTGCAAATCATAAAATTAAGCATTAAGAAATACAAAAATTGGTATTGCCAAATTAGAATAAGTTTAATCACCTAAATTAAACAGAAAAAATACAATAATATAAATAATTTTTTTTTTGCAACAAAATTAAAATATCTCGTGTCAAAAAAGTATTTGCACACCCGCATGAATACAAAAGAAATATAATATATTAGAAAATTTCAAATAACTAATATTTAGTATGCATTCCATTAGCATCTATTACTGCTTGTAATCTTGCTGGCATTGATTTAATTAAATTTTCTGTAACAGTAGGGGCAATATTTGACCACTCTTCAATAAGAGCTTGTTTAAGTGCAGATTTGCTTGAAATTCTCTTTTTTCTTACTTTTAAATCCAAAAAATTCCTCAAATTTTCCAAAGGATTTAAGTCTGGTGATTGTGGTGGAGTAACAAGTCTCCTGGGTACATTATAAAGGAACCACATTCGTGTTATACCGGCAGTGTGCTTGGGATCATTGTCTTGCTGAAAATAGTACGAATTACTGATACCCAATTTTATTGCACTTTGTGGCAAGTTATCTTGCAACACATCAATATAGGTTCGAGCTGTCATATTCCCATCAATGACACACAAATTACCAACTCCTTTGCTAACCATGCAACTCCAAACCATAACAGAGCCTCCTCCATGCTTAACTGTAGGTAATACATTTTTAGTATGGAAAGCAGTGCAAGGCTTTCTCCAAACTAATTTGCTGCCATCTTTAATTATCTATTTTGCTTATTAACTCAAAGGGCATGAGACCACCGCTATGTTTCAACATTTTACAAAGAAGGAGCTAGAGGCTGCTACGTGGCCAAGGATCTCCGTGATAATCTACAATAAGTAATAAGTTGCTGCCATCTGATTTAAAGATATTAAACTTACTCTCGTCGGAGAATATGACATTTTTCCAGAAATCAATTGGCTTATTGATATATTTCTTGGCGAATTCGAGTCTCTTCAGTCTATTTCGTTCATTTATAAAAGGTTTTTTTCTTGGAGATCTCCCATAAATTTGTGCATCGTGCAGAACATTTCGAATACTTTGGGCACTAATTTGAACTCCAGATTTTGAAACGACATCATTGGCTAATGTTATCGCAATAACAAATGGATTTTCTGATGCCTCTCTTATAATTTTTCGCTGTGAAAGTTTCTTTGGGCGTCCAGAACGCAAATTATTTGATGTAGATCCTCTTCCTTTGTGACGTTTTATAATGTACCGAACAGTAGAAAAGCAAACATTTACTTTTTTACCTATTTCTCGAGAACTTCGCCATTTTCACGAAGAGAAGCAATTTTTTCTCGCAACGAGATCGGCAATTCAGATTTCTTAGGTGCCATCACAAATTGAAATCAACAATCAACTGATAAAGTATCGACACTACCTCCCTTTATAGTCGTCTTACGTATGTTATTTACTGCGGGATGATTATCAAATAAATGCAAATTTCCTAAGGTTGAGTGGAGTGTGCAAATACTTTTTTGACGTAAGATATTTTAATTTTATTGCAAAAAATTTTTTTTTTACTTGTATTATTGTATTTTTTAAAATTAGTTTAGATGAATAAGGTTATTGTGTTTTTAAAATGCCCATTTTTGTACTTTTTAATGCATTTTTTTATGAATTGTAAACAAAACTGTACGTGTGCAAATACTTTTTGTACCCACTGTATTTTGAGCCTCTCCTCTATTCGATAGATTTGCACGGTCTTATAGCATTACTTGTTTTTCACTTCAAGAAAACCGAGGTTTCTTGAGAATTATTGAGGTATTTCTTAGTTAAATGAAAAGAACAATAATAAAACTAATGAAAATAAATATAATAGAGTACAGTAACCTTGATGCCTATATAAATATGGACATATATATTGTTATGGACATTAATCTGGCTGATGTTGATAAAATGTTGTCATTTTATTGTTGACTAGCCAAATTACTCTGACTAAAATCTTCACTTTCCAATACTGGTCACTTCATAATAATTTGAATATGTTAACTAAATTTTCATTAAAGCATTTTTAAATTGCTACAACTTATTTTCTTTCCTTTCTAAAAATATTTAGAAGATACATTATCCTAAATTTTGATCTCATTTTGCAAAAAATGTTGTAATAATACTGCTTGTAAAATAAAAACAATGAACAGTAGAAATTGCATATGGGGAAGGAAGAAGTTTTCATTAGCCATAGAAATTCATAACTGATATTTGGAAAATTAACTTTTTTTTCTTCTCGAGTCTATAATTTTTGACATTTTTCATACACATATTGTAGTCAGTTTTCTATATATTATATTTTACTACAATCATATTTTAATTTCATTCTTCATAAAATGCTTACTTATGTTACTGCAATCCATTTTGCAATATTTACAGTCAAAACTTTGAAGCACAAAATATAAATACAATAGCCCCTCATTATATTATGCATTTTCTGTGTTATAGCACATGCACAATTCAACACAAGGCTGCTTGGATATATAGGCTGTGTTAGTTTTAATCTATCTTATGTTTATATATTTAGATGGGAAAAAAATATTTTAAATTAACATTTATGATAAATTTGTTTTAATAAGACAAAAATTTAAAATAAAGTTGCAAATCACACAAAATATACTTATGAAATTAGCCAATTTCTATGAATCCTCACAACTCTAAAGGGAAAGAAGATATATTTAAAAGGGAATCATCATTTAAAATTTTCAAATAAATTATAATGATTGAAATCAACTTTTAGATATATATAAATTTTCTATTGGAAATTATTTCAATATATAACGCACGTTTTTCCTTTCCACTTTAATTTATATAAAAATACTATTACAACTTATTTAAAATTGGTATCATTAATAACTACTTCATGTTATTGGTTGATCATTTAAGAAACTTGTTTTACTACTACTAATTTAAGTATATTGTTTTTTAAATATACTTATATCAGAATATTTCTGATATAAGTATATTGTTTTTTAAATATACTTATATCAGAATATTTCTGATATAAGTTTCCTGTTTTCAAATATATTTATAGTTTTACTTAATATACCACATAATTAATAATATGAATGGTTTTTTCCGATGATTTGGATACAGAATTATATTTTCTTAGAATATAAATTACAGAAATTTGCATAGTTTAATGATTGATTTCTTTTCACTAATTGTTATTTCAATGATTGTGACATACATTAAAATACACAATATTAATGCATGAAAATACTGACGGAATTTTAAAATGACAATGAAATTAATTATATTTAAAAAAGAAATGATGTTAGTATAACAAAAATCATTGATAATAATTATTTTTCTTCACTTCTGATGAATTTTTTTAAAGTCCACAACTTATTCGGTTTTTTTTTTAACATGCAGAGTCCAAAATTGCATATTTGTAACTATGGTGTACTGTCATTAATAGCAACTGAATTGATATTCTATATCTGAACATAGCTCTGAAAATATTCATAAGTTCAGAAATATCCGACCATCTGAAAATAAGTTTTCTTCTCGATTATGCAAAAGAATAAAATTAAAAAAATGATTTACTTTAATTAATTATAAAGTACATACGAATATAAACAATCAACCAAAATAAGCATAAAAATTATAAACTGTGTACGAGGGAGTCATCACAGTGTAAGAGGGAAAGAACTTCCATTTTCAGAAATTTTTGGGTAAAAAATCTTGAACCTAGCATGATTTCAGAACTACTAACAGTTGAAGCACTGGACAGTTTTTTTACAGCTACATCTATCGAATATAAAATCAAAAGTTATTTACATAGATCAAATGCATGCAATGTATTTTGCATCTTTACATTTTTTCACGATTTATTAATTGAAATAGTCAAAACAAATTTTTAGGACCATATAAAAATTCGAATGTTTCAATTTTATAATAAATGTACTGTAGGAGTTAAATATGTTACTTCAATTGAAGCATTACAGTTCAAGAAATATAACTCTTAAAAACTGTTATAGCAGACATCCTGGGATTTAAATGTTCTTATCACTATATTTTATTAACATTACTTTAACACTTTACTTCATTTTAATAGAGAATAAAATAATAAAACATATTTTCACTTCAATAATCAATATACAAAATGATTTGGTTTAATAGTTTTTCATATCTATGCATTAAAACATATGAAAAAGAATACCCATTATTCTCAATTGAACATATTTTAAACATTCAAGAATATTTTGTAGGCTGTTTATTGACAAAGAGAATAAATTTCATATGCATAGAAAAGAATCTTATAGGAATATATTAAATTTCTCCAAAAGCAGAAAGGGAGCAGAAAAATGTATGAAAATTTGCAATATGAAAATTATGATAAAAAAAAAATGCAAGATTGGCTAAAATAATTTATATGTCTTGTACCATAGCTCCCAAACTAATATACAGTGGGCCACAAAATTGAGTATACACCTTAGAAACTTTTTGCAATTACAAATTAAATATTGCTTTAAGATGATTGAATTTTTTACCTTACATACTTTAGTCTATGCTTTACCGTACTATACTTATAAAATTGTTACGTTTATTTATTTTTTACGAAAAAAAAAAAAAAGATCTGAGACGAGAGGCAAAACAACACCACAAAAATAAGTATACACCTTTATTAATTTCCTTTTAACGTGCAAATTAATATTTTGTTGCATAACCTTTTCTTGAATTACAGCTTGTAATCTTCTGGACATAGATTCTACTAGTGTTTTAGTGGTTTCAACAGAAATTTTAGTCCATTCTTCTCTCAGAACCTTCTTGAGAACTTCCTTGCTTGTGATTTCGTGCTCATGTACAGCTTTCTCTAATTGCGACCACAAATTTTCAATGACGTTTAGGTCTGAAGACTGGGCTGGAGTGTATAATTGCTTCTTGCAATGGTACAGCAAGTATAGCTGCACAATCTTCACTGTATGCTTGGGGTCGTTGTCCTGTTGGCATATGAAGCTTGACCCAAGCCCCAACTTACTGGCACTTTTTTTCAAGTTATCATTTAAAATCCCTACATATACATGTTTGTCCATAATACCATCAATAAAAGCAAGCTCTCCAACTCCGCCAGCCGACATACAACCCCAAACGAGGACAGATCCACCTCCGAACTTGGCTGTCTTAATGTTGTTTTATGTGCCAGTGCTTTCCCAGCTTCTCTCCATATTTTAAATCGTCCATCGCTTCCATAAAGATTAAACTTACTTTCATCAGAAAATATTACAGTGTTCCAGAAAGAAATAGGCTTTAAACGATGTTCTTTGACGAAAATCACTCTCTTTTGTCTATTCACATACTTGATGAGTGGCTTTCGTATTGGTGTACGGCCATGAAACCCACATTGGTGAAGGGTACTTCGAATTGTTTCAACTGAGATCTTTTTCCTGATTGTAGAGGACATCGATAAAGCTAGTTTAGAGGCACTCCCCCTCGGATCTTTCTTTACTGAGTGAATGATCTTCCTCTTCGCTGTAGTACTCAGTATTTCTTTGCGTCCTCTTCCAGGAATATTGGCCACAGATCCAGTTTTTTTATACTTCTGCAATATTTTTTGGACACAACCATGAGTTACACCAATCAAAAGAAGTGATTTCTCGAAGAGATTTGCCCTCTTTCGACCATTTTATAACCAATAAAAGCTGAGATTCAGTAGTTTCTCTACGAAAGCGCATTTTACGATTTTTAATGAGAAAAAATACTATTTAAAAGCGTTGAAGTGCAATAGCACGTGTTATAAGCAGCAGCTACTCCTGAAACTCTTTAAAGAAAATTTGAAACTAAAAAAAGTGGTGGCATAATTTACAAATATAAGAAGTGTATACTCAATTTTGTGGCATGGTTTTCTATCTTTTCTTCGAATCGCTTAACTTTTTTCGTAATAAATAAGTTAACTATAGAATTGTGTTATTATAGGATGGTAAAGCAGAGGTTAAAGTATCTAGGATAAAAAAAATTTATCTATTTAAATCAATATTTAATTTGTAATTGGAAGACTAAAAGTTTTAGAGGTGTATACTCAATTTTATGGCTCACTGTATATATGGTTATTATATTATTATTCTTGAAGAATTTATATATATCTTTTAGAGTTCAATGACACGGAATAATTATAATACTTGATGCATATCATTGTTTGGTATCTTTTGTTTTAAATTAAAAGTCTACTATTATCAAATTAGATTTTGTATATATATATAAACAACTTAGAATAGCTGAAACTGATTGGGAAGAATTAAACTAAATTTTTCAACCAATATAAAATGAATAAATCGCAATAATATTACGATATATATATTTTCAAAACATATATTGATTATGTTTGTGTAAAATTCTGAATAGTACGAATCTGTGCCAAAAATTCCTGTTATCCATTATTAATAATGGACAAAATATTATCTTAACAATTAACGAAGAATAATGATTGTGACACTCTACGGAATTTTTAATTATTTAGGAAGCGTGTAAGTAAAAAAGTTTGAGAGCCTCTACTATGAGGAATTATCAACATTTTTCATTCATATTAGTCTTGGAAAAAAAAAAAAAAAAATCCCAGCATTTACTTGCAATTCCCGTCTAGACACAAACTTTTATTTTGTATATCAGAAAACCAGCAAGCATCATTCCTGGCAGAGAGTTATAGATTTATGGCGAAGTTGATAAACGATCTGGTGAATTTTATTGATATTTTGTATTACAAATTTTTTACTATTAATTGAATTTAATTGATGTTGGCTGAGGAAAATTTTAATATAATTGAGTCACCTGGATTTATTTCTACTCAATATGGCATATATATTTTATTCTTTAATAATAAAATATAATTTTTCGAGATCTGACAGATTTAATTAGATGCAAATCTTTCTGATATGCATGTTGTTAAGGTATAAGTTTATAGTTTGCTTAATTTCTGCTCGGCTATAAAAGAAATAATTAAAAAATAAATCTAAAAAAAAAACCCGAAAAATTTATGAGCCAATGTTATTTCTAATAATAAGCACTTTCTCTTTAATATTTCACGATAAAATAGACTACACTCGTTTGCTTTTAAATCTTCAACATTGCACATAAAGAATGATAATCAGAAATAAATGTGAACTCATAAATAAATTTATGAACAAATGTTATGTTATTTCCAATAATAAGTGCTTTCTTTTTAATATTTAATGATAAAATAGACTATACACTCAGTTGTTTTTAAATCTTCAACATTGCACACAACGAATGATAATCATTGATAAAAAGAAAAAAAATACCTTGTTTGAAACAATATTTTGTATTACGAATTTTTTACTATAGAAGAAATATAAAATTTGATAACGTTGAATAAAACTAAGGTAATTTATGGTAATTGTTTACTGTAGAAAAAATAATTTTTTACTATAGAAGAAATGTAAAATTTGATAACGTTAAATAAAAGTAAGGTAATTTAAAAAAAAAAAAGTTTTCTCTTCATTTCTTTCTACGATTCTATTCCTTCAATTTCCACTCCACCGAACCCACCGTAAAAGAAATGATATTCCCGTAACTTGGAATGGCATTATCCGAACCCTCCGTCCTCCATTTACTACCAAAAGGTTACCATGACAAACATCCCATAAAAAGGAATTTCTCACCATTCTGGCGAGTGTAATTTGGAGCAAAAAGCAGTAACTGTAACCATGTGAACCCCAATTGGGATTCTCCCCTAATTATTACTAAAGCAGATATAAAAATATTTTTGCAAGAAGAAAACATTTTAAGCTATATTCAATACAATTGAAAAATTATGTAATATATAAATAAAAATGAGATCTATTAATCAAGCTACAGACTTGCATACAAAGTTTTACTAGCATTTTTTTTTTTTAATTCATACAACATGCAGAATATTAAAACATTGTTAACGGGATAAAATATGGAACATTCAATATGAACTAAATATTAAAATATAAATATAACTAAAATATTACACCAAGAACTAAATCCTGACTTATATTAAGGCATTTGGTGAAATAAATATTTTGTTAATAGTAAAACAGAATAAATAATATAATTAAGATTTTAAGCTACCAATAAAAAATCTAATTTTATAATTTTCAACAACAACGGAATACTTTAGAAATTTACATAGTTAAAACATATCACAAGACTTTCTTGAACTAAATAAATAAGATTTAATAGTATAGGAATATTTGAGAAATCCACATGATAGATAAATTTTAAAATTCTAATATATCTATAAATATAATTAGATTTGATATGGTCACAAAATGGTAAACATTAAATGAATTAACCCCTCTTTGTTTACTTTAAAAATTAATCAAATTTTGCACTTTTTTTTAGAAAATACATTTATGTAGTATATAGAATGCAATTTATTCTTTTTTTAAGAGCATCTAATGAACACTTGCAGAAAATTTCAATCCACTAAACTTATTTCGAAATGGAATTCAATAAGACAAGATATATGCAATAGATTTCCTTTCAAATTTTGAAATATACCTCCTTTTCTCTGTTACCAGAACATATATTATTGGCTAAGCAGTACATTTAAGCAATAATAGATGCCATATGATTATGCCTGTATATATTGTATTTGCTATATGCTACAAATAATATATCTATTCAGTGGCTATGATGTATACAAATGTTTTGTTTAAGTATATAAGAGATAGAGTAGGAATAATTTATAAGTTTTTGATTTTTAGCAATTATTTTTCATATGCCTTTATAATTTAACTAGAAACGACTATGCAAATTTCTTTGAATGGCTACTGCTGATTTTGACCTGTGTCTGCAAGTTGAAAAATTATTTTCTGTATCAATTTTTTCTGTTTGCAAAAGAGTAAGGCTGTTAGATAATTGTTTTCCACTCAACCGTCCTTGAAGACTAGCAGATGAAGCTCTAGAAAAAGTGCTCACATTTTGGTCAGATTTAGAAGCATCTTTGGATCCAGAAGACGAGCGAGATAATTTTCCACACATTCCTTCAACAGGCTCATCACTTGAAAATGAATTTGATTCTTTCAAATCCAGCTTTCTTTTAAATTCTGTATTCTGAACTAAGTTACTAGTGGCAGGCCAAAGCAAAGCTTCATCGCTTCCACTTTCTTCGAGGGAATGCAAAAATTCAGCTCCCAAACGAAATGAAGTAGCTTTTTGTCTTTCTTTCAAAGTATTAGAAAATTCTTCATATTTCTTTTCTACTTGACAATTGACAATTTTGGCTTCAAAATCAAATTTACCTACACAAAATGAGTTTTTCATGGCCTTGAGAAATTCTAAGTAAGATAATCGCACTTCTTCTTTTTGCTCAGGTGTTTCAAAATTAATAAAAGTGGTTTGTACTACTTCAAATGGAATATTCGGCCATATCAATTGTAATAAAGAATGATAATCTTTAGCATTCAATTTTCTATCTATATATAGTAATGGTTTAAATATTTGCATTATTGCTTTTATAACACATAGACGATTATAAGGAGTTGCACTGATAAATGAAAATTCACGAAACAGAATGTGTGTTCCTTGATGAACACTGCTAAAATATTCTTTAAAAAATTTTGCTGGCTTAGTTTTATTTGCTTGATTCTCTAAGCGAAGTGATAACATTTGAGTTACAGCATCATCTAGATAAACTTGCAAATTATGATTTTCTAAATACAAATCATTTTCCATTTTCTCAGTAGCAGCTCTTGATTCATCTATTTTGTAAACTCTAGAATACATTTCCATTTCTAACAACAACAAACACAAAAAGCAATTTCATTTATAAAGTGATGTGCAAATTTCTGAAATACATGCCTTACGTTCGGTTGCTGGTAACTTCATTTAATAGTATCAGATCGATTTAGTATAATTAGATTCCCTTAAAACTGAACCATGAAATAATACTGCAATGAGTTAGATACGATTTTATAATAAGTGTCACAAATAAAGAATCCATCGATTCCAAAAAAAAAAAAAAAGTGATCGACGATACTCACACAGATATATAAACAAATCCATTCGAATCAACTTATCTTGCAATTTTGTGATGTATGCTCGCTGATGCTGCTTTATCTCAATTTATCCACATGCTGTAAATATACGGGAGATTTATAAAAAAAAAAAAAAAAAAAAAAATTTTTTTTAGCTTTCGGTTGCTAGTCATGAGCAGAAGAAATTGGCATAAAAGTAGCTTATTTGGAAATAATTGATTCAAAGAATACATTTTTTTTTTTTACTCATTGAATTATTAATCTCTATTCCGCACTTCTGTCTGACAGTGTTGGGTTTTACTTTTTGAAGAAATATTTCTTCGTACACAGAGCAATGTACTCTAAGCAAGCTCAGTCTAAAAATTTTTAAATTTGTTGTACACTCATTAAATTCTGATTTTTACTCTATTTAATTTTAAAAATGGATGTAAGGGGAACCTTCTCCCCAGGCAATCCCTAACTTAACCTACGCCTTGGCCAATTCATTTTTTCCCATGATTCCTCATTCTCTTCATGATGTCACTTTCAGTTAGCGCCGAAAAATAAGTAATTACCGCATTTGTTTTGATATGGGCATTGGTGTGTGTGATATCATTTCTTATTAAGCTGCTTTGTATAGACAATTAATGGCAATGATAAGTTCGTAAATTGTTCTTTAATGCTTATTGCTTTATATTATTAAGAATATGAGTGCACTTAGTATGTTGATTAATATGATTTTGAATTTTCTTTAATATTTTTGTAAACACATAAAACATTTCTTGAAATTAAAATTATTTTGTATATATACCAAATAGATATAGGTTCGTATCCCAAATACCATTTATATATTTTAACATTTTATTTGAACTCATGAAGTTAACTTTTCTTAGGTTTTTTCTCCTTTAAGATTTCATGATGTTTCGTAAAAGAGTTATCAGTGCTTGAGTGTTTTGATGATATGGATAGACAACAGCTTGTATTTCAGAGCTTCCAGTGACTGTTCTTGCATCTGTAACAATGCTTGCTTCTTCACTTCCTACTGGTGTTTTGTCTAAACGCACTTTCTTCCTTTTTGGTGGTATAATTTTTATTCTTATAAATTTATCCAATCCATATTCATCTATACTACATAATTAACCTTGTTTTATGCAGGCATATCCTCTTGTAAATTCAAAAAATTGCATGTGCAATTCCATTGCTATGCAATTAATACGAAAGGCGAGTTCAGAAAATATTTTTAATTGTTGAAAGAGTATTGAATTATTCATGGGAAAACTACAGATTATATAAGAATGTTAATTAACTTGACTTTGCACTTTCTATAATATTTATTTATATGCAGTTAAAGTCGCTTCATTGGCACCATTTGCTTTGTTGACATATGACAAGAGTTTTAACTCGCAACAATACGAGTTTCATAGCACAACGCAGTTTGTTATAACATTGAACATTTTGAATTTTGTGCCTGAAAATTATGATTTGTGGATCTGATTTTCTGTTCCCATTTGAAGAAAAGTGCTACAGAATCACATCAAATACTTGTCAAATCTTACAGTGAACACGCTCTTGGTAAATCACAGTGTTTGAAGAGGTTTAAAAAATTCATAGGAAACAAAGAATGTGGGAGGCCACAGAAAAAGTTTAAAGACAGCAGATTGCAAGCATTGTTGAATGAGGATGATGCTCAAATGCAACAACTCGCAGATCAATTAAAAGTGACACAAGAAGCCATCTCCATACATTTGAAAGCCATGGGAAATTGGCTCCACATGAACTGAGTGAAAGACAACAGGAAAATCGAAATGCTGCCCACCAGTTACAAAAGAAAGACATTTTTCATCAAATTGTGAAGGACGATGGAAAGTGAATATATTTTGAGAATCCTAAGTGTGAAACATCTTGGATAACTCCAGGCAAGCCATCGATATCAACTGCAAGGCCAAATCTTTATGGACAGAAAACAATGCTCCGTGTTTGGTGGGATCAGAAGGATGTGATCTATTATGAGATGCTAAAACCTGGCAAAACTGTTAATAATGAACACTACCAGCAACAAATGATTGATATGAATCAAGCTTGCATGAAAAATGACCAAAATATCAAAAAAGGCAACACAAAGTGATTTTGCTTCATGATAATGCACTATCACACATAACAAAACACGTAAAGGAAACAATTGGGGCATTTAGTTGGGAAATACTTGCCAGACTTGACTCCGTCTGATTACCAATTATTTGCATTGATGAGACACATACTGTAAACATGTTCACTTCTTCCAAAAAGGGCTCAATGACTGGTTTGCCTCAAAAGCAGAACAGTTTTTTTGGTGTGGCATCCACAAATTGCTAGACAGGTGGGAAAATGTATAGCTAGTAATGGAACAGTATTTTGAATAAAATATTTTGCATCATTTTCATACAATTAATATGTAATTTAATATGTATTTTCTATTTAAAAAAATCCAATTTCATGTTTACATACCTGGTATTCAAATTTATGTTTTAAATTTTGTATCTGTAAGTATATTTGTGTATTTGAACTTATAAGATTAACTTTAAAATTATTTTTTGTCTCTTTTAATAGGATTTCACAACGTCCTGTTGGAAAATGTATAAATGTGAAAATGAGTAAGAGATTACTCGGAAGCAGAGAGTATACAAACAAATTTCATTGCACAGTTTCTAGCAATTGTTTCTGCTGTAGGTGCTGGTAAGAAAGTTTATATTTACTTTTGTACATTCTGCTATTTTGTCTTGCCTTTCTTTAATAGTTTTGTTTTTTTACCTGTTAGTTATTTAACTTAAATTACAAAATATCTTTTGTTTTGATAAATTTTTCTAATCATATACAGTAGAACCTCTTTAAGTTGAAAACCTCCGAAACATGAAAAAAAATTTTGTTCCTTTCCATTCAAGCCCCAAACTCTCCATTACTCAAAATTTCAACCCTCTATATGTCGAAATAATTAGTTAATTGCCACTAGACATTTTGGTATATATTTTCCCTCCGTAACTAAAAAAAAAAAGAAAAAAATTGGACCTCTGTATCTCGAACATTAGCAATGTTTGATTTTACAACTAATTAGGATTTTCCAACAATGCACGTTATTGTTTCTTAGAAAACAATGTACGAGTATATAGTAAATAGAATAACCAATTCTATGAAATAATTATACTTATTATTGCTATTGATTTTATTTGAACTCTAGCAAAGCAAATCTTTTGTTGTCGATTGCAAAAATTTCAGAAGTAGTTTGGTTTTACTGCAATACACATCTATTTTAACATCAGTATATGAATAATATTGAATAATAACTGAAAACTTTGACTCTTGCTGAAAAGTTTGAAGTGCTTGAAGCTGTGAAGAGTTGTCAAAAGAAGAAAGACGTTGTTGAACAATTTGACCTACCAATGAGTACTCTGTCAACAATAATAAAAAAGGAATTGTACATCGTGAAAAAAATTGAAAACGGTCAAAGTTTGTCCTGCAAAAGACAGTGAATCACAGAATTTCCCGGCTTGAAGGAGTGCTTACTTAAATGGTTTAAGCAGTGTCGGAACCAAAACATCAGTGTCAGCGGACCACTGTTACAAGAAAAAGCCGAATTGTACTCTAAATCACTAATTTCTGGCTAATTTCAGAGCCAGTAACGGATGGCTAGAAAAGTTCAAAAGAAGACATGAACTTGTTTTCTAGAAACTTTGTGGAGAAAGTGCAAGTGTCAACATTGAAAGCTGTGACAAATGGAAAAGCAAATTGCAAGACTTGTTACATGGTTGTGAACCTAACAATATCTTTAATGCTGAGGAAATGGGACTGTGTTTTAAATGTCTTCCTGATAAGACTCTAACTTTTAAAAAAGGTTGATGCCATGGTGGGAAGCATAGCAAGGAATGTTTGACTATTTTGCTCGCAGCAAACATGTCGGGCACAGAAAAACTCACCATTAGTCATCGGAAAAGCTAAGAAACCTTGTTGTTTTTCAAGATGTAAATCGCTACCTTTGAAATATGAAGCAAATACAAAAGCATGGATGACTTCTGGAATTTTCAAAAACTGGCTCATAAATATAGACAAGAGAATATCTAAAGAAAAAAGAAAAATTCTATTATTCATTGATAATTGTATGGCACATAATGATATTCCACAAATGAAAGCAGTTAAAATCCAATATCTGCTTGCCAATACCACATCAGAATTACAGCCTATGGATCAAGGCATCATTAAAAACTTCAATTCATTATACCGGAAAGAAGTAGTCAGGAACATGTTGGATAATATGGAAGAAGAAAAGAATTTTATTATAGATGTATTGCAAGCCACGAGAACGGCTGACAAAGCTTGGCGAAATGTAACTGCGACTACTATAAAAAACTGTTATGTACACTGTGGTTTTCCATTGTCATCAACAGAAGAAGCTGAAGTAGAAGTTATTTCTATCCAGCCTCCTGCATAATGGGATACAGTGGTATCTGAAACATGAATATGTTTTGAGGACTTCGTTACTTGCGATGACGGAGTTATTACTGCTGACACATTATCTGATTACGAAATTATTGATTCAGTTGCTCAGAAAACAAACTAATGATTTAGATTACATACAAGACTCCAATAATATAACATGCGCTCCATGCGTTTCCATCAAAGAGGTAAGAACAGCATTAAATGTTTTACGGAATTTCATAGAGCAAACTAGCAACTCGGAAGAAAAAGAATTTTCTGCTCTTTATAGCTTAGATAATGCTAAAGATAGAGAACAATCAAATTGTCTAAAGCAAAAAAAAAAAAAAAAAAAAAAAAAATGACTTTTTTAATACATAATATTTTTAATTTTAAGGTTGTTTCGGAATTATTTTGATTTTTTATTGTAGTACATAATATAACTTTTAAGCAAATAAACATGTAAACATTTTTTTTTTGCAAATAAACATGTTTATTACCTCTGTAATGTAAATGTTTATTTATTTTACCACTCTAACTCAAAATAAGTTAGAAAAAATCTAAACCTGTACAAGTCGAATATTTCCTTGCAAAATCCGCCTCAAATCGAAATCCTCCATAAGTTGAAAACTCTATAACTCAAATTATTTGCCATCTCCCTTGGAGTTCGACTTACAGAGGTTCTACTGTATATAAATACATCAATCTTGACATTATTCTTTTGCTATTTCTGATCCTTCTGTATGTGTTACACAATCTAACCTTTGCTTTTGGATCCTTGTTTTTTACTTCAATTCTTCTCTCATATTTCGCTCTGCATTGTTAGTCTTGTCTAATATGCTGAAAAAAATTGTATTGTGGCTGCTTGAAAAAGTACATAATTTCCCAAAAATTTGGATATAAAAAAATATCTAAATTGTAAAAAAAAAATGAGTAGAGGACATTTGAATGATGCAAAATGATAAAGAATAGGATGTCTTAAAGGAGATTGATCTGAGTTGGAAACAGTGCATGGCATAAATGCCAATCATTCCATCATCTTCTGTTTGTGGAACACATATAAAAATGAAAAAACGATCTTGCGAAGAACAATATGTTGACTTTCAAGAGCCATAAGACCATTTTTTATATTTGCAAGCATAACATCACAGATTAATGAATGCTCAATCAGCTTATTTTAGATTTTTTATGGTCTTCAGAAACAATTACATCGGGTTAAGTTATTTACAGATGGCTACACGTACGGAGATGCTGAACTAGTTAAGAAAGAACCACTTAAACTGGATATTGTAATAATGATTGTTTATGATCTTTACCAATGTTTCATTGTTTAGCCTACAGATTTACGATGATTACTCATCTGGAAGATCTCTGAAAGTAGCAATCAGATATGGAACATCCCAGAAATGAACGCATACAGAGATAGTGAGAGCAAGAGGTAGTGACGTGATAATTTAACATTATTGCACAAGATGCTTGCCATGGATCCTGATTTTGTTTTCAGTAAGTAACTCGCAGTGTTGCTTCGCTAGCCAATACTTAGAATCTGAAATAGTGTTTCATATGGTATAGTTATTATAATAACTTGACTTAAGTTAACTTGAACATGCTATGGAGGCATTTACATTTAATGCCTCATCTTCATAGGAGCCATTCCCGAGCATCTGTTGTGGGCGAAGATATGTCGAATTATTTTTTGCCAACAACAATCCTACTTTTTTATTACTCTATATTGCAATTATTTATTAAACATTTTCTTTATATGTTGCTATACTAGTGTCATCTAATTCAGGATACATTAAAATTTCAATTAAGTAGTTTTTATCTTATTTGCTTTTTTTAATTTGTTGAAAAAAACCCTATTTTCTGCATCCACTTTTTGAATTATTTATGATTTTAGAGGTTAAAACTTCTTGATCTACTGAATCAATTTACAAACATTTGTGAATGAAAGAGATTAAAAGTTTATTATGCTACAATATTTTTACTTATTTACTATTGATATCTTTTTTGTAATCTTGTTCTTGAGGTTGCATTGAACTCTAGATACCTGTAGCTGGCGAGGTTAAGAAAAAAAAAAATTATAATAAATAACAGCACATCTCATATTAGATGGCTGGGCCATGTGTTTAGATATGACAATGCATTTCCAACCAAAAAGATAACTTTTTCGCTAAGAAAATTTGCATTGAATTACTTGCTTATATGAAAAGTAGATGCGAGATAAAGAATTTAGATCATATTAATGTAACATGTTTTAAAAACTCTTTTTCTAACACAGGACCATCCATTACAATAAATTTGACGGTTAAAATATTTTAAGTGTTTATTGGATAGAAAAAGGAAATACTTTTTACTTAATTTGCATTACATTTGTATAACTATTTAAAAGAACTGGAAGCAATATTTCAGAATATAATATATCAAAAAATTAATTTTAAGGGAAAATTTTAATAAAAATTAAATTGAATATAACATCAAATATACTGTCTTTTTCTCTTGTAAGAGATGCACAGAAAGAAAAAAAAATGATATATATTTTGTATAACTAAAATGTTAAAATTTGAAATACATATTTTCCCATTTCTTTTTCAGAAAGCTAATAATTTTTTTAAATCTACTAAATATATATTTTTCCTCTTTAAGATAAATTAAACCTATAAAATTTCAACCTCAAAATAAGCCAATCAAATCATCTTTCTTTTTTCAATTAAATAGTTCTTTTAAAATCTTAACTTCTTCCTATAAACTTTTTATATTTCTCACTTGAGCATCAAAACTTTTTCCTACTAGGGACTTGGCATATTTTTTTTTTTTCTACAAAGAAATCCATATATAATAATTGACTTTAAAATAATTAAGTTGAAATTTGAATACATTAAGAATCAAATTCAATTTATATTTAAAGTTATTATTGTGAATTAACTAATATTTTATTTAGTTCAAATGTTAATAATGATTGCCAATAGTATTTATTATGACATATGTGTTAATTTTTTTATTTAGTAAAATAACTTTGATGTTATATGAAGAAATGTTTTCCTCTTTTCATTTTCCTGAAACCATTCACACGCATGAGAAATGAGAGAAGGGTATGTGTGTTTACAGATGTATAAATCCTCTAACTTAAATAAAAAATGTTTTATTACAACAACATATATTTATATAATATTTCTTTTTTTCTTTTTTTACATTTGGAACTGAAAACATAATGATACTGTGAATAAATTTAAAGTATGCTTCCTATTAGACTTTTCTTAAATTTGTCTTCGATAAAAATAATTATTTAAAATCTTACAATTTAGCACGCAAATATATAATTTATTTTATTATGTATTTTATAAATAAAACTTTTCTTTTAAGCATTTTCAAATGAAATGAATTCACAAACAACAGTAATAGAAAAAAATTATAGTTTAAAAAAACTAAAAAACATGCTTTTAGAGTTAATCAAACTAAAAAGTAAAAAATAATTGTTAACATAAGAATAAAATTGCTGACGAGAAAATTAATGTCACTGTTCTGAAAGCGGGGGGTGCTTTGTATGACATTTTTAAACTAACTCTGCATTTCAGAATGAAATTAGTGAAAAATTATAACAATTGATATCCAGCACCCCACGCTTAATAATATTCAAAGAGCAATATAAATTATATGTTATTCAATTATTTATAATAAAAAAATATAAATAGAACATAAAAGTGAATTAAAATAAACATCCTCAATAGAATTCATATCAAAATATTGTGGGGTTTTGAAAAAAAAAATTGTTTGGGAAACTCAGACAAAGGGAAAAGGTTCAATAGTAAATTTTATAATAAAAAAAAATAATATTCAATAAATAAAAATTAATTGCATAAAATTTGTTGATCATGTTTTTCAAGTAAATTCATCCTTCTTAATTCTTAGAATCTTCAAATACAATTAAATAGAAATCAGATAAAGGAGGACCTAGAATAGAGGGACTGACTTTATTCAACAATTATACAAAGCTATCAGAACAATTATTAGCAAACCTTTTATAAAAAAAGGATTTTAAAGAAAGCTCTGACTCCCATTGAGCTTACAAGTTATTAGAAGAATACTAAACGAGGAAATGATTGAATATGATTGCAAATCTTTAGAAACACACAAACACCACTTTATACATCAATATTATTATAATATTTCTAAAAAAAATTAACTAAATATTAATTATAAAAGAGCATGTTTGTCAGTTTCTATAAACAGATTTTTATAATAAATAGTTAATGTTAACTGTAAAACACCTTTTTTAATTAGATAAAATAAATTAGAATTGTAAATCAATGATTGAATGTAATAAAATTGTAAATCAATGACAGAAAAATATGTAAGATTACTTCTAGTTCAAAATGCTTTTTTTATTATTATTATTATTATTTAGAATTGATATAATGTTAAAAAATGCGGAAGGAATTGGCTGGGTGAGCTACATTTCAGAAATTTTAAAATTTTCAAAAGATCGGAAAAACAATTTAAACCAATAAATATTTTTACAAAGCCCAGGAAAAAAATATTATTTTATGTAATTTGTTATCTCAAAAGTTCATAAATTAACTAATATTTTATGCAATCAAAGACTGCAAACCAATAAAGTAAAATTAATAATCATTCACTGAATTAATAATAAAAAACAATGCAACAAATTACACTGAACTATACTGGCAACAGAAGTAAATAATGTTTGTTTTCTAATATCAGACACATGGAATTGTGGGAGAGAATGAGGAATCATGGAAAAAAGTGAACAAATTACCCATTTCTGCAATGTAGCTTGTCCGACCGTTTGTGAACAAAATTTATTTAAAACATTTTTTTCTATAGAAGCTTATATGATAACAAGTATATCTTATTTAAGTTTTTCTGTGAATAAACTATAAATTTCTTATAGTATCATTTGCACTTGAATCATATTGTAACATGGTGCCTTTTTTGTTTTGTTTTTTATTTTGTACATCGGGCAAGAAATTTTAAATATTATGAACTAGAAGTGTATATTAAAATATGCACAATTTTTTATTTCTTAATGAAGCAATTAATTAATGATATAGAAATAAATGCAACTTAATTTATTTATATTTTTTTTCGCGATCATACAAATTACCTAAATGCCAGAAGTTTAGGCACTGTATAATTTATAATTTATGTATTATTTGTATAAGCATCAAATATCAAAATTTAAATAACTGTTAAAATATGTTAACATTTTCAAAAGAATTATAAATATGTATTACATTTTTATTTAGTACTTTTTTAAAAATTATGGATATTTTTAAATAAAAGAAAAATACTTTATAGAATCCAGTAAGATTATTTCTGAAATAATGTAAGAATACAGAATTATTCTTTAAAATATATGAAGTAAGACTAAATTTAATTTGTTTGTAATAAAGCATTTTCATTTCAACAAAATAATGAATACAAAATAGTATTCACTCAGAAATTTACTTTACAATGAAAAGTAGAAATAGAATATTTAAAATTGAATGAAAAATAAACTACTCATAAAATAAACTATTGTGTGTGAAAAGGATATTTTTTTAATTTTAATTGCTTTATTTAATTGAATATCTTAATTCCTTTAGATAAAGAATTTAATCAATTGTTCAATTTCTATTTCACATTATTTGCATTTGATTGAATATAACTTACTTAAAAACACATTTTTTTAACTAATAATGTATATAAAAGTTAAAACATCAAAGTTGATTGAATTTTGATGTGGATTTTTATCAAATTTATATTCAATTAAAATATTTCTTAAAGTCTTTATAAAATGCATTTAATTTTGAATTTTACTTAAACTATTACAGAAATTTTTAATAAACTAATTTCTACTGACTGGTTTAGATACCAAAAATGACTTAATATAATATATTTGAAATGCTAATATCTAAAAGAAATAAATTTTTTTTTAAATTAATAAAAAACTTTCAAAATTATACAATTCTATTTTTTTATGTTATAGAGTTATAATAGAAATTAAATAATTAGAAAAATCTTAATAAATCATGATGTTTAACAAAATATAAAAGCTGCTTTTTTTATTAAGATTTCCATTAAAGGTTTTTAGAAAATTAAAAAATTACAAATAATAATTTCAGTAATAGAAATCACTTATTTATCATTTTGCTTGACTGTGGTCTGAACAGACAAAATTCTCAGAACTACAATCCTGCTGTTTAAGAGTGGTTTATTGAAGAATAGCGGAATACTTGGAGGTAGCTATAATAGGGAATGTTAAATAAAGGAATTACCCTTTTGTTAAAATTTCCAGATCACCAGAGTGAGCTCATAATCTTTAGGGAAAGGGAATTTTCCTTTGGAAGATTTTAAGGAAGCAGCCAATCTTCTTGGCACCTTTGCTTTGCTGTAATGAGTTTAGTTACTTTTTCTTTTTTTACATTAATATACTCTTTCGGTTATTTAATTTTTATACATTTAGTATTTTAAGATACTGATTAGATGTGATGTTTTAATTATTAATCAAATTTTGCAGAATTTGATTAATTGGAATTGCACTAAAGAAAGTTAGGCTTCGTTATTTACTTCAGGTATTGATAAGTTGTTTTTAAATATTTCATTTGTAAATTGATTATCTAAATAATTCAAATAAAGGTATTAAATTAAGTAAATTAAATTGATTGTTGTTAATTGTAAAGTTTTGTGTTGTAAATCAATCATTGTTTCATTATAGCCTGTCTTTTCATTTGTTTTATCACATTTTATAAATTAAGAATTCATATACTTATATTATTCTAAATTTAGTGCAACTTATCTAATATGTTCTTGGTAGCTATATTGTAATACTGATATTTCCATTTACCTATTATAAATCTGCTATGTAAAGATGATACTATGCATATTGTGATGATCATGATGTTGGTATATTGTTTAGAGCATATTATTTGCTTTAATAGGAAAGAGTTTTAAGTTAAGAGGAAACTGCTTTATAAAATACATTTTTAAAAAAGAGTTCCTCGTCGTCGGTCATAAAACAAATAGCAATGAAAATATTAAACAAATATTTTGACGCATTTTAAATTGCACAATAATTGAAAAGATATGAAACCAGTTCATTCTGACAAAAGATCTATGGCTATGTCTACGGACAAACTACCTGTTGATGTAGATGCATTAGAGACCGGTTCTTTATATTCAGCAGCAGCTAATTCCTGTTATACTGGAACCACCTAACAATATTGATAAACCCATCTTACCAAATTTCATGTATATAAATGTCATAGATAACAATTTCTCGTTCATTTTACAGAATTTGCAAAATTGGTTAAGGCACCACATAGGCTAAGTCGAGTATGAAAACAAACGTTGCGAGCAATGATATGTTACCATTGCGATTTATTACCATTCCACTTCACTCCATAAGCATTTAATAGTTTGTACATAACATGGCTTGTTTAGACATTTTAGTAATAATAGCTTCGGGTGCATTTTGAAGGTTTAAATAAAAATAAGCGGATGGTGAAATCATAAAGAAAAGACAAATATATATATATATATATATTCATCAATAATTGAAAGACAGCTACAAACATTTCTAGCTTCAAAAGCAGACAGTTACAGTTTATCCTAGATTTATTACCTTTAATATGAAAATTTTTTAGTACATTTTCTTCTTTTTTATTATGGAAATGTGGCTTTAATACAATTACAAATTTGTTAACAAAAGAATGTGCCTGCAAATAGTAAATTGTTGTGATTTGAAGTTAATGCTGACAAAATTTAAGCAGGGGTGCAATTAATTGATAAGGTGCATAAGATTCTTCCTCATTAGGATCATTTTTAGTGTTTTTCATAATATTTATTTTCAATATCCATTATCTTTATTTTGTGAGTTACATGATGATTTTAATAATTTTGTAATAAATAAAAGTGACCTTAAAATTGCATCTTTTATTTACTATATTATTTAAAGAAATCACATTTCTAAGGAGGGTGGCACTTTATTATTATTATTTTTTTTTTTAAAGGGATGAATAAATGATGCCATCATTGCTTAACAGACTAAAAGTTAGATTTCCCCTCTTCATCTAACTTCAGTTTTCTATGATCTTTACCCTCTTTTGTTTTTCAGCCCAAAAAACAAAAGAATGTTTATAAAAAGAGCGTGAAATCAATGCTGTTGTATCAGTTTCTCAATGTAATTTTCTGAAGTCTTTAAACATACTTTTGCAAGAATGCTCAGTAGCTGCTCAATCTTAAAATGAAGAAAATAGAAATTTGGAAATCATCTTTGATGTTAAAAAGATTGTCTCAAATGCCAGTCTCTTAAAATATAATTTTATGCAGAATATATATCTTAAAAATTTCTATGCTTAAATTAGATGTGAGGTTAAGTAATATATATATATATATATAAATTTAGTATTTTAAATTACTGCATAACTTAAATTTTACCAAGTAAATTGATCATAACAACAATAAAAAATATATATTTTTACTTCTGTCTAGTGAAATACTTAGAAGATTAAAAGATCTGTGAGGGGAAAAAAAAAAAAAAAAGGAAGGATCATTACAATCTTGAAATGATAGATATACATATGGAATTGTGCTTTAAAGGTTAATAAAAAACTATATCACATATCCCTAACATTAATTTTAAAAAATTTGTCGAAAATAATGAATAAATTTTGTATTATTAATTTTTTAGTATTTTGTATAGCTAGGATTGCTTTGATATATATTATGTATATAAATATTTTATTAGCATGAAGAAGCTTCTTCATAACTGTCATATTGTGTGCAATTTTTAAATATGTTTTTAGTTATCATAACTAGTTGATATTCTCTTTAAGGCTAAATTTGTTCATATTTAAGTCTTTTAGAGAATGTTTGCTGGTGAATTAATTATCTTTTGAGACCTTTATATTTTACTTACCTATGAAAAACAAATTCATGCATTTCACTGTTAATCTAATGCACTGGTTGAAAGATATTTTTTGTTTTATTACATCAATATATTGCATTAAAATTAACGTCATTTTTACAATCAAACATAATGCAAACACAATTATGACAATAGAATAAAGATAGCAGAAATATAAACTTCTATCACATAATATAAGAAGTTGCCCACGCTCCACCTAGATTCCAGAATTCCTTTCCAATTTCAGAGGTAATTCCTCTTATAAATTTGCATCATTTTTCCCTAAAAAATTTTTCCTAGCTATCAAGGATAATTCCTTTATTTAACATTGCGTAGCTATAATTCTTAAAGCCCAGCAATGAATAAAAGATTAATTAATTAACTATACCTCTTGAAAGATTTTATGTCTTACGTTTAAAATAAAAATCGGACATTATTTTTAAACAATGTAATTTGTCTTTTAATCTTAAGCATTAATGTGAAGTATAAAATCTGTGATGCTAAACTTTTCAGTTGCATGCTATATCCTAATGTATATTTGTATTGTGTAAATATGTTACAATAAAAAAATTGGCAATTGGATGTAGAAATTTTTTCAAAATTCGTATTTGATGCAAAATAAATTACATTTTTGAATAAAACTTTTAAGTATTTTGATATTTTTAAAAAAGTACTATAATTTTCTGCCAATAATCCACAGGGCTGTTCGTAAGATATAACTTTTGGCTTGAAACAATGAAGATAAAAATTATTTGCATATTCTCTTTTACATACTTTTTAATAATTAAGTTCTGTTTTTATATCCATGGAAAAAAGCTAACAAAATGTTTTTCAGTTTTAAAGAATGGTTTCAGATGCCACAGTTATTTAAAGAATTATAAGTTTAAGTTAGTGAAAACTGAAAAGAAGATATGCAGTTATGAGCTATGATGAAAACCAAAGAGACGATATTTCCCGAGCGATTTTGTAATTTTCATATTTGTTAGAGAGCTGGAAATTTTGATCCTGAAAAGGATCTTGAAATCTTGGAAGAAATTTTATCATAGTTCGTTATTAATTAAACCGTTCGTTATTCGGTAAAGTGTTTTGAATTCTTTTCTATAACTTAATGACAATACTTTTTCATCCATTAGGATATGCCGAAATAAGATATGTAGTGCATTTCGTCTGCTTTTATACAAGTCCGGCTATGTATAAGATGAAAAAATACTGACGTGATATTAAAAAATATGAAGTAAATAGAAAATTTTTAATTTACAAAAATGAAAAAAAAGTTGACTCGGCTTTAAAAATATGACAAGAAAAGGGCCCAAAATCATCAGAATAGTCGCAAAAGGCAGGATTTCAACCTGGATTTGTCGTTTCGGAATGGCCCCTTTCATTAGGTCGGACCAAGGACGACAGTTCGAATGTCAACTTTTTTTAATCTTTTATATTTTGGCTTTCAAACCTTTAGAAACACTGCATATTATGCAAGATAGAATGGTTTGATTGAGCGACAGCACGGAATTATAAAAGTTATTTTTAATTGCTATTTATAGCAAAATAAATCTTGGATAGACGCTTTACCAATCGTTCTTTTTGGATAACAGAATCCACATTAAACAGTAGGTCCCGATCTGATTAGCTCAAAGTGTGTAAAAAATGACTAGGGTGACAAACTAAACCAAATCTTGGATTACGTTCTGAGTGAAAGGAGATATAGGATACTCTTAGCTGAGCTTCTTTATGGAAATCCTCTCTGTTTCCCTGGAGAGTTTGTTACCAAAACCTAGTGTCTTGCATTCAGATTTTCTTCAGCAACTACAAAATATTATACGTGGCATGAATCCTGTTGCAAATACTTCTCAATGCAATAAGACCGTCTTCGTTCATAAGCAACTTTTGAATTGCTCACAAGTTTTTGTATACAATAACTCGGCCTTTTCATCTTTACAACCTTTATCTCGGTCCTTATTTCGTGGGCATCGAAATACTTCGATATAGACATAAGTGTGAAAAGATTATCAATTGATAGACCAAAACCATGTTTATTCTAAATGATAACACAGAGCAATCATTGAAAACTTCCATGTTCAAGGACGAAGCAGGCTCGAATCCCCAGAGCAAACCTCTATAGGAATTCTTTCTTATTAACGATCCTCACATTATTACTCTCAGGAAAAGAACCTTCAGATTTCCATCTCGTTTAAAAGATTAGGTCTCCCAGGCGTTTTCACTGGGAAGGAAGTGCGTAGTGTTTCCCATGTAGTTTCAAAAACCTTTTATTTTTTGTGAAGCAATTCCATTGTTACCTCTCTTGTAAAAAAGTAAATAAAAAAAAGTTTTCTAATTTTTATTCGTTAGCATAGCTAGTGGCAGGTTAAAGGGTAGTAGAAGGCATAAAGAAACAATTACTTAAGTCCATAATCTGTTAATTTTTAAAAACTAGAACATACTTAAAGAAACCTGATTTAATGGACATAAATATTTATACCATTTTGAGACACATATCTAAACAGCTTGTGTTTGGAATTATTTTGAAAAACTGATGTCAACATGGAGCACACCGCTTTACGATAAGCGTAGTGTCGAGCCAGAGTGATGCAGGAGAGTAATCGTAAAGCAGAACGAGTAACAGAGGAATGAAGTAGCCCAAACAGATTGTTTGTCGCTCTATGGTCATTTTTTGCTCCCCTTATGTTAATTAGACCGAGATCTACTATTTAATGTGGATTCCGAACCACTAACAAACACCCATGTAACCGCCAGGATTCGAACCTTAAGCGTGTGGTACCAAATGCCAGAGCGCTAGTCACTGGCTATCAGGCAGCCCCCAAACAAAGAAAATATTGATTATATAATCTGTTGATCGGCAAAAGCAATAATTATTAAAAAAAAAATGCCATGTATCATTATATTTATTTATTTTAACATTTAGACATTATAAACAGCAGACAAAGTGCTTACTGCAATTAATTGTAAACTGTAACAGCAGTGGGCATTAGGAGGGTGCTTAGCGTAAACCGCAATACAGGGATGGATTATAAAAATCCCCCAAAAAGAAGCAGAACTCCCGACTAATTTATAGATCACCTATTGCATTAATTGCCAATCCATAACAACTGAATTACACGCGCAATATTATATACTTCAGCTCACAGAACAAAATGAACGCGATTCATTATTATCATTTTTTTTATTTTGGTGCCAATTTAAAGGGATGTCAGGATGAAACACGGAATCATGGGAAAAGTAGGGTTACGCATAAATAAAATTTTTACACAAATATAAAAAGCATTTTTTTGCAAATATAAAATCGTGAAAGATAATGAGGAATCACAGGGAAAAGGGAATAGGTTACCCATTTCTGTAAAGCGCAAAACCCCGTATCTTCGGCATCCTATTCGTCTTCAAACTAAGCACCTTCATTTCGGAAACCTAGCACGTTATTCGATATGCCATTCTAGATCAAATACTAAAGTATAATAAATATACTGTAAATTATGAAATTATATTAATTTCGTAATTATATTATAGAAATCGAAATATTGAAATTTACAGTTTCAGACATTGAGAAATCCAAATTAATAGAAATAGATATTAGAAGAGAATATGATTTTAAATGTTATTAACAAATATAAGTTTAGAATATTATACTAAGCTTCTAATATTCTTATTTCTATATACAGAAAATTACCAACCTAGATAATAATTGTATTTCCTCTTTCCCGCCTTTTCTCGAACTCCCTGTCATGAATACTACTCAACTCTGTCAACTGGCATAAGTTCCATAAATGTTTACCGAGTAACCGGTCAAGTTAAATTGTCATTTTAAAAGCCATCGAATTTTTATATGGAAATGGGGATGAAAGTACGTTTGACGTTATTTGAAACTCTGTTTTAAAATGAAAAAATTATTAATATTTAATGAAATTTATGCATTTCTTTGCTTTATATAAAAATATTATTTAAAAATTTTAAGCATACTGCAGTCTTGATAGGTGACAGTATTTTTTTTAGTTATAATTATTTTTGCCTAAAATAAATTTATTTAAATAGCGGGTTCTGATTTCTTTTAATAAATATATATGAAGATAAAAATTCTATCATAAAATAAAGTTTAGAATTATAATATATTTAGTTTTGTTTTACCATTCAAAATGAGTAATTTGGAATCTCAAGAAATGGAACTGTTAGCTTTGCAAAATATATATGAAGATAATGTTTTTAAAGTGGATAAAATGGATCCACCTAGTGGCCAGTTTATTGCTCATGTTCAAATACCTAAAAATTTTCGCATATATTATATGACTGAAAATAAAAGTTCACAAGTTCATGAAGCTCTCATAGAAGAAAGTTTTTCAGTTGATCATTTACCTCCATTCAACTTATTTTTTTGCTTTCCTGAAACTTATCCACTTCAAACATGCCCCAAATTTTTATTATCGTGTAATTGGTTATCTCTTCAACAATTGACAGTTTTATGTAGACACCTTGAATATCTTTGGGCTTTGAATAACGAGGTCATACTTTTCACATGGCAACAATTTCTACAATTTGATGCTTTGAATTTCTTAAATATAACAGATAGTCTTAATATTACTGAATTATTAAAATTCAAGAGGCAGAATAATTTCGGAAATTGTGAAACATCAAGAAATGATGAGGAAAATTTTAATAACTGTTGTGCAGTGGGTTTTTCCAAATCATCATTAAAAAATATAAAAACTGCCATTGACCTGCCAAATATTGACCCATCCTTATCAGGAGGTTACAATATGATTGATGCACATGTTTTTAAGGACTTATCAAGTGAAAAAGGAAGAATCAATTTGTTAAAAGACTATAATAGTAAAAAAAAAGAAGATATTTTCAGAAGTGAAAGTCATATTTGCAGCATTTGTTTTATAACTAAAAAGGGATTTGATTTTGTAATATTTAAAGCATGTAAACATTGGTTTTGCAGAGAATGTATAACATCATATTTTGAAATAAAAATTGAAGAGGGAAATATTTTTTCTCTAAATTGTCTAGATGGTGAATGTCAATCCCAAGCTGATATATTAACAATCCAACAGGTTGTACGAAAAGACCTCTTTGAAAAATATGATAAGATGCTTCTTCATCATTCTCTAGAAACCATGCCTGATGTGACATTTTGTCCTCGTAAGTTTTGTCAGTGTCCATTAGTAATTGATGTTCATGATCGTATGGGAACTTGCCCAAGATGCAAATTTGTTTTCTGTCCATTTTGTAACATGACCTATCATGGAGTAGCTCCTTGCGTGTTTAAATCAAAAGAAAAAACAACTCTATTTGATAAGTATATGCAGGGTAACAAATCGGATAAAGCTGAATTAGAAAAGAAATATGGAAAACGCCTGTTAAAGTCATTGGTTGAAGATACTTTATCTGAAACTTGGAAAAACTCTAATAGTAAAAGCTGTCCTCATTGTAAAGCTTCCATAGAAAAAATGGAAGGGTGTAACAAAATGACATGTTTTAAATGTGGAACTTTTTTTTGCTGGACATGTGGCGCACATTTGAATCGTGCAAATCCTTATGAACATTTTAATAGTCGCACTGGAGATTGTATTCTATTTGAGCAAAATGATTTAGATAACAATGTAAATGGATATGAAATTCAACCAGGAGAGTTTTTGATTGGTAATATTTAATGATCTTGATTTTTTTTAAATATATAAATATAAATGTATCTAAAATTTTTATACTACAGAAATGTTCTTAAAATAACATGTTAAAAATTTTTTCACTTTTTGGCTTTGTTTAAATCTTTGATTAATGAAATGAAAGTTTGAAAATTGCTTATAGCTTACCATTGTTTCATTGGAGAATTATGGTAAACATATTAAATTAATTAGTACATAACAAAGGTATATCTCTAATCTGACTTAATTATTTTTCAAATTTCTTTTAAAGTGAACAAGAAATTTGAAAAATAATCAAGTCAGATTAGCAATATAATTTTGTTATGTATGTGTATATATGTGTATGTGTGTGTACACATACGTCCGAGATATACATATCTTGCTATGTATATCCCTTTTTACATTTTGTTTCTCTGTTTATTTTATTTGTAAGTTAAACTCAATAGTGAGGTTTCATATGGTCTTCAGACATGTAAATAACATGTGCAAAAGGTTTAGTATTGATTCATTAATCTTCATTCAACATCTGTTTTTTTGTTCAATTCTTAAGAAAATTAAGAATTATGACAAAAGTCACATTAAAAGTTTTCTACCCTAAAATAATTATAAAGTAAACATTCATTAGTTATCTGAAGTAAAGTTAATTTATTCATAATAAATTATATATTTAACCAGAATATTTCTTGTATATATATATGCTTTATGGTTTAAAAAAAAAAATTATATGTTACTATTGATGAGTTAGCAGGATTGGTTTATACAGTATTGTAATTAAGATTCTAGTTTATTTTTTATTTACTAAATGTGGAAAGTGACTGCTAGATAGCCAAACCATTTCTGTTGAAGAATAACTGGAAAGTATCCAGAATTGATCAGTCTTTCAGAATGTTTATTTTTATTTTTGTTCCTATTTTTACTTAAGAGAAAAAGTGTATTTCTATAATATTTTTTAAAAGAATTTCTATGTTGAAAAAACATTTTGATTGAATATATTAAAATTCTTTTTTGATATTATAGAAACTTGATGTAATAAACTGGCTATTTATGCCTTACTTAAGTGTTTTTATTTATTCAAACAAATTTATATTTTTCTCATTGTTTTTCTGTACAAAAAATAAATAAAAATAAAATAAGGACTTACTGATTCACAACAACTTTAAAAAAAATTTCCAATATTCAGGGGTTGGAAAATCTGCGCCAAAATTCATCCCTTGCTACAAAAACGGCAAATTTCACATTTCTGCGCCAAAAAATGAGATTTCCTTTATTTTGATTTAGTAATCCAGAAAAATGGACAAATATGAATGAGCTTATCCTCAGCCTTCTGTTAAAATCGCCATTAGAGGGGGTAAAAATTAACGAATGGGTTAAAGAGTTATGCTTTCATGACGTTTTTGCTGGCGATAGTATTTATGTTAACAACATTCATCATGGAAGGAATTTTTTTAAAATGATTCGAGTGTATACCATGGCGCCATATATTGTTCTTTATAGAAACAAATAGGATAAATAATTTGTGAAGATATACTATTAAATGTTTCTACAATAACTATTTCAAATAAATGTGTTAAATTTAAATTAATTTCAAATTTTATTAATATTTTACATTTGTAAGTTATATACTGCCATACGTAATTTTGTTTTAATTTCTAAAAATTGCTAAATTTTTCTCTACAACTAATTATAAGTTATTTCATTACATATAAGCATTTTTTTTCTTACTCCAAACTCGTATATTTTATACTTTTCAATTTTAAATGAATAATTCGTATTTCAATTAAATAATATATTTAATGTAAAAATATCATGCCAAAACAAAATTCAGTAAAAAATGTAATATATTTTTTCTATTAAATAATTATATTTTTATAAAAAAATTCATTAAAAATGGGTACAATATTTCCATTAAAAATTTCAAAATATACAAAGCTGCAAGAAGGATAAAGAAAAATTGTTAGCCCTTAAGAAATATGAAATAGATACATTTCAGTAATGGATATATTTATTTATACAATTCAACAATGGATGTATTTATTAAAATGCATTAAATAAAAAATATTTTATTATCTATATATTATATAAAAATAAATTTTAACATTCAATTCTATTTCTTTTTGAAATTAATGTATGTATTAATAAATTAGTCATATTGAATTTGATACCATATGAAATGACTTGAATTTAATTTAATTTGGTACAAACCATGCGATTTTATTTCATATAAATCATACGATTGCTGAATAATGTAAAATTAATTAGTATATGCCTTGAAATATGAAGAACTGTTAATGTAAAAATATAGTATTACAAAATCACAGAGAGAGAAAGCTACTACAAAAATGTAATTGCCCTGCTATGAAAATCATTATTTGGTTTTCGAACCCTTAATATTATAAGAATTTCTGCATTAATAAAGAAAAATGGTTAAACAAAAATTTTGTATTCAGGAATGTAATGTAAGCATATATAAAAGAATACAAATTTAACCAAAGCTAGATGTTTGTAATGAAAAAAAAAAAAAAAAAAAAAAAAGACAGGAAAAAAGTAACTCATCAACATAAAATAAATTATTAAAATAACTGTCATCTAAATAGGAACAATTTGTTAACAAGGTTGGAAATGTAAGAATTTTACAAAAATCCTATTCTATCATGAGAGTGTTGCATTTTTTACATTTACTCACTGTCTGAATGATAAATGTTCAATAAAATCAATACATTTTTTGAAATTTATTTACTGAGAAATCAAATGGAAGAATACAAATTGCACCATTCATATAGTTATTTAATATTCTTCAATAGATGATAAATGACCCTGTTTTAATGAAAAATCTGTAGTTCATGGTGAATTAGATCTCCAGGCTGCTGGAAGTCATCTTGCTTTATTAATTAGTCTGAAATTACATTCCACAGAACACAAATTGTAAGATTTCGGAATGTAATGAGTGACTGCAAGTTCTTGAATAAATAATCATCAATACAAGAAACTAATAAATAAGAATAAATTCTAGAATTTTATAAACAATGATGCTTTTTAATATCAAGGGTCTCTTCGAAAAATGGAATAGATTAAACAAAATAAGCAAACTATAAATCGCCTTGATAAAAATTGATACAAATTCAAAATGAAAATAAAAAAATGAGCCCACTAATAATACTCATAAAAACAGTGGGACAAAAAAATAACAGTTCTACCACCAGATAATTCTCTTTGGGACATTTCCAGAATTAAGACACAGAAAAGATACAAATTTAGTAAATTACAAGGTATTGCAGTGAACATGAACAAAGAAAAAGCTGATATTTTGATAAACAGCCTCCACAGTCAATTCTAGCAACCAATTCTTCACAGCAAACACCCAGATATATTTTGGTCAAAATTAGCAGTTAATAAACCAATAACAAAAAAGAAAATATATCTGGGAAGGTTATTACACAAAAGTTACAAAATCTAGGTGTTCTCTTTAAAATATATGGTGGCCAATTGGCTAGCGTTCTGGCCTTTGGAACCACAGTCTTCAACTTCGAATCCTGGCGGTGGCAAGGATGTTTGATAGTGGTTTGGAATCCATGTTAAATTGTAGGTCCCTGTCTAATTAGCCTAAAGTGTGCAAAAAAAAGGAAAGACAGTAGAGCGACAAATTAAACCAAACCACAGTCAATTTTAACTCAATGATATACATCATCAAGAAACTTGCCTCAAGCAAGCAAAATATCTCCACTTTGCTTCAACTTATTTATAAACCACATACCCTGCAACCCCAAGATCATCATTACTTTGTATGTCAATGACACTGCCTTACTATGTAAGCACAAGCAAAATTACCTAACAATCATGATTGAACACATTAAAGAAGTTAATATCTGACTCTCCAAAAGGAAAGTAGCAATAAATATCAACAAAACTGAAGTATACTTCTCAAAATGTGCCAATCTCATGAAACCATTCATCCATATGAATAAAGGAAACTATAATTGGAGAAGGCAAGTCAAACATCTCGCCATTCTTATGGAATAGCATTTTACATTAAAACCTCACATAACTTTCATTATCCAAAAATAGTGCAATACCTCCTAAGAAAGATCTCTCTCATCTCCAGACACTCCCAAATGTCCATCAACAGAAAAATCCTAATCTATGCTGCAGTATTACAATGTACCATTACATGTGCAAGAACTATATGAATGTACACTTAAAATCTAAAAGCAAGATTTTTTCTTGGTATTATCTACCTGTTAAAAGAACAATACAACACCACTCTTTGACAAATAGTCATGGGTATTTATTCATGAAAAACACTGAAATATACTAGGTATTAAATCTTTCTTAAAGGACTTTCTCAGATGTGTTTCTACCAAATTCTTTCTAATTCAAATTTTAACCTATATAATACTAACAATATGCTATAGTATAAATTGAAAACTATACCACTCGTACTAATAAAAAATGACAGAAAAACTCTCTCTACTCTTACTATTCTAGAAAAATTCTCTTTATATATCTCTCAAATTATCTCTACTAAAGTCTCTCCTTTTTTCCTTACTAAAACTCTGACATTCTATTAATCATTTACTTAACTCAAGCACAAACCACTTGCTTCTGTCTTGCTGATTTTTCTTACAGGAATGGCCCTTTCAAGGATGGAGAGTTTCATTCTGATTTTTAATGTCATTCTGATCGATTGGTTTTTCATTTTAATTTGAAGAGATAATACTGCACATAAATGAGAATATATTGTATATTTAATAATGCAACTCATATTTTTTTAAAAGTTAGTTTTAAATATACATGTAATTTTCTTCTTTTTGTTAAAATAGTACAAAAATATAAATAAAAATACTGAATACAGAAAAGAGAATAAACGAGTCTTATGTAACAAGTACATATATTTGTAAAAAAAATAAAATACTAATAAATTAAGTTTAAAATTAATTATTACTTGCATACCACTTATTTACTGTTATTACCAGTATAACTAACTTATACTATAAAGAAATGAACCCCAGACAAAAGTAAACCATAGAAATAAAGTCAAGACAAAATATTATTTATTTTTTATTTTCACTACAAAGTCAATTCTCTGGACTATTGCCAGGTATTTGTTAATATAAAAGGCTTAGTATAATATTTCTATTTTCTGCATTTAAATTTTGTGCAGAATGATATTAACTAGAATTATTTGTAGAATACTAAATTTATGTGCCTCAAAAAATTATTACATGGAAGTGCGATTTATACAAAATATTAGATAAAAAGGTTTTAAACAAAAGAATGAAATTTTATTGCTTTAAAGTTTTAGCATGAATGTGTTTTTCATTTCCTTTTAATAGTTTAGAATATATTCATCACAAATGAAATAATACATGATCAAAGAATGAATGTCATTCATAAAAGAATTTTATAAGAACAGTTGAATTCAATAAATAAAAAAAACTTCAATTGCTTTGGTGCAGTTCCAAACTAAATTCAAGATCTATTTTATTTCATGTAGATTGTAGCTGGTTTGAGGAAATGTTTTTTTCAAATTATGGATAAATAAGATTCAAATGTGGCAAAAGCAATTACAATCAAGGCAACACATTTAGAAATTTAATAAAAATTTAATATATATATAAGAAATTTTTTTTTTGTATTTTTCAATTTATTTTATACTTTCCTATGGTGTAATCAATACATTTGAACTTGCCTACTTCAGTGGTTTTTTTAAAATCAATAATTAAACCTAATAATATATGAATGAGATGATTGATTTGCATTTTTTATTCATGCATGAAAAATTATTTTTTGGTAATACTGAACAACACTGTTATTTTTCAAAACTAAATAAGTTAATATATTTTTAAAATCACAACTTGACTCATTGAAAAATACAATTACAATCAAGGCAACAATCTTAATTAATTACAATTTTTTATCTTAGTAATTCATAGTTATTGTAATAAAATTAAGTGACAATTGTATGGATGTAGTTATTAAACAAGTTATTTTATTTTCAATCAATTTCATTAAATTTATATAAATATGTATATAATATGTAATACATTTTGATTCTTTTTTCCCCTCCACAAGAACTAAAAAGCATACAAAACCAGTGTATACTAGTAAAAAGTAAACCATTAAAAAAAGATGAAAAAAATTAATTTTAATTGTTCATAAATGAAAATGACAAAAATTATTTTAAAATTAAAACATTAATAATGGAAAAACTTAAAAAAAAAAAATTATTCAACTCTTCCTTCTATTTCTATAATTAAAAACTAGATAATAGGGGCATTTAAAGGAAAGTGGAGAAACTTTAGATATTTAGATTAAAATTTAAAAAATGTTTTTTCCTCCCCCTTCCCCCAAAAAGACTAATTGATCCCAAAATGTCATTGGAAATTTCGAAATATATTCTAGAGTGTACTAAACGTTTCTAAGATTTACCTAGTGTACCGAACGTTTCTAATATTTGCTTATTAACTTAATAATTGGTTGGCATTAAAAAGCCCAATTAATAACTCAACATTGAAAAATCCCTTTAACCCATGCCTACTAGAGAGTAGCTGAAAGCACCTTTCAAAATAGGAAGGGAAGGGGAATTTTTTAATAAAAATTTTCTGAAGAAGAAACAGTTTTTTATTAGAAAGTACAATTAGAATTTTATTAAACAATAGTAATAGTAATAAAATAATGAAAAAATGCCAGTATAAATATTAAAGAACAATGTTTCTGTCTTTTAATATAGGAAAGGTCTTTGATTTTCTAAAACTAAGATTTTTAAGACAGATACTGAAATAAATTTGTCATTCTTCTTCAGTATTTTTTATGCTTGAGATATCCCAATTTTTATTATCAGTGGCTCAAATATCTCTGTAGCAAATTTTTGTAAGACTGTAGACAAACATTTTTGTAGAAAATAAAAATAAAAAAAAATGAAAATTTAAGCACTGATAAAAAATAGTAAAAAATTAAAATTCAAGCACTTAGATTTTTATAGGTAGGACTTATATAGATGAATTTATAAATAAATGGGATAAAACAAATTAAGATAGGTAGGAGAAAAAAATGTGAATTTTTATTAGAAGAAATTAGATTTTTTTTGGTTTATTTTTAATAAAATAATTTTGAAACTGCTTTTTAATTTTTTTGTCTTTTAAAATTTATCTGAATGTTTTTAAAATCAGAGTGATATTTGTTTTTTTTTATAAGTGGATTCCTGCTTTGTACTAGCAAATATGATCAAACACTGCTTGCTTCAGCAAATGGGTAAAATATAAATATACAATGAAAAACTGAAATTCTAGAGAAATATATTAACATTAAACATAAAGATGATAGAGTGTCTAATATTATACTTTTCTGAGGTATTAAATTTCTCGCGCTCGGTGCCACAGGTTTCGGGATCGAGTACCGGCGGTGCCGCGGATGTTTGTAGTGGTTCGGAATCCTCTTTAAACCGTAGGTCCCGTTTTAATATGACTGTTGGACGTAGGGTTGACTACCCTACCCCGTAAAAAGAAAGCATCTCCTGTTTCGAAATCTGCCAGTAAGCAGACGTCCTCGGCCCTCCATGGGGCTGTTGTGCCAATGAAGAAGAAAATGTATTAAAATTAATTTATGTAGTTTTCTATCAGATGACATAATATTGACAGATGAATCAAACAATTGTCACTAAGCTTTAATGTTTAATATGTGTCATTTCTTTGAAATGCAAAAAAAAAAAAAAAAAAAAAAAAAAAAAAAAAAAACTTTAAACAAGTTGAATGTTATATATAAAAAGAAATCATTTGTGGGATGTACTTCTTTATATTTTAATTTTAATGAGAGTGCTGTTAAAGCTAATCGAATTCTTGTGAAGGCTTACGGATAATGCTCTAACTGAAAGAACTTATCAGAAATATTTGAAATGATTGAAAGACAGTGATTTTGATACGGAAGATCAAGAGGCAATAGCCAGTTGGAAAAAACAAACAAACAAATCATGATCTGCTAAAACCTGGCGAAACCATTATTAGTGAAAATTATCGACTGCAATACCAGCGTTTGAGTTGAACCGTGAAAGAAAATCTGTTAGAATACGGAAACAGACATCACAAAGCTATTTTTTAACATGACAATATTCGCCAGCATGTTGCAATACAAGTTAAAAACTATTTGGAAACTCATCGATGGAGAGTCCTATCCCAGATGTCATATTCTCCAGACATTGCACATTCTGACCTCATCTATACTACTTGTTTCAATCGATGACGCATGGTTTGTCTGACGAGCACCTCCATTTTTTTGAAGAAGTCAAAATTCGATTTATTCGTGGACAGCCTCAAAATCGAGTCGTTCTTTCGACAAGGAATTCATTTTTTTTTCAGAGAGATGGTGAAAAGTAGTATCCAGCGATGGATAATGCTTTAAATCAGGGATGGGCAAACTACGGTCCGCGGGCCAACTCCTAGAATTTTAATTTGCCGGTCCGAGGCAAATGAAGAGAAATACATATTTATATATTATATATCCATCTCCTTTTCTACTTCGATTAAATATTTTTTTTTTCCCTTCCTTTCTTTCAAAGGACTGGTGACCTTTTTACTTTCTCTATTTTTGTTCTACAAAACATAAATCGACGGAAATAGCAAGTACAGGCAGTTTTCAATCGGTAAAGAATTAAAAGCGGAAGTTCTTTGTTAGTTATAGCTGTAGATTAGCGCCAACAAGCGTTATCTCTTTCTCAGGAAACAGACATGGGAATCCAATATAGGTGAATTAGACCTCATATGTGGCAGACTGCGCATTTTAAACTCCAGCCAGCGGCTTTTTCTTTTGTGCTATGTTTGCTTCAACTTATATATGTGAACAAAAGTTTTCAACTATGAACCTTAGAAAGAATTATTTCAGAAGTAGATTGACAGATGAGCATTTAGCCTCGTTCCTTAGAATCAGTACATCTCACTTCGAACCTCAATATACGGAAAAATGAAATCGCAATTTTTTAATTAATTTGAAAAATGAAATCGCAGTTTCATTTATCTCATTAACATATTTAAATTGTAATACTTGTATATTGTTTTTAAAGTTTTAGAAAAATTTATCTTGGCCCGCCAAATTTTTTTTTTTCGATTTTTGGCCCGTGACCGAAAAAGTTTGCCCATCCCTGCTTAAATAATCTATTAATTGATTTTTATATTGAAATAAATGCCTTTTTTTTTTCTTGAAAAAAAAAAAAAAACTGCACAAATTTTAAGACCTAATGACTTCAAGTGAGAAGTATTTATTTTCTTCTACATTGGCACAGCAGCCCCATGGCGGGCCAAGGCCATCTGCCTACTGGCCAGCTTTTTTTCTGGTTTATTTTTATTACATTTATATTGAAGATGACATTAACAATGTAATCGAAAGAGAAATGAGAATGTGAAAGAGAAAAGAAGATTGAATTTTAATTGATAAATTTTTATGTAATTTTTTTAAGAAATTAAAATTTTTATTTTTTATGCAATGCTTCTTACTTTTCATGCTCTCTTTTTTAAGTGTTTGAACTAAATTCTTCTTCTTCATTGGCGCAACAGCCCCATGGTAGGCCAAGGCCGTCTTCCTACTGGCAGATTTCGAGACAGGAGATATTTTCTTTTTACGGGGTAGGGTTGTCAGCCTTACGCCCAAAGTTCTACAGTCATATTAGACAGGGACCTACAGTTTAAAGTGGATTCCGAACCACTGCAAACATTCATGACACAGCCGGGACTCAAACCCGAAGCATGTGGCACCGAGAGCTAGTCACTTGGTGATCGGGCCCTCGGGTAGTATTTTAATGTTATTAATTACATCAATATTTTCTATGCTAATAATATTAAAATATATATTATGTTATAAAAAAGTAATATCTTTTTAATTTTTATTATCATTATACAGTTCTAACAAAGGAAACGAACAATCTTATTTACACTTAACAAATGTTTGTCATGAAAAAACTTTTATATTTGACTATTCTAGTAACTTTTTAAAATTTAAATTGAAAGTGATAAATCAGATTGAACCAAATTCTTTATATTGTAAGTTTTGATTTCTTGATCCGAATTTTAATATGCTTAAATTTGAATTTCTCGTTGAGAATCAAATATCCTGATAATTTTGAGAGCTTTTTAATTTTTTGCCTAGCTGTTTAATTTATTTTTAAAAAACTGTTAAATCTTTACTTTGATACATGACATGCATATTTTAGAAAATAAATAAATACACCTGTATACCTTTTCTTGATTTTCTGTACTTAATTTAGCAAACATTTGCTTCAAATTTGTTAATATTTGTGACTATTGCGCTTTCCTCTTATTTCTTTTAAAAATACGTGAAGAAATATTGCAATATTGGGACCTGAATGGCCGAGTGGTTAGCGCTCTGTACCCCAGGTTTCGGATTCGAGTCCAGGCGGTGCCATGGATGTTTGTAGTGGTTCGTAATCCAGTTTCCAATCCAATCCAGTCCAGAGTAATCCAGTTTCTACTTTAATATTAAAATTATTGTAAAATGTTTTTTTCACTGCATTAATGAATACACAAATTTAACATTCATTCACATTTATGAGATTCGTCTGTGATGCATAAAATATACCGCAGAATTTTTTTCATTTTATGTATTCAAGTTTAATGAAACACAAACCACTTGCTAAAGATTACAACAGAGAACAAAATATAATCATTACCACAGTTAATATATTTTAACATGTTTAATCCCCAAAGCTCAACATCAACTGAAAATTTAGACTTGATTAATTAGCAATACTTTTTTTATTTAAAACAACCAACACATTGTCTTAAAATACATTATGCTGCAAATGTGGTAAGATTTAAGTACATTTTTATATTTATAATAAAGGAATAGATAATATATATATATATACATATATATAGGCATTTTCGATATACTTATATGTACATTTAAACTTCTTCTTATGTAATATAAATAATATGCGTAAATCCTTAATATCATAAATAATATGCTTAATTCTATATATACAAATCGATTTGTTGAAACAATATAACACTTCTATACATTTTTTTCATAGAAAATATCTTAAGGCAGAATGCTGTAAAAAAAAAAAAAAAAAAAAAAAAAAAAAATTGTATTTTCTAATGTTTGCAAAAAAAAAAAAAAAAAATTCAAATTGACTATAATCAAACTTACATAATTAGTATTTATGAAAGAAAATAATGATAATTAATATATAAAGGTTAAATTAATCTTTTAAACACCTTATAAAGTTTAAAAAGGGCAGAGACATAATTAGTAAAGAACAGATATGGTGTAAAATGAAAATTTCTTTACATAAAATTGTCATTATAATTTTTTTGTCTTTTATTTTCTTTCAAAGAACTTAAGAGTCTGTATTTTAACAGATGGCAGTTGATTTCTTTTTCGCATTGTCCTAAAAACAAATTCATTGTAACTTTCTAATTTAATTTACTAAATTTTTACTATACTTGAGAAATACGTTATTATCAATATGCTTTTATCAATCCGTTGAAATATGTGTAGAACACAATGCTTTTAAATCTAAAAATTTTAAAACAAGACACTTCATTCATTTTTATATATAAACGATGTTTTATTTCTCTTTAAGGATATTATTTATTTAATGCTTTAACGGAAAAAGAAAAACATACAAAAGTTGAATGTCAAAATTAAATTTCGCTCATATAGCATACCTAAAGAATTAATCTATTATCTTACTCTGCTGTGCATAAATCATAACACACACACACACATGTATATAATAAACAAAATACCCAAATTTTGCAGCTACATTGATTTTCTCACAGACACTAACTAGCATGAAATCAACAGGAATTTTATTCTTAGATGTTGCGAAAACTTTGCTTAAGATCTGACACAATGGACTAATTAGTTATTTATACAGATGATTATATGACACAGCTATAATATAGTATCTACATACAAAAGACCGAAGAAGAGCCTCATATGACATACCCAAAGAATTAATCTATCTTATTCTGCTGTGCATAAATCATAACACACACACATATATAATAAACAGTTCTATACCTAAATTTTGCAGTTACATTGATTTCCTCACAGGTACTATCTAGTATGAAATCAACAGGAATTTTATTCCTAGATGTTGCGAAAACCTTGCACAGGATCTGATACAAGCAACTAATTAACTATTTATGTAGACGATTATATGACACAGCTATAATATCTACATACAAAATCCCCCAAAACGTACTGAAAAACCTACAAAATTACACCAGTACCCTAGAAACCTCAAGCAATAGCGGAGAATCACACATTTATTAATTTTCCAAAAATGAAAAGAATCTGCTACCAATTTGACTTTCCCCTTACTGAAATTCATTAAACAAATGAGTAAAACGAGCTCTGCTCCAAGTCTTCTGAAACCCGAGAAAGCATTTTCGAAAAATAACCAATTTCCTCCCCTACCTCAAACCAGTGAAATACTGATCCATTAGCTTTTTTTTTTTCTCTTCCTTTCTACGGATGAAATCTCCCCTTTCACAACTCATTGTTTGAGAGCTGCTAACATGAAAGGTAAAACCACCTTTACAGCGCACATTGTCTGCCGTAATCATCGCTGTCATGATCTAGAGCAGGGGTGGCCAACCCGCGGTCCGCCTTGAATATTTTTGTGGCTTGTGAGATTTATTACACTTTTACAAAACATATTTATTTTATAATGGCCAAAGTAGTGAAAACCAATGTATTAAAAAATACATTATTTGTACATCCATATATTTAAAAATTTTCGAAATTAGTTGTCTAATTTAGAGGGCAATACAACAAAATTGTACAACATTTTTTACAATTTTACAATGCAAATACAACAAAAGTTTTGAAATATATTCGTCTCTCTTTCATGTTGAAATCGAGTCGGCCTCAGAATATCTACAAATGGAATTTGTTGACTTACAATACAATATTGAATTAAAATACGTGTTTGAAACATGTTACAAAAATAGACTTTTGTAACATTTGCGTCACAAAAGAGAAATTTTCCAATTTGAGAAATCCGGCACAAAAAGTTGTTAGCGCTTTTGGTTCAACTTACACATGTGAATCATTTTTTGAAAATGAAATTGACCAAACACAAAACACGCGGAAACATATAGATGAAATGTCGCACTAGTAAGATAAATATTTTTTAATGATTTCATTTATATTTATATATTTTTTTTCATTTTTAGTATTATATATTTCTTTATAATGTGCGTTTAGTACCATTATTATTATATTATCTATGTTTACATGTAAGAATAATAGTAAACATAAAAATAAAGCTCATTATGTTTCAATTTTTCACTCCAAAAAATGTCTATAGTGGGTCTGAACCTAATATGGCAATATATAATTTTATATGCGGCCCGCGGAGTTATGATGCATTTCCGAAGTGGCCCGCAAGATCATTTGGGTTGGCCACTTCTGATGTTAGACTCTACTTTGGTTCTAAACTTATCCTGTCGTCTTATCTCTGTCTTCGTCGATACCTCGTCGAAGCCAGAGGTAAGACGACAGGATAAGTTTTGAACTTTTTATCACTGTTAGGTGGAAGTTTGAGTGATGGATAAGTTTTTGATGATCGACCACTTTTTCTGATAGGATTAATTGACACAATAAACCTTTATTTTTATCACAAAAAAATATTTTTATTTAGTATTGCTAGTGCAAAACTTCATATTGATGCATACTATTATTATGACCACAGGGAGCCTTTTACACAGCATACGCATTTAATTAACACAGTTTTGAACTATCACTCTTTTGGGACGTTCGCTCGATTTTTTTAAATCACTTTCCGGCCGACGTATTTTATCTTGTGCATCCCTGACATGGAAACGGTACATAGAGATACAAATATTTCTCCTTTTTCCTTTGTGTTTGTATTAGAATTAAAACACATTGAAAATGAGTTTTAATGTCAGATTAAAAACAGAAAATCCGGCGGAAAGTTTAGAAATCGTTTTTTTTTAAAATTTATTTTAAATTGAATGAAAACTGCAATGACTGAATGCGAACCGAAAAATTCGTTATTTAATCAAATAAATCCATTCAACACATTCATATTTTATATTTGTTTTTCAATAACATATATAAATTCCTTCAAATCGGGAACTGTTAGGTTTTGATAATTTTTTGCTATCAAATTAAATGTTTTAAACATTTTTTTATTTGTGTTTTATTATATAATGATCAATATCAAGGAATAAAATTCAAAAGCAAAATTACAAAAAAATTTCACTCAAAAAATATAACATTAAATAAAATATTTATTGTAATTTTTTATAAGAAAAATCTTAAGTTGACTTATTGTTTTCTTGATATTCGTAGATAAACTAAATTTACTAAATAATGGTAATTAAATTTACCTACTTTAAATAAAAAATTCGTTACTCTCAACAGTAAACCGTGAATTTTGACAAAATTTAAATATATGCTGTAGATATCTTTTTGCGACAGTAAAAATCGTATTAGAAATGATCTTAGTTCAGATTTTGAGACGCAAAATAGGCATTGCAAAATGTAAATATTTTTCCTTTTCCCTTTTTTTAAATTATTTTAGGTTGAAATGTTTTTAGTTTAAACAGACAAAAGTCTAAAAGTAGAGATTAAACTGGAGCGTGCTTTGTAAATGACTTATTTCCCCTTTAAATGAATTTAATTCTTTTAAATTGTATTTTTCTTACGAAAAAATAGTGTATAAGTATATTTTCTTCTAAACAATTTATATTCTGTATTCTTTTACGTCTTTAAAACATAAAAGTATCTAGGCGTGCAGTCAGAATTTTGTCTTGAAGGGAAGGCTCAACAAAACAAAACTTAACCCTTTATGTAAGGTTAATAGGCCATATTAAAATATAAGTTACAGAATAAGTATCCAAAGTCGAAATTCCATATAATAGTAATTTTATTAATAATTTTTACGTTCCACTAATTTGGTTCACATAGGTGTTGTTGACAACAGCTCAGTGCCACAGGTTTCGGGTTCGAGGCCAGGGATATTTGTCGTGGTTTGGAATGCACTTTAAACCATAGGTCCCAGTCTAATATGACTGTAGAATTTTGGTCGTAAGGCTGACAACCCTACCCAGTAAAAAGAAAACAACTCCTGTCTCGAAATTTGTCAGCAGGCAGACGGTCTTGGCCCACCATGGGGCTGTTGCGCCAATGAAGAAGAAGAAGAATTTGGTTCAATTACATAAAAAAAAAGAGAACAGGAAAACTAAGGCACATTGCCCAAAAAATAAAAATTTAATTTCTTAAAAAAATTATTAATTAAAATTCAACTCTTTACTCTTTTGATTACATTGTTTGTCATCGTCAATATTTCGATTTAAATGTAGTAAAAATAAACCAGAAAAAACTCCGGCTCAATCAAAAAATTCAGACGCGATAATAAAATTGATATTGATAAGGAAAACATTGATTCATTGAAATAGTAAATATTTTACAAAAAAAAAAAAAATTGGGCCTAAGTGAACGTGGCCATAAGTTTGAACACGTGCACATATTTCACTTACAAGCTAGGGGGTAGAATTCAAGCCCGCCAGCCACCTTTCCTGTGTACGCGCCTGTAAGAACTATTGGTATAAAAAAATATTAACATTATAAAATAATGGCATTAAGAGAAGAGAAAATGAAATAAAACAATAAACCAGAAAAAATGCTGGATTAATCAATAAATTCAGGCGCGATAATAAAATTGATACTGATAAGAAAACCATTGATTCAACTGATTAATTGATTCAAACATTGATTGAACATTAGTCATTGAAATAGTAAATATTGAACAAAAAACAATTGCACCTAAGTGGGAAATGGCTATCAGTTTGTACACTTAATTAGATAGATGCAGATATTTCACTCATTTCGCATTAATAGAAGAGAAAAAACAAATTTATTCATAAATTTTTTTGCCTATATTAGAAATTTAAAATAAATATCAAAAAGGATGTTTATATTCAATAATTAAGTACATAATTAAATTTTTTCTAAATTAAATGTTTAAAAGGTTCAATTAAATAAACTGTAAATTTTGCTTGATAAACTTAGAATTATGTTTTACAAATGAAAATTACTTCTATTACATAAATTGAATAGATTTTGAATTCTTCAAACATGATCATTTTAAAGAAGAAATAATAAAATTAAATAATCTATATGAATATAATACGCAACTAATATTATTTATAATTTTTTAGAAAATTGTAATTTTATGTAAACAGATTTTTTTTTGCTCACAAATGGAGAAAATGAACATATAAAAAAAGGGATGATATCCATAACACAAATTTCATATAATGACAAAAATTTCATTTCTCTTTTAAAATTATTTGCAGTAAAATGTTCAAAAAATAAAAAAAAATATTTTCAAAATTGTTGGAAAATATTTACTATTTAAAATATATAAATAACATATTAGAACCATATATACAACATGGGCCTAACTTAATAATTAAAAAAATATTCAAAATATTCACTTAAAAGGATGCAATTTAAAAAAAAATATTCTTTATCATGTGACATTTAAAATATTTTTACAAAAATATAAAGTTTAACAATTTAATTTTATACACAAAAGAATAGAAACATAATACTGAATGTAGGAATATAATCAAAATTTACTAAATAACTATAAATATTTGTTTCATATATTTTCAAAAATATTGTATCAGAATATTGTATTGTATTGTATCGATATCAGAATTTCTAACGGATTCTAGTACTTTTCGAATTATAAATATCAGATCTATGGCACACAAAACAATTCCTCTTGATTTGACGAAATTAGAGAAAGAATATTTTTCTATCTCTTCTTTTCATTTCTCGAATTCTGCAATTGTTAAGAACTCAAGAAATTCTGTTTATGTTCTATTATGTTCGTCTTGGTGTGAAATTATTAATTTTTAAAAACTTTTCTTGGCGAATGGAACATTTAGCTGAAGTACTACAAAGATTCCGATTAGAATGGTGTTTTCCTTTTTTATATTTTGTTTGATTCTTTCTCTGTTGAAATTCTTATTACATTCATCACAAGAATAAATATATGATTTCAGGCTGAGAAGACTTGGTACAAGTTCGTCAGAACAATGAATTTTTTAGCTTGATTTCCGAGAGATTGGTCACATTCTTGATTTTTTTTTAATGAAATATTTACAAAATATTTCGAACTGAAGCGGCTAATTCTAATATTTCTTTTTGAACGAAATATTTACAAAATATTTCGTTCAAATAAATAGCAACAATGAAACTGAAGCGACTTTCTCAGTGAGTTCAGCGCAAAATTCAGAGTGTTCAAAAAGTACAACAAAGTTCAAATGCTATAATCTTTTGATTTCTGTAAGCCTTTAAATGCATGCATATATAGTTTTACAACTGTTAACAACATTGGAGGATACTAATAATATCATATTGCACTTGATTGCTAGTAATGTGCATGACTAATTAGTGAGTTCTTTTAGCGTGATTTGATTGTTTTGCACAAATCCCCAATTTTATAATTTAAATCAACGATTTAATAAACTCGTGAAAAAAAAGAGTAGAAAGATTGCATGCCTAGAGAAAGATTGATCCCTCCTAATGGCAGGTTTTTCTCACATTACGTGTGTAGAGGATGGATTGAATGCAAATGCAGTGAAAGACGGGTGACATGCATTTCTTTAAATGTTAATCCGTTCTAAATAAAGTAGAAAATAACGTATAGTTAACATATGAAACAAATCTTTTCAACAATTGATATGTATGCGAGATTTGAGAAACTTAACACATTCATCAGGCTATCGAAAGTAGATAATAAACATTTATTCTTTAATTATTAAATTAAAACATTTATGAGGAAATATGAGCATTAGGAGAGCAATGCTCATGTTATGCTCATCAATGCTCATATATGAGCATTATGAGAGAAATAACAGGGACAGTTCTAGAAACAACATAAAGGAGCAAGAACAATTTAGTGATATTACTATTTATACTTAAAGCAGTTTTCCTGAAATTTTTTATGTAAATTAATGAATAATTCCGATTTTAAGTCAAAAAGTATAAAATATTGAGAATTTCTTTGCTAAAGAATCTTTATCTTAATGGTATCAATGAAGTCAAAACGTTTTTAAAGACATTTAAAATGTAAATATAAATTCAGGTTTTCTCCCTAAATAGATTCATTTATGAATATTTGTAATTAAAAATTTTTTGATCGGGGGAGTTACATTTTCATTATATGCACACAATTTCATTTTAATGCACAAAAATGCATTAATAATTTGCCCATTTTTAAAGAGTTGTTTTAGCTCTAATATTATTTTGAATAAAAAATAATTTGATGAATTTCTTAATTAAAAAACCCAATTAAAATAACGAAATTACAACTAGTTTAGTAAAAAAAACTGATGGAGGAAGCACGACTTCTCGAAAGGAGTTCAAAGAATAAAAATTCGTGGAATTCTGTCTCTCTGCGTAGAACACCAGCATCACCGATTTCGATTAGTATAGCCATGGTGTTTTGCAGCAGAGCATTATATACGCATGCGCGATCTTTAACATCTTGTCAGTAGTGCTATGATGCGGTGACTAACAAGTTGTCATCTCTCTCTAGTTCAACAAATGTAAAATATTAAAATATCAGTATGAGATAGCTGAAAGTTTATAGTACATCGCTATCCAAAAACTAAAGAAAATTCCCGAACTTTCAAATATATCGATGTCTCGTGATATTGAGGTGAAATATTTAGAAAGAAAAGAAATCACCAGTTGCAATGTACTGATGAAATCTCTTCATCTATCTTGGGCATTGTTGCCATGGCAACCAACCCATCAAGGTAAGATTTTCAATTTATTTTGGTAATTCAGCTTTTAATTGAATAAAATTTAAAATGCTTTAAATCTTAATTAAATTGATAAGGAATACCTTATTATTTATATTTATTACTCGAGTTATTAAGTTATTAACTATTTTATCGAGTTATTAGCTAAGGAATAAAAAGTTAAATAAGAAATTGTATTATATATATATATATATATATATATATATATATATATATTTTGAACTTGTAATTTTAAATTGAAATATTTTGAAATTTTTGAAGGAAATTTATTTTATCGAGTAATTAGGTAAGAAATAAAAAGTTAAATAAGAAATTGCATTATATCTATATTTTGAATTTGTAATTTTAAATTGAATTATTTTGAAATTTTCGAAGGAAATTTTCAAAGATTTACAGAAGTGAATCAAATTATTTTGCCATATTAATAAATTATATATTTCTCGGCGAGACAGCAAAATACAAATATAAGTTCGTTCAAAATTTTCTATTTTAGATTTCTGATTATTATTGGTAAAACAAATAAAATCTTAAAAAGTAATATTTGAGTTAAGAATTTATAAGAATATTTAAAAATGACATCAGCTGAGATATTTATTCGCATTTGTAACTGTATTTGAAAAAATATTGTTATAAACTCTGATCATATAGCCATGCTAGACATATGATCAAGTAATTGTATGTTTTTATGAAGCCGAAATTACAACATTAATTATTAATTGTTGTTTAAGTTAGTTATTTTTTATTCTAATTTAATATTTTAATGATAGATATATATGCTGCTTAATTTCAATGTATAGTATGTTATAAGTCTTAGGTTAAGTAAAAAATTTAAATAAAATTCTAAAGCACTCTAATGTCTATATAATAAATAACCTCACAAACACCTGTAGACATTAAACAACCCATATTTGGGCTTAGTATTCTTGAATTATAATTTCTCTTGACAATTTTCATTTCTTACATCACTCTAACATTGACGCTTAGCGATTCAGTTTACAATGCTAAAACTTTTATATTATAATATTATGAAAGATCAGTAAAATAATTTAAATAGTCGTGAGAATAAAACAAATTTAATATAAATTAGTATTTAATAATTTTAAAGATTAATAAGCGATTTAATGTATGATTAATATATTATATTTATTAATTATATTATTTATATAAAGTTATATTATTATTGATATATATACATACATATATATATATATATATACTTAGGCTGAGTATTCTCGAATTATAATTTCTCTTGACAATATTCATTTCTTACATCTCTCTTTAACATTGACAGCTAGCGACTAAGTTTACAATGCTAAAACTTTTGTATTATAGTAATATGAAGGATTACTACAAAAAATTAAATATTTCTGAGAATAAAACAAATTTAATAAAAATTAATATTTAATAATGTTAACGATTAATAAACGATTTAACATTTAGTTTAATATATAATTAATATATTAATATTTTTTAATTGGATATTTAATTATTTATTTTATTACACATTATTAACTTTATATATATATTTAACAATATATGCAATATATTAATTATATTTAATATACAATTAATATATTATATATATTTCTAACACGTCATATAAATTTTTATGATTCTTCAACTTGTTCGTTCTTTTTTTTATCTTTTTTTTACACGTTCAAATCTATTTTTATGTGGTCCTTTTTAATGTGGGTTTTTTTTTTTCTTTTTGCGCTGCATATATAAATTACATGAAATGCATATTATGAATAAAAATTAAATAAAAAATGTAACTTAAAAAGAAGAAACAACAGATGGCTATCAAAAACAACATACAAATAAAAAAGAACCCAACAGATGACTCACCCGCAAGGCCGGATTTAGATGAAAAGAGGCCTTAAGCTATTCCACTTATGAGGCCCTTTCATCTCCCGTTTTTAAGTTTGTAAATTATATGTGAGATAATAAAATACATCATTTCTGTGATATATATCAATATGTTAAATGAAACATGTTGTGATTGGTACTAATCTTTATAAAAAAATGTGACACGGTTAATAAATAAAAAAATAAAAAAAAGTCGAGAACACTTATTTGGACATTTCTCTGTACCATATACAGTACTTGTAACAATAACTAATCAAACATAACACACAACATTTACAAAGAAACAAAATTCAAATAATAAAAATCTTTGACTACGAAAATAAAATATGCAATAAAAATTATAATATTTTCTATCAAATTAAATTAAATATATTCAATACATTGAAGATTAAATCAAATTCAATTCAGATAAATTTATTTCATAATTTCTCCTTATTTTGGATTCAGTGTTTTAGTGTTTACTGTTTTTAGAATAGTGTAATTCTAATTTTTCTAACAATTTGAATGATCTTGATCTTGAGGCCCTAGGCTGAGGCCTAGTTAGCCTATAGGAAAATTCGGCCCTACTCACCCGATATAATATTATCCCATTTCTAAGAATTTTATTAGATGCGAGGTAGCATCTTCAAGTGACAAACATGATTTTGAACCAGTTCTCCATAAGAAAATTCGTGTTCTTGATTAAGATGAATAGCTTTAAATGCACATTTTGGGACCTATATAAGCAAATAAAACATTTAAAAAGGTTCCGTTGTGTAAATTAAATTTTTTCTTGTTTGGAAAATCAAGTTCTAGCTACACCATGAAGTTTTGATTTACATATTTTCTATGTGAAACTTTTTATGTGGTCCATATTTACCCCATAATTTTTTTTTTTAAAGTGTTGCAAACAATATATTTTACAGCTACTTATGAAGTTTCATGATAATTTTTTTATGTGATTTCTTTTATGCGGTCGCTATCCTCCATACAAAAACAGGTTTGAGTTTATTTAACCTTTTAGGAAAAAAATAATGAATAAAACATTTGTTCAAACACTTGCAGGTAAATAAATTTTAGCCTGCCAAGTAAATTTTACTCAAATTTAACATTTTTTTAATGAAGATATAAAGATATAAATAAAATATATAATAGAAAAGAATTTATATAAAGATATGAAGATATAAATAAAAATAATGGGCGTTTCTTTCTGTAAAGAAAAAAAATTTTTTTTACACAGCTACCAAACACTTAGACAATTGTCTTTTATGCCTTAAGGCAAGCTCTGCACCGACGTTACTCGCTTAGCTCTACCCAAAAGAGGCGTGTAGCTTGAAGATAAATTACGAACGCGGAATAACAATACCTCCGCAACGCTCTACGATCATGTTAGATGAGGACCTACGGTTTAAAGTGGATTCCGAACACCTACAAGCATCCATGGCACAGCCGGGACTCGAACCCTGTGCTAAAAAGCGCCAGAGCGCTAGCCGTCAGGCCTCGCTCTGTAAAGAAAATTTCATACAAATTCATGATAAATTTCATTGAAAAGAAGAAGAAAAAAAGAGCTTTTCTGTAACTGGTCAAAAAAACAGATCACAGTGGAGTTAATTTTCCAATAAATTTATTTTAATTAGTATTCATAAAAATACCAATTAAAATAAATTTATTAGTATTGAAATGCATATTAGTATTCATTATTAATTTAATGGCGAACTATTCATTAAAATTGATTCAAAAATTCAATTTAATGTTTTCTAGTTGATAAGTTTCGATTAATTAAAAGTTCGATTTCATATTTACTTAATTTTTATATTTCTAATTTATTAAAAAAATAATTTAATTTATAAATAATTTTAATTTTAAAAGTTGTAATTAACATACACATTCTAAAATTTTTTTAAAATTCATTATCAAGATTGTAGTTAAATTGATATTATTGTTATTTTTCTTAAATTTTATCATATCACTGAAAAAATTTAAATGTTTTTATGGTTAATTAATGATGGTACAATTCTAAAATTCCAAATTATTAAAAGCTCTATTAAAAAAATTGCTTATAAGGTAGTAAAATTGCACAGAAAATTGTGTTTCAAATTTCGTATTATTTTGTTAGCTACGATCCAACTTTGGCACACATTCTATTTTAAAACATTGAGAAACAACATTAATTTGATGTAGAACTTTGCTCTCACAGATATTTTAAAATATAAGCTGCATTTTCTGTTTCAATAAAATTTGTATGGAGATAAATACCTAAGAAAAACTTTCTTACATTTCATGTCCTTAACGTATAAGCGGCCTGATGGCCAATTGGCTAGCGCTCTGGCCTTTGGTACCACAGGTTTCAGGTTCGAAGACTGGCGGTGGCATGGATGTTTGTGAGTGATCATGCACGTTAAGCTGTAGGTCCCAGTCTAATTAGCCTTAAGTGTGCACAAAATGACCGTAGAGTGACCGACGACGACAAAATCTAAATCCCTCTGGACTGCTGGTTTTAAAAAACCCTGTTTATTATACCGCCTTCATTGTGTGTACAGACAAATTCTGTCACATCATTCTCTTGCGGCTTGATGGCCAATTGGCTAGAGCTCTGGTACCTTTGGTACCACAGGCTTCAGGTTCGAATCCTGGCTGTGACATGGATGTTTGTTTGTCGGATTGTTGTTTGTGGTTCGGAATCCACGTTAAACAGTAGGTCCCAGTCTGTTTAGCCTAAAGTGTGCAGAAAATGACCACACAGCGACAAACCAAACCAAACTCACATCATTCTGAAACTGTAAAGGAGTATCTCATCTCTCGTGTGTGTTTTAATAGTAGTGGTATATCTATGGGAGTTTTATGACATCATTACCTGTTTAACATCCATTCTTCTCTCCTTTGTTGTAAGAAAAACGTTCCTTGTTCCTTCTCGAGGATATTTGCAAGAGAACTGGTCACCAAAATTGTATTATTACATATTTAGGTAGTTTTAGGTAAGTAGATGTGGGTACGATATTTTAATAAACATTAATTTCTACGGGACCTGCTTGCTTAATAAATTTTAAATTAATTGCATTGTTTTCAATAACTGGCGTCACAATAAATACATAAGTATATATCTATACGAATCGGTGTTAAAAAATGAATTTCGTAATGGAAGCACCACCAATCGAATGAAAAATAGATTAACATTTTTAAAAAAAGGTGAAATTTTTTTATATTCTTTAAAATTCCTGAAATTAATTTAAACTGAAAATTAACCGAACAACCAAGTTGGAAGCTTTGTCCTTTTCTATGTAGGTAAAAACATAAAAGAAAGACAATAAAAATAAAAATTAAAGGAAAATATCCTCTGAATTTTGGATCAAAATATCTTAAGGGTAAGAATATCCGAAAATTTATAAGTATCGATTTTATTTCTATTTTAAGAACACCCGCATAGCAACAGGACGGACAAGTTAGGCCGTTCCATTTTATGCATTTCATCTATTTAAAAAATAACCGCATAGCAACTGATGAATCCTTTTAGTAACCAAGTTGTTCTCAAATTTCGCCGAAGATTCAGACTCTCCCCCCCATAGATGGTTTTCTTATTGCTGTATTTCGACCCCCTTTTAGCCCCCCTCCCCTCCTCAGCAGCGTTGGCCACTGCAGCAGTTTTCGCGCTTCGCTCTTTTTCAACAGCATCACAACTGTTGAAGCCCATATTGACGCAAGAAACGTTTCCATGGCAACGATGTTTTCCTCCGAAATTCGAGAGGGATGCTAAGGCTTCGCTTTATCCTCCCACGTGGTGCTGTCTCTTTCAGCAGGTAAGAGGAGACGGGTGGCTGTGGCTGGGCCAACCAATGAGGTTCCAGGGACTTCCCACTCTTCATTAACCATAAGCCAATGATTTCCTTTCTCTGCTTAGTTCACTAGACCCTAAAATGGGACTTTTAATTTATCTTTATCTTAAACATGGCTTCTATTTTGAAGGAAACCTGACAAAACTAGGCGATTTAATTTCGAGTTAAAGAAGATGCTTATCAAGAAGCAAAAGACTTTTTTATAGGGCTACAGTTTTGCATTCATTATGAACAAGAATGATTTTTTTTAATCAGGAATACAAGGAGCTCAAAAGAAAGTTAGAAAATAACTTTGACTGACAAAAAAAAATCAAGGATTTGACGTCACAGGAGGCGGGCTAATTGCAATGACTGCAGTAATGGCGGACTGCAGAAATACAGTTCAAAAATCGATTTTCAATGCAGTATTATCTATTTTTAGAAATTAAGGTTCTTCTGTGAATTGACGTAGGTTGCGCCGTTTTCTCCGAGTTCTTAGTATGGATGCGCAAATATGGCAGCTAGTAGAGACAGGTGGTTTGGTTTGCCGCTCAACCATGTCGGCCATCTTGTGCACACTTAAGGCTAAACACACCGGGACCTACAGTTTTAAGTGGATTCCGAACCACTCACAAACATTCATAGCATTGCCTATGATACCAAAGATCTAGCCACTTGGCCACCAGGCCGCTAGTAGAGGCAGGTGAGTAGGGGATAATTATATTTAAATAAAGGTTTAATTTTTCTACAATATTTAAATTAGCATTATTATTAAAAAGTATAAAAGAAAAAAATTAACTGAAATCAAATCAATGATGATGTTTATTTATATTTTTTATATTGTTAAGATATTTCGGGCATAAAATGTGCAAAACTTTCCTTTCCTTTTTTGCTTGGCTGTTTTAATTTCTTATACAATTTTCAAAATTTTACTACTGGTTCCCATGTTCAGATGCTTTGGGAATGTTGTTTTTTTATGTTGGGAATGTTGTTTTGCTTGTGATTTTAACAACATTTGAAACATTTTATATAGTTAGTTGTTCCATATTGATATGTAATTGTAAAGAATAACTTTTTGTCTTATATATAAGTATTATATATATATATGTATAGATAGATAATTGATATTTATATATAAATGCGCATTAATTAAACTAAAGTATTTGGAAACACAAGAGCACAAACATCAACCTCTCGATGCGCCTATCATATGTGTGCATCAGGACATTGCTGCTTGTACCATCATCAATAGGAGTCGTTGTTCTACTTTTGCAACGATTGATTTTTAAGAGATAATGTTTTTCATTTGGTTCTACTTGTCACAAGCCTCCTGTAATGAAGAATTATATCTTAAAATATTTTTTGGGGAGGGAGGGGGAGAGGGCCCGCCGGCTAAGCAACAATTTCAAAGAAAAATATACATGATTTCCTCTCTTCTGTTTGTAAGATGTAGGGAAGGGAAGGGTGTGTGTTGGAAGTTGGATAAAAGGCTAGAATATGGTTGCTGGTTCTTTGAATTTAAACTGAATTGATTTCAATTTAAACTGAATATTGAATTTATTATTTTTAGATTAAAGTTTAAGAAACCCAGTTCAGATTTAATTCAATGTGGATATATATATATATACACTCAAGAGACAAAACATTATGACCACCTGTCAATAACGAGTTGGCCCACCTTTGGCGCGCAACACAGCTTCAACCCGCCTTGGCATGGATTAATACCACCACTTAATACCAGTTAAATACCACTGCCACCTGATCACGTGCCTTCCACGTCATCCAGGCGAGTTCATTGCAAAATGTAGGGGTGGTCATAATGTTTTGGCTCTTGAGTGTATATATTATTGAACATCTGTGGGTTTCGTGTTTCACTGATGCATGCCGCGAACATTCCATCGAAGGACGAAGAAAGGAGGACATTTACTTTTCGGGAAGAATTTTAGGATCTATTGTCCTGTATTTTCATGTTAGGTAAAAGTAAACAGGAAACTTCTATCAGGCAATCTGTCTGCAAGGCGCTTTGCACACATTGTCACAATCATCATTGTGACTCCTCGTTCCTGATGGCAGTAACTGCAATGGATGCAAATTGAAAATTATGTTTTACAATTATCAAAAAAAAGTTTATATGTTTTAAAATTTTTTTCTATCAAAATGTACCGATTTAAAAATGACAATCAACCAGATATTTTATTTCCCTTCAAAATTTTAAGCAACATTTATATTTTTATATCAAATGAAAATATACTGAATTATTTACGTAAGATCTATAAACATTCAACTCTTTTTCTGAGAATTATAAGTTAAATGAGATCTATCTTTTAATAAAGTCATCTCTCTTTTAGGATGTTTCTGAATCATATAAAGAGGAATCAAAATAAAGAAAACCAAAGAACTTTTTTTGAATATCCAAATAATTTACATGAATTCCAAAACTACCAAGATTTTTTATGCATATTACATTGCATTGCTAATAGCATCGTAATGGGGAAGAAAAGTGGAATGCAACGAAGAAAGATGTACACCACTCCATTTCATAGCATTATTTGCCATTATAAATCATTTATCCTCATAATTAACAAGGTAAGTTGATAGATTATTGTACCTGTAAAACCTTTCCCTACAAAAAATTTACCCCATATTCAGAGTATGGGTTTTTCTTTTGCTCATAAAGTGACAAATGTACTTCTCTATCGTCAGGCTTGAGTAGATAATGTATATTAAAGTTCGATAAATTTTAAGAAAAAAATTATTGCAAATATAAAATCAGATATTTTTGAGAATGCTATATTTAAAGCTTTAACATCTAAATTTTTAAAGTTAAAGAAAAACACTTTCTAAATATTTTTATCACAGCAATATTTTAACATTCATAGAAGTAAAATATTCATAAATAAGTCATTTATCATACATTTTTGTCCCACTTTGTTTTTCTGTTTGTTTTGTATAAACTTTATTGGTATTTTTAAAGATTGCTACCTTTTTTTTAAATGTGCTCTAGTTCAGAATATTTGAATTTAGATATTTAAGAATAAAAAAAAAATCACATATTATTTTAATCAAGTATGTAAATACTAATGCTATTATAAAAGCAATTTGTTGCAAAACATTACCACTGTCATAAAAATAATTGACTGTAAAACACTGATATTTTTTGATCATTAGTGGTCCTAGTGTGTCACATATAGGGATTGCAATACCGGTATACCGAATACCGGTATTTTGAGCCATTTGTACAATTTCGTAACACCGGTATTCACAAGTTTAAATACCGTTTTTTCGGTATTTACTAGAAATTTAGAATTCTTATCTGTGAAATTCTTATTCTATAACAAATTCTTATTCTTATTCTATTCTCCACAAACCTATTCACATTCAGAAGAATTCGGTACAGTTATCGAAGATTATAGTGACACTAATGTCGATAGTGGAAAGGAATTGTCTCTTGAACAAAAATTAGAATTGGCGATAACTAAAAAAATTTCAACAAACCAAAATACAATACAGAAATCAGCTATATCCAAAACAATCAGACGAGAAATAGATTTATTTAAAGAGGAGGGATTTAGAGGTAAATGCCTGGAAAAAGTATATGGCGCATTGCTGACCCACTAGCGTAGATGCAGAAAGAGCGTTTTCGACTGGTAATTTTTGCACAAAATTACGTTCCAGGCTTAATGATAGTACAATTGATGCATTATGTTTTTAAGGTCGCATTTCAAAAATTTGTAATAGTATCACAGACTGAATAGTGATATTTACACTTTGTGATTTAAATAAATAAGATGTTCCTTTACTTTTTGTGATTCTTTATATACTGTTATAATTTATGAGTTACAAATTTTTTTGTGATATTTACATTCTCTTATAAAACTGGCAAATAAAACAAAAAAAACACCTGTGTTTTTTTTTTTATTCTAAAATTCCTACTACCGGTATTAAAACCGGTAATAAGATCTAAAAAATACCGAATACCGGTATTGAACTTTTGGTCCGATATTGCAATCCCTAGTCACATACTACATGTATGCCAAGAACAGTCCACTGACAGGTGACGAGGAAAGAATATTGCCTTTCGCGTAATTATTTAATGTGACTTTTCATATCGTATGGAAAAAAAAGTCCGGAAAACTTTCACTAAGCAATCTAACTATCGATCTATAATAGGAAACTTTACACACTTTGCCACAATAATCATTGAGTTTTTTTGTTCCAGAGTGAAGTGACCGCAGCGGACGCAGCCAGCGGATTCGGACCTGAGCCCTTCTGCACGCTACATTTGTTTACATGTATATTAATTCAAGTTCAATGTAAGTTTGTTGATTTAATATAGCTACAGTATGTGATATTGATACTTTAATAGAGCTTGTTATTTCAAGGTGAATTACCTTCTGTTGGGATTGTGGAAGAGGAGGGTAGGAAGGCAAGTCCTTATTGGATGCTTGTTGAGAATTAAGGCTCGTTCCCACCAAGGCGAGAGACGTGAAGATTCAAGTGGCAAGCGACAAAATTTTTTCGACCCCTTCCCAGCGAAACGTCAGAAATAGCATTACGCCTAGTGAAAAACCGCTTCGAGTTGAAAGTTGGGCAACTCCACGCGGCGAGCTGTAAACCGGTTTCAGGCGACCGCGGTGAGGTCAAATTTTGGTCGCTTGCATCTTGTCGCCTTGGTGAGCACGAGCCTTTAAGGTGACAAAACTTCATATAAAAAAATGCGTTTTTAAGGACAAATTGTGTTCTATGGTAGCACGGTCAAGTTATATTTGTGGTAATGTTTGATTGCTTAATTCGTAGATATTGGTAGTTCTAATGACTTTCTTTTCAGTTTTGCAAATTTTCTTTTGATATACTGTTGTTCCAATCTTTTAAATATAACGTTGTTAAGTGTCAATGAATGTTTGCTGCCGAAGTGAAATTGCTTCATTTGTATACATGTATTTTAATTCAAGTTCTTTATAAATTTGATACGTTAATAGAATATTTGACAGGCGCCTTAATATTTCATATACATTTGAACTAATGTTTTCAGGGATGTCGTTTTCCAATCTCATTGAATGTTTATTGCCGAAGGGCAATTGTTTCATTTGTTTACATGCATTTTAATTCACGTTGAATATCAATTAGTTTTTTAAATAAAACTTCCAGATGTAATATTAAAGCTTTAATACAGTTTCACAACGTAATGTTGATGCGTTAATGTTGTTGTAATTGGGTTGCTTTAATTAAACTGTTGTTTTTGGATTTTCTTCTATTAAAAACATGTCATTTCTTTTCATATAACGTTCAGCTAACGTTTTAAGCAAGTCGTTTTCCAATCTCATAGGACGTTTGTTGTCGATGGGCAACTGTTTCATTTGTTTATATTTATTTTAATTCAAGTTCAATACAGCTTTAATAGAGCTTCGTAATCTATTGTTGATGCTTTAATAAAGATAAAAAAAGTAAATTTATAAAGTAAAAGTAAAGCTAAGCAATGTAAATTTGATGCTTAACTAGATGGTCATAATGTAATGTTCATACTTTATTAGAGATTAACAATGTAATTTTAATGCTTTAAAAGCGTTTCAAATTGTAAATTTAAAGCTTTAATAGAGCATCATAATGTAATTTTGGTTGCTTTAATAGAGCTCCACGTTGTAATTTGAAGCTTTTATAGAGCTTGAAAATATATTTTTAATGCTAAAATAGGACTTGCTATACAAAATGAATCTTATAAATTAGGCTCTAAGTGTAAAGTATCCCCAACCTATAAGATTTTCTAATTTCGATATTGCTTTATGTACGTTTATTTATGTTTATGTTTATTTTAATTTAAAAACTATTAATATTTTTTTCCTTCATGACATGTATTTTAATACAAATAAAACGTAATTAAGATGCGGTAATGGAGCTTCACAACGTATTCTGTTTCTTATACTCAGATTCACAATGTAATTTTGATATTTTTATAGAACTGTTCCTTTGGTATTTCTTCAATTAAATTTTTTTTTTCTAATGCAGATGAACTAATGTTTTATGGATGTCGTTTTCCAATCACATTGGATGTTTGTTGCCGAAGGGCAATTGTTTCCTATTTATGCAATTAATATAAAACAATTACGAAGAACAATTGTTTTATATTTATTTTATTCAAGTTTAATGTAAATTTGATGCCGAGCCTAACAGTGTAATGGCTTTGTGTAAATAAATCTGGTTATTTTTTATTTCTTCAATTTTAAACATATATTTTGCTTTCATATACTGATGAACTAATGTTTTAAGGATGCTGTTTCATTTGTTTACATTTATTTTAAGTCCAGTTCAATGTAAATTTTGAAGCTTTAATATAGCTTCATAATATAATTTTGCCGCTTTTATAGAGCTTCGTAATGTAATGTTGATACGTCAATAAGGATTGAAATTTAAATTTCCTGATTTAAAAGAGTTCAATAGTGTAATATTTGTGGCTTTAACAGAGCTCAACATTGTAATTTGAAGATTAATTAGGCCAGCGCAATGTAAATTTGATACTTTAATAGAACTATTGCTTTGTATTTTCAACCTTTTTAAACATATTATTTCTTTTCTTATACAGATGAACTAATGTTTTCAGGATGTTGTTTACCTATCTCATTGGTTTTTGTTGCCGAAGGGCAACTGTTTCATTTGTTTACATTTTATTTAATACATGTTCAGTGTAAAGTTTGAAGCTTTAATAGAGCTTCATAATGTAATTTTGATCTTTAATAGAGCTTGACATTCATGATTTGATGCTTTAAAAGAGCTCCACAATGTAATATTGATACTTGAATAGAAATTAACATTGCAATTTTAATGCTTTAAATGAGTTCCACATTGTAATTTGAAGCACGAATAGAGCTTCACAATTTAATTTTGTTGCTCTAATAGAGCGTGTTACTTTTTGAGTGACCTTCCGTTGGGCTCGTGGAAGAGGTGGGTAGGAAGGTCAGACCCTATTGTGTTCTCATTCAAATTTCAGAATGCAAAATTTTATCCACGTCATATAAAAAAATATCTGAAGCATAACGGCACTCTATAGCTGCCGAGTCAGGTTATTTTTCCGTTATTTTTAATTGCTTGATTTGTAGATATTCGTACAGTTTTAATGCATTTAATTTTCAGTTTAATACAAATTTTCTTTTCTCATGCTATTCTACTAATATTTTAATGGTAACTTTATTCAGGGGGATTGATTTTTTGCTGCCAAGATCAATTCTTTCAATTTTTAAGTGTATTTCAATTCAGATTCCATGTAAATTTGATGCTTTAACTGAGCATTACAATGTAACGGTATTGCTTAAATAGAACAGTTTCTTTGGCGTTTCTTCTGTTTTAAAGATATAATTGCTTTTCATATTACGTTCAGCTAACGTTTTAAGTATGCCGTTTTCCAATCTCATTGGACGTTTGTTGACGATGGGCAACTGTTTCATTTGTTTATATATTTTTTTTAGTTCAAGTTCGATGTAAAGATTGAAGCTTTAATAAGGCTTCGTATTGTGTTGGTGATTCTATAATAATGATAAACAATGTAAATTTGATGCTTTAATAAAGCGAAGCAATGTAAATTTGATGCTTTAATAAAGCGAAGCAATGTAAATTTGATGCTTTACTAGATTTTCATAATGTAATGTTAAAACTTTATTGGAGATTAACAATGTAATTTAATGCTTTAAGAGGGTTTCAAATTGTTAATTTAAAGCTTTAATACAGCATCATAATGTAATTTTGGTTGCTTTAATAGAGCATCATAATGTAATTTTGGTTGCTTTAATAGACCTGCACATTGTAATTTGAAGCTTTTACAGAGCTTGAAAGTATATTTTTGATGCTTAAATAGGACTTGTTATACAAAATGAATCTTGTAAATTAAACTCCAAGTGGAAAGGATCTCCAACCTATAAGATTGTCTAATTTCGATATTGCTATATGTACGTTTAATTATGTTTGAGGCTTTAACTGAGCGTAACAGTGTAATGGCGTTGTGTAAATAAAGCAGGTTATTTTTTATTTTCTTCAATTTTAAACATATATTTTGCTTTCATATACTGATGAACTAATGTTTTAAGGATGCTGTCTACCAATCTCATTGGTTGTTTGTTATCGAAGGGTAACTGTTTCGTTTGTTTACATTTATTTTAAGTCAAGTTCAAAGTAAATTTTGCAGCTTTAATAGAGCTTCGTAATGTAATGTTGATACGTCAATAAGGATTGAAATTTAAATTTCCTGATTTAAAAGAGTTCAATAGTGTAATATTTGTGGCTTTAACAGAGCTCAACATTGTAATTTGAAGAGTAATTAGGCCAGCGCAATGTAAATTTGATACTTTAATAGAACTATTGCTTTGTGTTTTCAACCTTTTTAAACATATTATTTCTTTTCTTATACAGATGAACTAATGTTTTCAGGATGTTGTTTACCTATCTCATTGGTTTTTGTTGCCGAAGGGAAACTGTTTCATTTTTTTTCCTTTTTATTTAATACATGTTCAGTGTAAAGTTTGAAGCTTTAATAGAGCTTCATAATGTAATTTTGATCTTTAATAGAGCTTGACATTCATGATTTGATGCTTTAAAAGATCTCCACAATGTAATATTGATACTTGAATAGAAATTAACATTGTAATTCTAATGCTTTAAATGAGTTCCACATTGTAATTTGAAGCACGAATAGAGCTTCACAATTTAATTTTGTTGCTCTAATAGAGCGTGTTACTTTTTGAGTGACCTTCCGTTGGGCTCGTGGAAGAGGTGGGTAGGAAGGTCAGACCCTATTGTGTTCTCATTCAAATTTCAGAATGCAAAATTTTATCCACGTCATATAAAAAAATATCTGAAGGCATAACGGCACTCTATAGCTGCCGAGTCAGGTTATTTTTCCGTTATTTTTAATTGCTTGATTTGTAGATATTCGTACAGTTTTAATGCATTTAATTTTCAGTTTAATACAAATTTTCTTTTCTCATGCTATTCTACTAATATTTTAATGGTAACTTTATTCAGGGGGATTGATTTTTTGCTGCCAAGATCAATTCTTTCAATTTTTTTAAGTGTATTTCAATTCAGATTCCATGTAAATTTGATGCTTTAACAGAGCATTACAATGTAACGGTGTTCTTAAATAGAAGTTTTTTTTTGGCGTTTCTTCTGTTACAAAGATATAATTTCTTTTCATATTAAATTTAGCTAACGTTTTAAGTATGCCGTTTTCCAATCTCATTGGACGTTTGTTGACGATGGGCAACTGTTTCATTTGTTTATATATTTTTTTTAGTTCAAGTTCGATGTAAAGATTGAAGCTTTAGTAAGGCTTCGTATTGTGTTGGTGATTCTATAATAATGATAAACAATGTAAATTTGATGCTTTAATAAAGCGAAGCAATGTAAATTTGATGCTTTAATAAAGCGAAGCAATGTAAATTTGATGCTTTACTAGATTTTCATAATGTAATGTTAAAACTTTATTGGAGATTAACAATGTAATTTTAATGCTTTAAGAGGATTTCAAATTGCTAATTTAAAGCTTTAATACAGCATCATAATGTAATTTTGGTTGCTTTAATAGAGCATCATAATGTAATTTTGGTTGCTTTAATAGACCTGCACATTGTAATTTGAAGCTTTTACAGAGCTTGAAAGTATATTTTTGATGCTTAAATAGGACTTGTTATACAAAATGAATCTTGTAAATTAAATTCCAAGTGGAAAGGATTTCCAACCTATAAGATTGTCTAATTTCGATATTGCTATATGTACGTTTATTTATGTTTGAGGCTTTAACTGAGCCTAACAGTGTAATGGCGTTGTGTAAATAAAGCAGGTTATTTTTTATTTTCTTTAATTTTAAACATATATTTTGCTTTCATATACTGATGAACTAATGTTTTAAGGATGCTGTTTACCAATCCCATTGGTTGTTTGTTACCGAAGGGTAACTGTTTCGTTTGTTTACATTTATTTTAAGTCAAGTTCAAAGTAAATTTTGCAGCTTTAATAGAGCTTCATAATGTAATGTTGATACGTCAATAAGGATTGAAATTTAAATTTCCTGATTTAAAAGAGTTCAATAGTGTAATATTTGTGGCTTTAACAGAGCTCAACATTGTAATTTGAAGAGTAATTAGGCCAGCGCAATGTAAATTTGATACTTTAATAGAACTATTGCTTTGTGTTTTCAACCTTTTTAAACATATTATTTCTTTTCTTATACAGATGAACTAATGTTTTCAGGATGTTGTTTACCTATCTCATTGGTTTTTGTTGCCGAAGGGCAACTGTTTCATTTGTTTACATTTTATTTAATACATGTTCAGTGTAAAGTTTGAAGCTTTAATAGAGCTTCATAATGTAATTTTGATCTCTAATAGAGCTTGACATTCATGATTTGATGCTTTAAAAGATCTCCACAATGTAATATTGATACTTGAATAGAAATTAACATTGTAATTCTAATGCTTTAAATGAGTTCCACATTGTAATTTGAAGCACGAATAGAGCTTCACAATTTAATTTTGTTGCTCTAATAGAGCGTGTTACTTTTTGAGTGACCTTCCGTTGGGCTCGTGGAAGAGGTGGGTAGGAAGGTCAGACCCTATTGTGTTCTCATTCAAATTTCAGAATGCAAAATTTTATCCACGTCATATAAAAAAAAATATCTGAAGGCATAACGGCACTCTATAGCTGCCGAGTCAGGTTATTTTTCCGTTATTTTTAATTGCTTGATTTGTAGATATTCGTACAGTTTTAATGCATTTAATTTTCAGTTTAATACAAATTTTCTTTTCTCATGCTATTCTACTAATATTTTAATGGTAACTTTATTCAGGGGGATTGATTTTTTGCTGCCAAGATCAATTCTTTCAATTTTTTAAGTGTATTTCAATTCAGATTCCATGTAAATTTGATGCTTTAACAGAGCATTACAATGTAACGGTGTTCTTAAATAGAAGTGTTTTTTTTTTTGGCGTTTCTTCTGTTACAAAGATATAATTTCTTTTCATATTACATTTAGCTAACGTTTTAAGTATGCCGTTTTCCAATCTCATTGGACGTTTGTTGACGATGGGCAACTGTTTCATTTGTTTATATATTTTTTTTAGTTCAAGTTCGATGTAAAGATTGAAGCTTTAATAGGGCTTCGTATTGTGTTGGTGATTCTATAATAATGATAAACAATGTAAATTTGATGCTTTAATAAAGCGAAGCAATGTAAATTTGATGCTTTAATAAAGCGAAGCAATGTAAATTTGATGCTTTACTAGATTTTCATAATGTAATGTTAAAACTTTATTGGAGATTAACAATGTAATTTTAATGCTTTAAGAGGGTTTCAAATTGTTAATTTAAAGCTTTAATACAGCATCATAATGTAATTTTGGTTGCTTTAATAGAGCATCATAATGTAATTTTGGTTGCTTTAATAGACCTGCACATTGTAATTTGAAGCTTTTACAGAGCTTGAAAGTATATTTTTGATGCTTAAATAGGACTTGTTATACAAAATGAATCTTGTAAATTAAATTCCAAGTGGAAAGGATTTCCAACCTATAAGATTGTCTAATTTCGATATTGCTATATGTACGTTTAATTATGTTTGAGGCTTTAACTGAGCGTAACAGTGTAATGGCGTTGTGTAAATAAAGCAGGTTATTTTTTATTTTCTTCAATTTTAAACATATATTTTGCTTTCATATATTGATGAACTAATGTTTTAAGGATGCTGTTTACCAATCTCATTGGTTGTTTGTTATCGAAGGGTAACTGTTTCGTTTGTTTACATTTATTTTAAGTCAAGTTCAAAGTAAATTTTGCAGCTTTAATAGAGCTTCGTAATGTAATGTTGATACGTCAATAAGGATTGAAATTTAAATTTCCTGATTTAAAAGAGTTCAATAGTGTAATATTTGTGGCTTTCACAGAGCTCAACATTGTAATTTGAAGAGTAATTAGGCCAGCGGAATGTAAATTTGATACTTTAATAGAACTATTGCTTTGTGTTTTCAACCTTTTTAAACATATTATTTCTTTTCTTATACAGATGAACTAATGTTTTCAGGATGTTGTTTACCTATCTCATTGGTTTTTGTTGCCGAAGGGCAACTGTTTCATTTGTTTACATTTTATTTAATACATGTTCAGTGTAAAGTTTGAAGCTTTAATAGAGCTTCATAATGTAATTTTGATATTTAATAGAGCTTAACACTCATGATTTGAGGCTTTAAAAGAGCTCCACAACTTAATATTGATTCTTGAACAGAAATTAACATTGTAATTCTAATGCTTTAAATGAGTTCCACATTGTAATTTGAAGCACGAATAGAGCTTCACAATTTAATTTTGTTGCTCTAATAGAGCGTGTTACTTTTTGAGTGACCTTCCGTTGGGCTCGTGGAAGAGGTGGGTAGGAAGGTAAGACCCTATTGTGTTCTCATTCAAATTTCAGAATGCAAAATTTTATCCACGTCATATAAAAAAATATCTGAAGGCATAGCGGCACTCTGTAGCTGCCGAGTCAGGTTATTTTTCCGTTATTTTTAATTGCTTGATTTGTAGATATTCGTACAGTTTTAATGCATTTAATTTTCAGTTTTATAAAAATTTTCTTTTCTCATGATATTCTACTAATATTTTAATGGTAACTTTATTCAGGGGGATTGATTTTTTGCTGCCAAGATCAAATCTTTCAATTTTTTAAGTGTATTTCAATTCAGATTCCATGTAAATTTGATGCTTTAACAGAGCATTACAATGTAACGGTGTTCTTAAATAGAAGTGTTTTTTTTTGGCTTTTCTTCTGTTACAAAGATATAATTTCTTTTCATATTACATTTAGCTAACGTTTTAAGTATGCCGTTTTCCAATCTCATTGGACGTTTGTTGACGATGGGCAACTGTTTCATTTGTTTATATATTTTTTTTAGTTCAAGTTCGATGTAAAGATTGAAGCTTTAATAGGGCTTCGTATTGTGTTGGTGATTCTATAATAATGATAAACAATGTAAATTTGATGCTTTAATAAAGCGAAGCAATGTAAATTTGATGCTTTAATAAAGCGAAGCAATGTAAATTTGATGCTTTACTAGATTTTCATAATGTAATGTTAAAACTTTATTGGAGATTAACAATGTAATATTAATGCTTTAAGAGGGTTTCAAATTGTTAATTTAAAGCTTTAATACAGCATCATAATGTAATTTTGGTTGCTTTAATAGAGCATCATAATGTAATTTTGGTTGCTTTAATAGACCTGCACATTGTAATTTGAAGCTTTTACAGAGCTTGAAAGTATATTTTTGATGCTTAAATAGGACTTGTTATACAAAATGAATCTTGTAAATTAAATTCCAAGTGGAAAGGATTTCCAACCTATAAGATTGTCTAATTTCGATATTGCTATATGTACGTTTAATTATGTTTGAGGCTTTAACTGAGCGTAACAGTGTAATGGCGTTGTGTAAATAAAGCAGGTTATTTTTTATTTTCTTCAATTTTAAACATATATTTTGCTTTCATATATTGATGAACTAATGTTTTAAGGATGCTGTTTACCAATCTCATTGGTTGTTTGTTATCGAAGGGTAACTGTTTCGTTTGTTTACATTTATTTTAAGTCAAGTTCAAAGTAAATTTTGCAGCTTTAATAGAGCTTCGTAATGTAATGTTGATACGTCAATAAGGATTGAAATTTAAATTTCCTGATTTAAAAGAGTTCAATAGTGTAATATTTGTGGCTTTAACAGAGCTCAACATTGTAATTTGAAGAGTAATTAGGCCAGCGCAATGTAAATTTGATACTTTAATAGAACTATTGCTTTGTGTTTTCAACCTTTTTAAACATATTATTTCTTTTCTTATACAGATGAACTAATGTTTTCAGGATGTTGTTTACCTATCTCATTGGTTTTTGTTGCCGAAGGGCAACTGTTTCATTTGTTTACATTTTATTTAATACATGTTCAGTGTAAAGTTTGAAGCTTTAATAGAGCTTCATAATGTAATTTTGATCTTTAATAGAGCTTGACATTCATGATTTGATGCTTTAAAAGAGCTCCACAATGTAATATTGATTCTTGAATAGAAATTAACATTGTAATTCTAATGCTTTAAATGAGTTCCACATTGTAATTTGAAGCACGAATAGAGCTTCACAATTTAATTTTGTTGCTCTAATAGAGCGTGTTACTTTTTGAGTGACCTTCCGTTGGGCTCGTGGAAGAGGTGGGTAGGAAGGTAAGACCCTATTGTGTTCTCATTCAAATTTCAGAATGCAAAATTTTATCCACGTCATATAAAAAAATATCTGAAGGCATAACGGCACTCTATAGCTGCCGAGTCAGGTTATTTTTCCGTTATTTTTAATTGCTTGATTTGTAGATATTCGTACAGTTTTAATGCATTTAATTTTCAGTTTAATACAAATTTTCTTTTCTCATGCTATTCTACTAATATTTTAATGGTAACTTTATTCAGGGGGATTGATTTTTTGCTGCCAAGATCAATTCTTTCAATTTTTTAAGTGTATTTCAATTCAGATTCCATGTAAATTTGATGCTTTAACAGAGCATTACAATGTAACGGTGTTGCTTAAATAGAAGTGTTTTTTTTTGGCGTTTCTTCTGTTACAAAGATATAATTTCTTTTCATATTAAATTTAGCTAACGTTTTAAGTATGCCGTTTTCCAATCTCATTGGACGTTTGTTGACGATGGGCAACTGTTTCATTTGTTTATATATTTTTTTTAGTTCAAGTTCGATGTAAAGATTGAAGCTTTAGTAAGGCTTCGTATTGTGTTGGTGATTCTATAATAATGATAAACAATGTAAATTTGATGCTTTAATAAAGCGAAGCAATGTAAATTTGATGCTTTAATAAAGCGAAGCAATGTAAATTTGATGCTTTACTAGATTTTCATAATGTAATGTTAAAACTTTATTGGAGATTAACAATGTAATTTTAATGCTTTAAGAGGGTTTCAAATTGTTAATTTAAAGCTTTAATACAGCATCATAATGTAATTTTGGTTGCTTTAATAGAGCATCATAATGTAATTTTGGTTGCTTTAATAGACCTGCACATTGTAATTTGAAGCTTTTACAGAGCTTGAAAGTATATTTTTGATGCTTAAATAGGACTTGTTATACAAAATGAATCTTGTAAATTAAATTCCAAGTGGAAAGGATTTCCAACCTATAAGATTGTCTAATTTCGATATTGCTATATGTACGTTTAATTATGTTTGAGGCTTTAACTGAGCGTAACAGTGTAATGGCGTTGTGTAAATAAAGCAGGTTATTTTTTATTTTCTTCAATTTGAAACATATATTTTGCTTTCATATATTGATGAACTAATGTTTTAAGGATGCTGTCTACCAATCTCATTGGTTGTTTGTTATCGAAGGGTAACTGTTTCGTTTGTTTACATTTATTTTAAGTCAAGTTCAAAGTAAATTTTGCAGCTTTAATAGAGCTTCGTAATGTAATGTTGATACGTCAATAAGGATTGAAATTTAAATTTCCTGATTTAAAAGAGTTCAATAGTGTAATATTTGTGGCTTTCACAGAGCTCAACATTGTAATTTGAAGAGTAATTAGGCCAGCGGAATGTAAATTTGATACTTTAATAGAACTATTGCTTTGTGTTTTCAACCTTTTTAAACATATTATTTCTTTTCTTATACAGATGAACTAATGTTTTCAGGATGTTGTTTACCTATCTCATTGGTTTTTGTTGCCGAAGGGCAACTGTTTCATTTTTTTCCTTTTTATTTAATACATGTTCAGTGTAAAGTTTGAAGCTTTAATAGAGCTTCATAATGTAATTTTGATATTTAATAGAGCTTAACACTCATGATTTGAGGCTTTAAAAGAGCTCCACAACTTAATATTGATTCTTGAACAGAAATTAACATTGTAATTCTAATGCTTTAAATGAGTTCCACATTGTAATTTGAACCACGAATAGAGCTTCACAATTTAATTTTGTTGCTCTAATAGAGCGTGTTACTTTTTGAGTGACTTTCCGTTGGGCTCGTGGATGAGGTGGGTAGGAAGGTAAGACCCTATTGTGTTCTCATTCAAATTTCAGAATGCAAAATTTTATCCACGTCATATAAAAAAATATCTGAAGGCATAGCGGCACTCTGTAGCTGCCGAGTCAGGTTATTTTTCCGTTATTTTTAATTGCTTGATTTGTAGATATTCGTACAGTTTTAATGCATTTAATTTTCAGTTTTATAAAAATTTTCTTTTCTCATGATATTCTACTAATATTTTAATGGTAACTTTATTCAGGGGGATTGATTTTTTGCTGCCAAGATCAAATCTTTCAATTTTTTAAGTGTATTTCAATTCAGATTCCATGTAAATTTGATGCTTTAACAGAGCATTACAATGTAACGGTGTTCTTAAATAGAAGTGTTTTTTTTTTGGCTTTTCTTCTGTTACAAAGATATAATTTCTTTTCATATTACATTTAGCTAACGTTTTAAGTATGCCGTTTTCCAATCTCATTGGACGTTTGTTGACGATGGGCAACTGTTTCATTTGTTTATATATTTTTTTTAGTTCAAGTTCGATGTAAAGATTGAAGCTTTAGTAAGGCTTCGTATTGTGTTGGTGATTCTATAATAATGATAAACAATGTAAATTTGATGCTTTAATAAAGCGAAGCAATGTAAATTTGATGCTTTAATAAAGCGAAGCAATGTAAATTTGATGCTTTACTAGATTTTCATAATGTAATGTTAAAACTTTATTGGAGATTAACAATGTAATATTAATGCTTTAAGAGGGTTTCAAATTGTTAATTTAAAGCTTTAATACAGCATCATAATGTAATTTTGGTTGCTTTAATAGAGCATCATAATGTAATTTTGGTTGCTTTAATAGACCTGCACATTGTAATTTGAAGCTTTTACAGAGCTTGAAAGTATATTTTTGATGCTTAAATAGGACTTGTTATACAAAATGAATCTTGTAAATTAAATTCCAAGTGGAAAGGATTTCCAACCTGTAAGATTGTCTAATTTCGATATTGCTATATGTACGTTTAATTATGTTTGAGGCTTTAACTGAGCGTAACAGTGTAATGGCGTTGTGTAAATAAAGATTATTTTTTATTTTCTTCAATTTGAAACATATATTTTGCTTTCATATATTGATGAACTAATGTTTTAAGGATGCTGTCTACCAATCTCATTGGTTGTTTGTTATCGAAGGGTAACTGTTTCGTTTGTTTACATTTATTTTAAGTCAAGTTC
>BPLQ01002039.1:0-11951 GCA_021605075.1 Caerostris darwini
CTCTGGCAGCCCAATAAAAACCAGCCTCGTTATAAAAATTGTCTGGAGAATAGTTTATAAAAGAGAGAGCAGGGCAGCTTGTCAAATGTGTAAAATCCATGAAAATGCCTGAATAATACAGGACACAATCAGGAATATTGGCCTTAACTAAAGTGGTCTTGTAAAAAATCATGTACAGTCAAAGCCTAAAATTTGCAGTAAAAACCGAGCGAGGAAAGTCCATAGGGAGAGGGGAGTACATTAATAAACGGCAGACTTTACTCGTCACAACTTCAACACGATCATTTGTTAGGGACATTTGCGATCTAATTTCTATCACACCACAGATTTGCCGGTAGGACAGAGTAAAAATGTGACTATTGCAAATCCCATCCATTTTTTGCAAGGATATCAGCTTTTTCATTTCCTGGAACATTGCAGTGGCTAGGAATCCACTGAACAATTTTCCAGACAGTAGGTATATAATAATATCAAACTTTCCCTATAAAAAGATTTGTTTTTTTTTGAACGGGTGTTAAAACCTTTTAGAAGAAATTTAATTCGAACTATTCCAAACGCCTTCTAGTACCAATCTCGAATACTATTAAAAATAAGATTAATTCTTCGTTTTAGTTAACTGGAGTTGACCGCTAATTCTCGTCAACGTAGTTAAATTAACAGTTACGTTAATATTAGCACAAGTCTAAAGTATATCTATATCTAAGGATTTATAAAAAATACCAATATACCATAAAGATTATTGCGTATTTAAATAAAAAAATTCATAATTAAATGTAATTATACATTAGTTAAGGTAAAAAAATATATAATTAAAAGCACTAATGTTTTTAATATGTGTGAAAACATAATTTATGCACGCCTTAAAATATTATAAGATATTCATCGTAAATAAAGTTTTCAAGCTTCTGAAAAACAAAGAGGGGTTTTCGGTATTAAACATATATTAAAGGACATTTAGCAATCAATATTGCATATACAATCTCGAAAACATCTGTCGTTTCAGTAATATTTACAAAACAAAAAAATTTATCGTGCTTATTTATTTAAATAGCTAGCTTTCATAATTGGTAGTTATTATTCAACAATGACTTGAAATGAATCAATTTTTTTTTCTCGTAATTAGGATTGAGATAAACTGATTTTAATTTTCAAAACGAAATTTAAAACTTGGTGTTTATACTTGAAAATTCAAATTACAGTTATTACAAACAAGTTCAATCTCAAAATGTAGAAAGAATTGTGTTGATTTAAATGTTGATATTACACAGTTTTTAACAATCTGTATTCATAGAATTTTACTTCACTATTATAATGATGTAAAGCATGATGGCCGAGTAGCCATCTGGTGCTCGGTACCACAGGTTTCGGGTTCGAATCTCGGGGGTGCCGTGAATGTTTGTAATGGTTCGGAATCCACTTTAAATCGTAGGTCCCGGTCTAACATGATCGTAGAACGTTGCGGGGGTAGTGTTACTAGCGTTTGTAACATATCTTCAAAGCTATACTTTCCCCCTGAGTAGTGCTAAATGAGTAATGTCAGTGCAGCCCTTGCTAATGGCATAAAGACAACTGTCTATTTGCTAGCTGCAGTAAGAAAAAAAATTTCACTACCATAATGACAAGATTAATTTTTTTTTTAAATTTACATCTCCATATCATTAATAATGTTCGAGTTTTACTTTAATGACTTAGAAGAAAAAGGTAAAATAATAACCAGAAAAATCAAGAAATTTACTAGAATATAAATAGTAATATTTACAAGTATGGTATTAATACAGTAACAAATTACTTTCAGTAATATTTACAACACAAAAAAAATTATCGTGTTTGTTTATTAAAATCGCTTGCTTTCATAACCGATAGATATTATTGAAACAAATACTTAAAATGAAACAATATTTTTTTCTTAATTATGATTGAGATAAACTGATTTTTAATTTTCAAGACGAAATTTAAAACTTGGTGTTTATCGTCCAAAATTCAAATTATAGTTATTACAAACGAGTTCCCCTCGTAATGTAGAAATAATTGTGTTGATTTAGATGTTTATATTACACAGTTATTAATAATCTGTATTGATATAGTTTTACTTCACTATCATAATTAGAAGAGTTTAAAAAAATTTTTAATTGCCCTTTCTATATCAATAATAATGTTTGATTTTTACTTTAATGATTTAGGAGAAAAAAATAAAATAATAACCACAAAAAATCTAGAAATTTACTAGAAAATACGTTTTGTAGTTATGTAAAAAATAAAATTTTGATAAAAAATGAAGAATATGAATATATATAATCTTTTTTATCAATATTTCATTTTTATAAAACTTTAAAGTGTACTTTCTAGTGATTTTTTAGTTATTATTTTAACTTTTTCTTCTAAGCCATTAAAGTAAAACTCAAACATTATTATCGATATAAAGAAGTCAACTAAAATTTTTTGTTTGTTTAACTCTTCACGTTGAGGAATACGAATATTTATTGAGGAAAATGAGGAATATATATATATATATACTATAATATACTCAAATTCATCATTTTTTATTAAAATATTTCAATCTTCATCAATGTTTTACTTTTACAAAACTGTAACACGTATTTTCTAGTTAAATTCTAGATTTTTTTTTTGTTGTTATTATTTTAATCTTTCAAAATACAAAATTCGTATATATATTCGTATATATTCGTAAATATTTTTTTTTTTACTTTGACCTGGGGATCATTTGTTACTATAACATCAGACATGTCGTAGATTCAGAAAAACCTAGAACTAGCACCACTGCTGCCAAGCTATGTTTTCTGTCTCACAACATTAATGTATTTTCTTAGATTAATTCCTCTAAATTTAAAATAAATAATCTTTTAATAAATATATTTGTATATATACATAAATTTTGGTATTATCAAGTTAAATTATCCTCTAGTGAAACATTTCTGCGGCATATAAATAGCAAAGCATAACGTGTTAAATTTTATAACAAATTCAATTTGATATGTAGATATACTATCCATATTAGATATATACTATCCAGATTCAAAATAAACTGGTGCCAGCACCACTGCTGCCAAGTTATGTTTTCTGTAGGACAACAACATTAATGTATTTGCTTAGATTAATTCCTCAGAGTTAATACACATAGATCAATTTTGGTATTTGGTTTAATATATTAATATAGTAATGGTTTATATATTATATGGTTATTATTAATATATATGGTTTAATATACATACATAAATTTTGGTATTTGGTTTAATATATTAATATAATAATGGTTTATATATTATATGGTTATTATTAATATATATGGTTTAATATACATAAATTTTGATATTATCAAGTTAAATTATCCTCCAGAGAAACATTTCTGCCGCTTATAAATAGAAAAGGCATAACGTGTTAAAGTTTATAACAAATCCAATTTGATATGTAGATACATTATCCATATTAGATATGTAGCAGATTCAGAATAACCTAGCGAGGGATATGAGTATATATATTTGAATTTGGTTCATTTTTGTTTACTCTGATCTGGAATCATTAACGTATATATTATTAGATATGTAGAATATATGTATATATATAATTTGCTACATATTAGTTATGTAACAGAGTCAGAATAACCTAGAGCGAGCATCACTGCGGCCAAGCTATATTTCATGTCTGACAACATTAATGTATTTGCTTGGATTAATTCCTCGAAGTTTATAATAAATAATCTTTATATATATATATCTATAAAATTTTGGTATTATCAAGTTAAATTATCCTTCGGAAATTATCCTTCTATCCTAAATTATATCGTTGTTAAAATTATCTTTCCGCATATAAATAGCAAAGCATAACGTTAAACTTTATAACAAATGCAATTTGATATGCAGATAAATTATCCATATTAGATACGTAGCAGATTCAGAATAACTTGAAGCCAGCATCACTGTTACCAAGCTATGTTTACTGTCTGACGACATTAATGTATTTGCTTAGATTAGTTCTTCAGAGTTTAATGTATATATATATAAATTTTGGTATTTGATTTAATATATTAATATAATAATGGTTTATATATTATATGGTTATTATTAATATATATGGTTTAATATACATAAATTTTGGTATTATCAAGTTAAATTATGCTCCAACGAAACATTTGTGCCGCATATAAATAGCAAAGCAACAACGTTAAAGTTTATAACAAATCCAATTTGAAAAAACTGTGTGTTCAACAGAGAGGTATGTCCAGAGATAACGTATCGGTCTCTTTTAAGGTATCCGCAATTCATCACAGTAATCCATAGCGAATGCAGAAGACGATAAGATGTCAGATATCGATTGCCAGGGAGACAAGAAGCCCCATTGCAAGTACATGAAACTCTAAGGTTTCGAACGCAGCGAATGAGGGTAGAACGAATTTAATCCATGCTTAACAGAGCGCGGTACATTGCTCTGCGGGAAACGCACTATCGCCGGATTGGATTCTGAATTTGGGTGGGATTGCATGGCCATGTTAACGGATTAAAGGACCAAATTCTTGTAGAAAGTGGATAAAATTTAATTTTGGCACTTTTAAGATTCTAATTAAGGGAAATAAGATTAAAAATCTATTTAAAAGATATTTATTTTTAAGCCAGTTATAAAATGGTGTGAAAATCCATAATTCATTTTTCTGAATACATGGAATTCTTTAAAACTGTAAAGGAACATTGTAATTTGTACATGTAATTATAGTAGTGGTAGAATAAAGACCTAGATCCGTAAAAATTTTTCCATTGATATTGGCATCTGTGAGAATAACTCAAAAGTAAAGGGAAAAATCTGCAAAATGGACTAAAAAATGACTTATCATTAACGAAAGCCTCATGCGAGACCAAATATATATTTTTTTCTATCAAGAAAGATTCTTCTTTAACAAGTAATAAAAAAAGATTTGAAAAAATTTTCACAGAAAATTGAAGGAAAATGATGTGGCGTTGCAAAAACAAAATGTAAGTGTTAAAAGGGTTAAAGTATTAAAACACATGCATTACAAAGCATCTTTTCATAACAAATGATTATTTTTAAATATTTTTATAATTATTCACTATTTTAAATCTATTCACAAATTTATTTTAAAATTTTATTTTCAAATGAAACTTGAACATAAATAGTGCATCCTTGACATTCCCCATGATGGTATTAGATCCATACTGCTTGACCATACTAAAAAATAAATGAGGTGAGATGCTTTTTGGAATATTTTATAACAGGTGTTGAATGAAAAAATTTTGTTTGTAGCAAATATGTACTGCACATACTTTATTATGTAAAATGGCAAAGCTTTCGACCAATGGAAAAATAAGACAAAAAAAAAATTATCCTTAAACGAATTTTCTTCTTCCTGGTGCAATAGCCCCATGGCCATCTATCTGTAGGCAGATTTCGAGACAGGAGATATATTTTTGCGGGTAGGGTGGTCAGCCCTATGCTTTACAGTCATATTAGACAGGGACTTAAAGTGTATTCAAACCACTACACACATACATGGTACCGCCGGGAATCGAGCCCGAAACCTGTAGCACTGAAAGCCAGAAAGCTAGTCACTCGGCCGTCAGGCCCTAAAGGAATTTTAATTCCAATTAAAATTATTCTGAGCAGTAGCGATTTTTAAACGAGATGGCCATTCAAACAACAAAACAGAACAAAAATGTCCTTCTTGTCTAAATTAGAACAGATTTGAATTCTTTCAGTGACAATCAAAGCCCTCTCAGACACTGATGCATATTTGGTATTCTTTATTTTTGCAAACTTTCTACTAAACTTAAGAAAGGCTTGTCACGTTCATTTTTCAAGACAATTTTGAGTTCTTACATGATTCAAGAGGTGATTTCTTTTAGTAGCATGTATGACGAATGTTAACCATGCATACTTTATATGATTAAAGTATGCTCTATCTTATTAAATGTGCAGAATATGTCGATGCCTAGGAAGGGGGTGGATGCCTTTCCCTCTTTCCCAAGAGGGAAAGGCATCCACCCTTTTCGGAGGAGGAGGGAAATGCATTTCCTTCCACCTTTCCCCTTTCTTTCTTGCATTTCAGTTGTTCTTTATGAACTTGCATTTTTACCCATTGTGCCACGCAAAATATTCATAAGACGCATGAAAATCTTGTTTTATATTATAGTAATGTCACTTCACCTATGTCAAAAAAATGAATATCCCTTTTGATGGATATGTGTACCATTGGACATAATACCAACAATTCTAGTAGTTGTTAGCTTTCTGCCCAATAGTAAGGCAATCTTCACCTGTTCGATGGCAGGAAACGTTTACTTCCACCTGTATTTAGAATATTTTGATAAAACCCACCCACATCATAACTCCTCTGCTTTAACGATGCCTTTCACGAACTTTCTGTTTATGATAAAGACTTTCTTTCAGTGTTACTTTGTACAGAATCACTCCTGATTGTAAATCAGTATACATCAAAAGGCATTATTCCAGATTACTATAGTTGACCGCAGGAAATATGCTCATTACTCCATCGTAATCGTCCGTAAAGGTATCGAGTTTTCGAATGCTTCTAAAACATTTCCTGCACATGCCATTGTAATTGAATTGCAGAGAAACGCAAGAGGATAGTAACATTTGCAAGATTTGTGGTAATCTTTGTCAGTTTTCTGTTTCTTATTGCCATTAGAAATACCTTTAAAGGTGCATATCCTTTTAAGGTGTATTGCACTTTCCACGAGCTTCAATACTTTTCACAGTATATTTCCATTTTTAAATGCCTTTTTCTAACAACTTTTTTAACACGGAAAATAATAAATGTTGAAGATAATCAATATACTCTCATGTCCATAAATTAAGGATAATGAAGTTCGGGCAAAGAAAGAGACAGAAGCAAAACAAATTTGACTTATTTGTAATGTCTATTTATTAAACAAAAGGTAAAGAGCAAAAAAGATGCTATATGTTTGACATAATTAATAAAAATTGCGATTTTTACTCCCTGGAGCAAATTTCAAAAAAGAACCTATTTACAAAAAACAGTATAACATGGTTAGTATGATGGTTAATATGGAGTATGTCTCCCGGACGATGCAATACAGGCCTTAAAACGCCTAGGCATGCTGAGTATCAAATTATCAATCTGATCTTGGGGAATATTATACCACTCATCAAGCAATGCCCTCCGAAGTTCCGGTTGACAGGTGGGAAGGGGTTGATGGGCTGCAATTCGTCGGCCAAGCATATCCCACACATGCTCTATTGGATTCAAGTTCGGTGAGTATGCTGGCCAATCCACACGGGTGATATCCTCCAATTGAAGACATTCGTCTACAATGTTTGCACGGTGAGGACGGGCGTTGTCATCCATAAACAGAAATTCAGCACCCATGGCGCCCCGAAACAAACGTACATGCTGTTCCAGAATGACATCCCGATAGATGTGGCCTGTCATCGTTACACTCTGAACATGCAGGTCAATTCTGGAACCAAAAATAATTCCTCCCCAAACGAGCCATCCTGCACCACCGTAACGGTGTCGTTCAATGGTGTTCTCTTGGTGGTAACGGGTACCTGGCGCTCTGCATATGAAAGTCCGGCGAGAATCAGGCTGCAAACTAAACCTGGACTCGTCGGAAAAGATCACACAAGACTACTGTTGCGGTGTCCACAATGCATGCTCTCTACTCCAGGTGCTCTCTACTCCAAGCGACAGTGAGTTGCGGTAAGTGGAACACATCTGACAGGCCTACGAGCATACAGACCAATGTGCCCTAAACGTCTGTACACGGACTGCCTTGAAACTGTCGTACTGGTAGCTGAAGAGAGCTGACGAGACAGGTCTGATGCTGTGCTCCGTCTGTTTCTTTTGGCAGTAACTGCTAAATATAGGTATTCATTCGGCGTTGTAACTCGGGGGCGACCTGTGCTGTAACATCTACTCACATTACCATCATCTTGGAATCGTTGCCAAAGCATGGAGATGACACTCTGGGCGATTCCAAGTTCCTCGGATACTTCTAGCTGGGTACGTCCACATTCCAGTCGTCCGATAATTCTACCACGTAAAAAATCATCCAAATGCTTCCTTTGTGCCATAACTATGTGGTTATTGCACTGAAAGTCTTTTAAAGCGCTTGTGAACAATTTTACTTCTTTGCCACCATTCCTTATATACCCCTCTCTTACACTCTCGTCATTGTGACGTACTATCCGCGCCATCTGGTGGTTTCCTGTAATTTGCATATTCTTCTTCAAGATGTGTGTGGTAATTCTACAGGTGAAATTTTTAGTTTAGAGTTCAATTTCTGTGTGATTCTGAATTATCCTTAATTTATGGACATGAGTGTATATACAGGATGGTTATTAACAAAAAAACTTTCTCGATATATAAGGCTCTATATATCATACCATTCACAGAAATTGATTGAAATTTTGGTTTAAGGTGAGGTATGCTCCCAAAAATTGTATGAAAAACAACAGTTAAACTCTGACAATTACTGTTACAGTGCATGATGATTTCAAATGCAAATATCTATTTTTTTTTTATTATAATGAGATCTCCGTAGGAAAAAAAACATGAATGGCGTTGGAACGTTACCTGTAGCACTAAAATCCCTGGCGCCAGACAGACTTATAGGATATTTTCTTACTATACAATGTCTGAACGAATTCCATGTTCTATCCGTTCATTGAAACCTTAAGTTTTCTTTCATGTGATTTCACTCCAGAATTCGTAAAAATGAGAAAGAATTTTCTTATTTTCCAATTGTTTGTCAAATTATTATCCTACCGTAGTGTTTATTTTTAAAAAAATAAATAAATGAATAACATAAGAGAAAATTTTGCAAATTTTTTTTTTTTTGTCTGTTTAAAGGGCAGGTACGATAAATCCGTAGACTGGAAAATCTTTTAATTGAGCACAAGGAGGATTCAGAAGGTTGCAAATCCCTCTTCCCAGGAGTTACTCTTGAATGTGTTCGTTCTAAATTGTTAAGGCAAAATGTAGATTCGCTGTACCAGCGACACCCTATATAAAACTGAATCTGCTGCATATTTGCGGTAGTAAAGTTTATTGATCTCATATCAAAATGCCCAGTGTTGGAAAACAACAAATGATTTTTATATTTAAAAAAATTCTGAGTAACATATGTACAACGTCCTTCATAATAACTCTTTGTTAATATTTTTAAAAAAAGAAAAAAAATGCTTCCGCTATCAAACAATATTGATTTCAGGAAATTCTACAGCGCATGTTTTATAACTGAAATAAATCACTTCCTTTTTTACCATTGTGACAATTGGAGAAGATGAACTACTTTTTGTGTTTGCCATTTTTTTGTTCGGATAATAATTTTTTCCTTTATGTTAACGATAAAAAAATGTAGTTGTATTTTACGTGGTTTACCCCAATAAAAATAAACTTCAAATGGATATAAAGATCTTAAAAATGAATTTAAAAAAATTGTTTTTCAAGTTAAAATAAAACTATACGGTTTTTTTTTCTATTTTTATAAATAAGAAAAGTTTCTTTAAGCAAACAATGATTGTAGAAAGATGTTACATTTGCCAAATAAATGATAGTTGTTCTTTTTAAAAAATACTTTAGTTTAAGAAATGATTTGATAGATTAAATTTAGCTAAGTACTTTCTCAGTTTTCAAAGTTAATATAATTGGAATATATTTTAACTATATTCTTAGTTATAATATTCATGACATCTCATATTGAACCTTATAACGTTTCTAGTTACGATGCTTAAAAGATTTCTAATAATTAATTTCGTTTTTGACCTGAATTTCTTTTTAATTACTTTTCCAAAAGTATATTGAAATAAAGGAAATTTCTTTTCCAATTATTATATTGTTATATTTCTATTCCAATTATTTTATTTGTGTTATACTTTATGTGTAATGAAATTTAAAGCAGTAAAACGGGAAAAAATCATGAATTGAGGTTAACACATACTCGATTTAAACATTGAATTCTACAGTGTTTGTGAATTAAATTATGGTTATAGAAAATTTTAATTTTTAATTGAATTTGAAAATTAAATTAATGCTTAACTATTTAAATGGTAATCTAATAAGCAATTTAGTTACAATTTATTCACCTTATATGATTTGCTATTGTTATTTGGATATATATTTTTCTTAATCTTTCCAATATTATAGATACCATTTTCCATATACAAAAAGATTATCTTTCGGTACTCTCACTTAAAATGGTAGAGAATCAAATGTCCTCACATTTACTATATGATACCATAGTGTATTGATGCAAAATAAGTTATATAGGTTGTCCAAGCTCCAGGCTTACAAACTTCGATGCTAGGTAGCAGAAACTAACACAGAAAACACAGGAAATTGAAAGAACATCACGAAAGTGAGATGCAATTTATTTATCAATGTACATCAACAAATGTAGCATAGTCATCAGTAATAAAAGCTACGGTTGCATATTGGTTTTTTTTTTCCAATGCAGCTGGCAAACAGACATGGACGTTTTTGGATGCCTATAAGGGCTGCACCGATGTTACTCACTTTGCATTACCCAGGGGGCGCGTGTAACTTGATGGTAAGCCACGGACGTGGTGTAACAATGCCCCCGCAGCGCACACCGGTACAAACGGCTTAAAGCGGATTCCGAACCACTACAACACCCAGGGGCAAAGCCGGGATTTGAACCCGATACATGTGGTACCGAACGCCATAGCGCTAGCCATTCGACCATCAGGCCCGGGTTGCATATTGTTTTTATGCAGAATCTTCCGGATGCTGCAAGGGACATCCTGGCATGGTGCGCACATGTTAAAAATGTGGGTTGTCCTGTTCCAGGCCTAACACAATCCTCTCTTTGTCAGGAATCTGTAAGAGTCAGTAATCTCTCAGATAACTACTGGTCCAGGTGTCCAAAGAGGCTATAGTAAGAGTAAGCCTCATCGATATCGTTGCTCGCAAAATTGCGGCCAGCCTATTAGTATCCACAGTTCCTAAGCAACATACATATGAGCTAATTCCTTATTCTTGTGATCAACTATTCTGCTACCACTATGCCACTATGTAAAATTAATAAGTTCTGCGAGAATGCTCGTCCACGCAACGCTGTGTACTGCAAAGCATTTCTGAACCAGTATTGCTATGGGATTTCGAGTCGTGTAATACTAATAATTAGACTTATCTTTCCTAGAATTTTGTAACTTGGTATTGAGACACACTATATAAGTGAACATGGTATTTTCTTCAACTGATGATATGCTTATGGAAGATATCATGCCATATTATATCTAGAGAGACTAAAATTAAAAAGCAAATTAAATAGTGGCTTTTAAGATATACGTATTTTTTTAACTGTAACCATGGTTTTTATCTGATGTAAATGCGATTTTTTTCTTCTGACTTACTAAATTATTTTTAAAAGGTGAAAGATATCATGTAGATCATTTTTATTGTAGGCATAAATTGCTTACTTAAATTATAATGGAAGATCTTCCCACAACGCTCTGATTTAATTGCAGTATGTAGGATAAATAACTTTCACTCATGGAATTCGTATCTCACTTCTGACAAAAACATTATTTTTTTCGCACGGGGATTTTTTGTCAACGTTGGTCCTTGAATATGCAATCTGAGTTTGTATTTTCTATGTCAGTATCCTGGAATACACAATCTTCACGATGTGAAACCCATCTGGTTGCTAAGAGGAGTCTCTTACTTTACAGACATGAAGATTGGGGATGTGTGCATTGATTGTCGATACCTAGCAAGGAACGACTCAGTTTTTTGCCATTTCTGACTTAATTGCTGTCAAAGTTGAGGACATTTTTAGTAACACCTTATCATTAATGCGCAATGCATTAACTTGCTAAATCTAGAATCAATTGGTTGAGAAGTATGCTTAATTATAAATATTTATAATGGTTGTAGCATGGGCCTGAATGGCCGAATGGCTAGATCTCTGGCGCTCGAT